>VZTX01022141.1:651221-862886 GCA_013400915.1 Pardalotus punctatus | reverse complement strand
CCTCCCCCCCCCCCCCGCCTTTTCTGCAAGATTTTACATTTCTTGCAATTCCCAATACTGAATAAGGGTTTCTGCAAACAGTAAAATATGCAAACCCTGCTTGAGTTATACAAGATCGCCTTGTTTTAAGATCCATCTCACAACGGCAGTAGTACACTTAGGATGGTTGTATGCATCTGAGTAATGGTTTGAAAAGTAAGAGAAATGAAAAATATACTTAAGCAGTCTTCATTTTTCGAACATTCTTTGTGAGGATGACTCAGAAATATATGATGACACAGTCTAAGACTTCAAAAGTGGCTCTTGAGTTTTTGGGTTGGGTAGCAGGGTTGTTTTTTTTCTAAACAAAGTAAAAAGAACAGAATGGTATCTATATTGCCCAGTTTCTGAAGAACCATAAATCATACAAGTCAGCTTAACTTGCATTCAAACAATTTCACAGGCTGAATTCGCCTATGACATAACTAGAACTTAACCTCTTTGAGTGGCATCGGTGCAGGATTTCCCCATTAGTTGTCTTGGTAGCTTCTCCAGCCAGGCAAATCAAACACCTGTTCTGCCCTCCAAAAATCTACACAGCAAACTGAGATGCATCAATAGCAGATGACAAGCTTTACAATAGACATGACAAGCTTTACAATAAAAAAACTCTTCAGAAAAGGACAGAGGCAGTCTAGCCCTGGAAGGACATCTAATCTCAGGTTTTATGGACTCTGTCAGAGGGAAGGAAACTTGGACTGTGTCTGCCACAGCCTGAAGTTGTCTCTCAGTAGCCAGGCTACAGTGAGATGACACTGAATTCTACTGGTATCACTGCCTCTGCCCTGCATCCTTTACATGTAATGGTTCATCCTGGCAGAGGATGCTGTTCTACTAGACTCCTCCACTGTCAATTTGTCTTAAGAGACCCACTTTTTTTTTTTTTCTTATTGATTTTGATTTTAAGACCGTGGGTACACACTGTTTTGGTGCTATCATGGCACGTGTTCTTTCATGCCACAGACACTGGTGCTGTTCCTACTGCCCAGGCACGGGAACAGACATCACTTCTCTCAATTCATTTCTTCAGAACAAACGCACAACAGCTGAGTAGACCTACAGCAGTGTCCAAAGCTTCATACAGAAAGCAGGAGCAGGCCCTGCAAGACCAACAGCTGATGTTCCTCTCAGTTCACCTGACAAAAACAATAGTGGCAGCATCAGCTAGTTTGAAATCCAGGCTCAGCTTTAGCCAGGCACCGGGGCTGTGGATGCTGGAGGACCAGAGTGTGCTCCAGTGATTCCTTCCAGCAGTGCTGCTGGAGCTGCTCAGGGCGCTGACCTCTTATGTTGAGGGAGGCAGCAGCCAACTAAAGCCTGTCTGCAGGGTTTTGCCTCAGCAACATATCACAGCTACTGACAGCTAAGCTGTTTCTGGCATCTTTCTCACTCAGTTGCACTTTTTTTACTTCTCCTTTATGAAGGCTGTTTCTTTGTTTTTCTCTAATGCTGAATATTTTAGCTGGGCTCCTTAAGTAAACTTTCATCACATGGATGCAAAGGGGAAATTGAATGAAACTTAAAAGACACATAAGATTTTGCAAGTAGCTTTGATGTTCTCTGGCTTTTTATTTATAGAATACAGATTAACTTCCTTTTGTTAACAGCTATTGTTGTTTTATAATGGGTGCTGCAAATGCTTTGATAAGTGAATTGAAAGAGTTTGCTACAGTTCCTTCTAAGTGACCTGTCTTGATAAAAAGTAGGGTCTGTGAAAATCTGTTTCTGACTGAAAAATGGAACAAGAAAATTTCATCTGATTTTGGATGATTATAAAGTAAAGCAATTCCTTTGAAGCTGTGAAATGCGATTTCTTTACTCACATGTAACCCATAAAATTCAGTCTCAACCTAACTCACATATGTGCACTGGACAAACATAATCAGTAAGTCTACTCTTCAACTATTTATTGTTCTTGATACAACTACATTGTTTTGCTGAGACCCTACAGGTTCCTTTTCTTCTGCCTCTTGCATCTCTGCTATCACTTTCTTTTTATAATACATAGAGATGTTTTGCTTCTGAGGGGGATGTCAGATTCTTTCCTTATTAAATATGTTTGGAATTTTCTACAGATTTCTAAAATCATCCCAGAGGCAGCAGATATTCTGAGAATTCCTAGGATCACTATGAAGAGTTACTAGTGAAATCTATGATGAATGAGACTAGGTATGTGCACTCCAGCAATAGTGGCTACTGGGTGGCTACTGCTATTTCCCTTCTTATTTCCATTCAGACACCTCATGTTGTTGTCACACCCGTTGCTGTCCTCAGCGGCACTGTTCCTAATACCAGTGCTTTGGGCAGAGGAGGTTTTCAATTCAGTACTTTCACAAACAGACAGATAACCTGAAACTCAAGTGACAAAGGTCTAAAGCAGCACAAGTGCTAGGGCACCTAACGCGTAGTTTAAGCGGCAGATAGTGGCCTGGACCCAGACAGGATGTTTCACAAACTTCCAGTATCCCCACAAGCCATATCCATACCAATAAATTAAACAGGTATAACCTCAAGGTCTGCTGGTAGGTATATAGTAGCTACGTCCTGCAAAAAGTCAGAAAGCAGTCCTAGATAAAACACCCTTTTCAGTCTGTTTGGTGTTCAAACTGCCCCTTCCCATCACGTAGTCTGCAAATGACTTATCTTTTCCATTACTTTCCCTTTTGATTGCTCATTTTCTGGTCTCCCACAGCTGCATTCAGCACAATGGTGCAGCTCCTTTTACTGAGCCCAGATGTCCTCTTGAGAGGTAGCAACGTACATTTGAGTCTTCTCAGGCCATAGAGGAAAATAAATGCAGACTTGAGAGCACAGGATGAGTGCTCCAGCTGCGAGGCTACATGTAAAGGTCAGCAACTCAGCTGCAAAGAAAAAATTAGTTATTTGTCCATACTCAAAAGGGGACTCATACTTTCAGGAATTAATTCCAGGCTTGGGGTCATGAGAATCTTTTAGGGTTCACAATTCAAGTGTTCAATGTGTTATCTAATTTGTAGGAAAAAACCCTCCTCCACAGCATAAATTGGTAAATATTCTTACTGAAATTACATTTTTTTTTCCTCAGGTATATATGATCATATGACTACAATCCTTTGCTATTTGCTCTTCCCACTAGCTGTAGGTACAACAGCAGCATGATTTACCAATTCATCATCTGAAGACACCACTTAATGACATACACTGATCCTTGGGTTACCACAAAATCCATCTTATTTTGCTTGGGTTTGGCCTTTTTTGAAAAAAGTAATATCTCCTTCCAGTCTAATAAATTATTTTCATTTAGTTGATATCATCTGCAATGTGATTTCAGAATAGAAAAATATATCACCTTTTTTTTATTTTAAACTTGTTTGGATGCTCTTTAAACTATTCAGGGCTCCTTTCTCAGCCACCTCTTCCATCTAATTGACCAGATATGCAAAAGGCACATTCCTTTTACTCAAATGTAAAACCATGACATTTTCCATATTTAATGATTTCCAGCTCAGTTTCACAAAAATAATATTTGGGAAATTAGACATGCTAGTTAGCTGCCATTCCTCTCCTCTTTCAGCTGCTTCCTGCTCTTTTCTGCATGCTTCCCTCTCATCTCAGCTTTTTAACCCCAAGGACTTGAACTCTATTTTTAGCCTTTGTATGAATTTCCAATCTAATGCATTTAAAGAACCTATCACAGATGTCTAAAACCTTGGAAGCAATTAATTAAGTCCTGCTATTTCCAGACTACACCAAAACAATTTGTCACTGCATGTAAAATGGTATAATCGAGTAGTATAAATGTTTTCAGGCCAAGTCTTGCTATGAATTATTTAGTTCATCTCTCCTAATTAAAGACCTATTGGAGGATTAATGTCTCATAACCTGGCAAACTACTTTACTAAGTAACAAATTATCCATATAATGACCTCAAACTAAATTTATGTAAGCTGAGTAGTAATTTGCATAAGTATACAAAATCCATTGAAATAGAGAAATCTGCATTCAAAAAGGAATTTGTACCAAATATAAATCTATACTAGATAAAGTAGTTCACTGAATATGTGTTTTTTTCAGCACTTACATCAATACACATTTATAAGGACTGCTTCTTTGAACACAGCAAGGAAACAAAATTATGCTGTGGAATGAAAACACAGATTTTCCATTTTCCTCATGGAAATATGACTTACATTCCTCTGTAATGCATGCAACAAATACATTTCCTGGTGTTAGAATTTGTATTATAAGCCTACAGAATATGCTATGCACCTAAAATTCGTTGTGAAAAGAAAACAATGTAAATGGTTGAAAAGTGTAGGGAAAGATGAAATAGGTCAATATAGAAATACAAGTTGAAATATATAGAAATATAGCCTATATTGATATGAGGAAAGCAGGATGTATAATGCTATGCTTCCACAAACACAATGTTCAGAATTGTTATTGTTTAGTTGTCAATAATTTGATAAAACTAATATTAATAGTAAATAAAATAGGCTACAGCCAAAATCAACAGCAACATTTTGTGAGCTTCCCCTCTGACTCCCAGGGCCCTGGCTGGCTGTGTTTCTAGGACTTGAGGCCCAGTTCTGATCCAACCCAACTGTGTTCCTGTGCCTCTGGTTTTTGAGAAAATGACTAAGTTAGGAAAAAGAGCCGTCTGAAAGAGCAGAAAGATGAGAAAATAAAAATTACAAATTGTTACAGTTACTGAGCTGGGGCTTGTTACTAGTGCAAGAATTCAAGCGGGCAAGAGAAGTAAGCTAATTTTCAAGAGGGGAAAATTGCACCAACACAGCAAGGTATAAAATCCTAAAGGAAAAAGCCATGGATGCCAGTCAAGTGTGCTGGGAATCATCAGGTCACAGATCTGAGCTGGCAGTGACAGCAGTGATGACAGAGCTCAGCAGCGCAGCGGAGCCGGTGCCGGGGGCTGCAGAGGCTGACCCTTGCCGGCCCGTGCTGGCCGGAGGTGCCGCATGCTCAGCCCAAGAGCTCAGGCTAATGCCGGGGGACTGCTGCTGAGCCTAAGAGCTCCTTAAATCCTGCCTTTCTTCTGTGTGTTACCTAGGCAAAAATTGCTTTATACTCCTTGTAATATATACATATACCTTGTATCCTACACTTTTTCAGACCAGCTAATGGCAACTGAACAAACCCATCCAAACTGGCAAAAATGCCTGCTGCTTTACTATTTCTTCTACTGAATACATGACCTATTTCTGTTAAGCACAGCAGATCAGGCTATGACTGGACAACTTCTGAGTCCCAGATTTTCAGATCCTGTTTCTCCTTTCTTTATGCCCCGCTTTTACCAGGCCACAGTTCTCTGAAAATTTTTAGTAAAATGAAAAGCAAGTATCAGCTCTTCTTACCCCCCTTTAATATCTGCAGAAGAAATTACAATTAACATACATATTCCAGGCTTATTGGAGACAAAAAACTGCTTGGAGGACATAAAGAATTTACTAGGTCTTTCTGTCTTTGATCCTGTACACTCTACTGTAATCCACATATTATCAAAGACAAAGCTGAGCAAAAACATCGGTACTCATATACACCAAATGCCCACAAGAAAGATGAAAAATAGCCAGTCAGAGCATCTTACTTGGTTTAAACAGAAAGGGACTAATGAATTTGGATATGACTTCTGTAGTCTTGGGGAGAATGCCTGAAGAAACATAGTTTATTGAAGAACCAAATCCATAACATACACGATTTTAATACTCATCCAAATACAACAGTAAAGCCAGAAAAAAAATTTGAACTAAACAAACAGTACTCCCTGACCAGCCATTTAACAAGCCTCTGAAATACCTAACCTTACAAAACTGCTTCATAGGAAGAAAAAGCCCTTCAGGTAATAGAACAGAAGCCTCTGAAAATCATGCAATAGTTAAAAAAATAAATGTTAGCAAACTTAACCTAACCCTGGGCTTGAAGGTTTTTGTCTGTTGTACTCTAGGAATGTAGTCTGCCATACGTTCCAGTAAATAATGAAGGATTTTTTAATTCCAGTAAAAAAATGGAAGAGGAGAAAAATAAAGCACCTGTACCACATTCTAGATATATGACAAAATATAAAGGGCTGTTAAAACTACTTGAGAAGTCTACTTTTAAAAGTCAGAATAATCAAAATGCAAAATATGATGCAATTTCTTTTTGAGTAAATGCTCAATAAAATGTAGAGAATAACATAGGAAATACAGTGCCTTCAAATCAATTATAAATCTTTGTATTATTCATTCCCTGTTCAGGAATGTCTATGCTTCTATAAAAATATCCCTCCATCTTCAGGATTCAGGAAGCATCACCTTCACTGTATGTCTGTGTTCTGTGTTTTGTACGAAATACATATGCGCACAAGCCCTTCTGCAGAGCTGAAGGAAAAAAACAACAAACCCAAGCAGTTTGGCAGGGTTTATTTTTCTCAGTGTCCAGGTTTTTGCATCTCCTGTGCAGCTTGTCCTCCAGACCAAGTAGCTGTTACAAGACCCAGTTACTGACTGGCAGTTAAACCCAGTTACGGTACCCCCGCTCTGTCTATGCTGCTTCTGCCCTACCCCAATAATCCCCACTACCAAGTCCAGCTTGTCACAGGTACACCACTTTCCTAGGCAGAAATTTAGGGAGGAATGAGGTTAGCAAATAGTGCAAATGAGCACAGTAGAACTCATTTTGATGAACTTCTATATGATTTTAACTGTTTCCAGACAGAAGCACGTTGAGTTGTGCAACTGGTTACCTTTAATACAGAGATTGTATTTGTAATATGTCCATGGGTATGCTCTGGATGTGTTTTTGAAGGTTTGATCCTACAGTTCTGGAGAGCATAACAACTTCTTGAAAACGGCAGGGGAAAAATGTGTCAAGACGAACTCTTGTGTTTTCTACTGGGAGCTGCAAGGTCAATGCTGAATTAATTGAGATATGGGGCGCAGAGTTTTATCCAGAGGTATAAGACTTCTTCTCATGAAAATTTCAATTCAATCAATATGAGAGCTACACATTTGGATCAAAAATGGCAGGGAATCCTCAAGGACTCTTCTCACAAAGAGTTCACATAATCTTAAAACAGCCTTTGATAGCCTGAGAGAGATAATTTTGTAGCTTTGAAAATGTTGAAACATCTGAAAATAATCAATGTTGCTGGGATCTTAACTTTAAAATTGATGTCAGGCAGTGACATTTCTTACTATTCTGAGGGCTTCCATGCTAATTTTTTCTTTACCAATAAGGCTCTTCCTAGGAATGCTATGAATTCTCTAAGTCCTAATGAGGGTACTTGAGGAAGTACAAGACAAAGGTGGATGGTGACCGTAGGAGACAAGCTAATATATTGCCATGATGAAGTTTGTGCTGGCAAACTGTTTAACCTCCTAGTATGTTTCTCTGTCTGTGTGTCTCTCTCCATTTTTGTTCTGTAATAAGCATTTTGAAGAATGTCCTGACTGATTTTTGTTCTTCAAAGGCTAAATGAAAAAAAAAAAAACCCCAAAGAACAAAAACACCCACAAAAAAACAATAAGCAAACTTTACTTAGGTACCCTATTATAGTTGCTGAATTGAAATATTTCAATCTATAGCACAACCTCAGTTGGATGTCTTTTCAAATGAACTTAAACTGACACCATATTTGTTTCCACCTAACCCTGTTTAGACCAAATTATACAGACAGGGATCAAAACAAGTCTAATATTAGTAAGTGAGCTGGTCTCAATATTGGAAAATCCATTTAAATTTGACTTGCAGTTTTTTGAATCAGCTAACAGTAAGCGAAAATATGTATATAGTGTATGCAATATTTTATTACATTTTTATTAAATATACTGTATATATTTACATTTATAGTTCAAAGCCTACTTCTTTATTACATTTTTAATATGAAAAAGTGGAGAAAAAACCTAGAAACTAAAGGAATGATGTTTTAAATTATGTGGGATTTTTGAACTACAACATCAAGTACATTTAAATTTTATTACTGAAGGATTTTTACTTTGCTTTACTTATATCACAGTTTATTTTGAACTGAAGCAACACTGATAATCTCTTTGAAGACATAGGTACTCAAAATCTATGACTCAAACCCCAAACCTTTTAAAATTAAGTAACTGTCAAGGGGCATGTGCAAGAAAATGAACATTAAAAAAAATCTAAGCTGCTTCTCAGTTTATTTATGTCGCTTTCTTCCCTTTTGTGGAATAAATGGATATGCAATTTGCTTTGGCTTTGTGTTTAGATTTAATCTACATCTGAAAAAGAGGCTGTTCAATGGATTTCTGCGATAACTGGAAAATCAGATCAAATTAAGTCATTCATTGTTCTTATCACATGTATCTACTCCTTATAAATTATACACACACACACACACACATACATACATATACCCTCCAAGTCCTCATTCACTCTGCTTTCTTCCCTCATGATAATACTGTCATCTCTGGGTCCCCCAAAATGAAGTTATTGCATCTTCCCTACTGGACTGCAATGAAGAAATATGAAAAAGCTGTATCACTACTGGAGAGGTCACCATTACCACTTCCAAACTTTTTTTTTTTTTAAATAATTCATTTTGTCAGAAAAAGCATCTCATAAGAGGCAAATAATTCATACAGCATAGCAGTATTCTCAAATACTGCATGTGTTTGAGTTTGCATTCAAAAGAGTGAGAAACACTGGATCTCCACTGTTTGGCAGTAGTGTCACCAATTACCACTTTTTAAACCACAGCATTTACTACCTGAAAAACTGCATATACTTATAGGTGACTCAAAATAATGCCAGGGGGGATTAAAACAGGAGATACACAGAAGAGCTGGGAAACTGTTACTTTAAATGCAACATATTTGTGACTTCCTTATTTTTCCAGTCCCTAACATTTCTGATTCCTGTCGATTCAGACGTGACTACTAGGTCTGAAACTTGCCCAGCAGGCTTAAATCTGAGGGCATACCCAGCACCAAAACTCAGAAATCTCAATGAATAAAGAAGATAATGTGACAGACCACAGACCTAATATGCCTAATTAAATAATAAAGAAGAAAACACCCTAATAACCCTGGGACTTAAACTTTGGCAAGGTTGAAGAGTTACTGAGCATTAGTGATCAAAAGTGCTATTGAGAGATAGTAGGCCAAGATGGATAAATAATATAAATGGTGTGAGATTTTAATTTGACTAACTGCTTGAGTGAAATCATTAACACTTTGTTACTGTGGCAGGAGACATAAAAGCTCAAGACTTGGCTATGACAGAAAATATAGCTACAGCCTGGAATGCCAATTGAATGGGGAAAAAGCACCTTTGCTTGTAATGGCATGGAAAGTAGTTCCCCAAAAGTATCATCAGATTTAAGGTATGACTAGCAGTGAGTGACCTACCTTTTATTTTAACTATCAGCTGAACCTTTTCACAGCCCCAGAGGCTAAGCATGAACTTTCATGCAACCATAACCGAGTGCATCTCACACAGTTCTTAAAAGGCAGCAGTATTAAAAGTAATAACCACAGCTAAAACCACCACAGAAACTCTCGTCCTCCATAAACAAAAAACACTGAAAAACCCCAACCAAATGAAAGAGCCCCCACAAAAACCAAACAAACCCAACCCTCCAAACAAAACCAAACCAAAACAAAGAATCTTGCCTGCACTGTAATCTTTACATGAGAGCAATTTTTGCTACCAGTCAGCTCCAGCCGTTTCCATCTTTTCTTCTAGATTTATCAGTTTAGTAATTTGAAATGTTTATGACTCAAGTCAATGTGTTCAGTCAATTCCAGTCTCAAATAACCTTCTTATAGGGGCTGAGACCAGCGACTCTCATTTGAAGAAATGGTAGCTGTTCTACAGAAGTAACAGAAATAACCGAGGTTCAAAAAACTTAATCTCTTCCCTTTACTTCTCAGTAGGCATGAAGTCACATGCAATCTCTCAGACAGAAAACCAGACCACTTGGATTAATTTGGTGTCTCAACTTCTCATTTTGGGGAATATTCACTTTAACATTATTATGGGAAAATGGGCTAATGGAAGGATTAATAAGCAGGGAATAGTGAGGCAGATAGTCCTTCTAAAGACTTCAACCAGAAAGCATGAAATCCTATATATAATTTCAACTGCCATAGAAAGAGTAAAGTATTCATTGTCCACTACAGAACTGGTTCAGATTTATACTTTCATAAATGAAATCTAGTAAAGGAGGTGAAAAAGCTCCAGATCTCTGATTTTTGATGCTGGATAAAATGAAAAACTTAAAATGAAAATTTTAAAATGAAAAGTTAAAATAAAATAAATGAATGTTAAAAGTTAAAATAAAATAAATAAAATGAAAAGTTTAGAGGAATCTAAAAGAAGTTTAGTTTCCTTCCCACAAACATAATTTCAAGTTTCATATATCGGACAAAGACCCTCTGGCCCCCCCTCATGTTTCATTGCCTTGGGAGGCTCTGCCAGCCCACACTTCCTCATTTGCTCTCAGAATTGTGCCCATCCATGTTAGTGGTGCAGGGGGAAGAAAGGCAAATGCCTACAGTCATTCAAGTTTGCCCTCCTGTCCAGTCCTGTTCCAGCAGAATAAACTAAAAGCACAAAAGAATTGAGAATTGGTGATTGGTGCTCTCTCCTTCTCTCAAACATCCATCTTTTTTGTGCCCAAGTTCTCTCTGCTAAATGAAGTGGAAAAATGGCCCTTCCTGACTGGTCTTCCCAGTCTGCTAAGATTCAAGATTTTCTGTTTGCATTTAATAGTTTGTGAAATTACAAAAGAGCTACAGTAGGAGAACATTAAACACTGAGAAAAATTGGAAGTGAGACAGGTAAGAAAGAGGGAGCAGATCGCTGTCTTGATCCGTAATCTCTAACTGAACCTTACTACTACCCCTAAAAATAATGTTAAGTCATGTAGAATATTGTAGAAATGTCAGCTAATAAAAAATAAAATCCCTTTAAGAATTTAAATGGCAAGAGCCTAGAGCAGTTGACAATAGGTTTCTCCCAGAGAAACAACTCATGTAGACAGAGGAGTCAGGATTACTGGAGCTAGCTGTCATGCAGCTCTGTGAACTTTCTACATTTCTGTTAGCTGAGGGTATTGGCCCATGCTGACCTTCTGTACTCTGCTTGAGGCAATCACATCAAACTCCCTTTCTGATGAGCCAACGTGAATGGCACTTTGCTAATGACTCTTCCTGCCACATTTCAAGATTCATAGCAGTTACATCCAAAGGAATTGTGGACTCCCTATCTTTTGCCTGCAATTAATGAAATCCTTTCAGTTCAAAGACCCTCAACTTGAATGCTAATTCAAAGGATATCAAAGTAATTGATAGTCTGCATGAATAAATCTATGTGCTTTAAAATGCTTAGCCTTCAAAAAACCCATCAATTTATAATTATGATGTCTTAAAATGGTGAAATCAGAAATCAGAAGAAATTCCCGTGCATTACACATACAGCTGAGTTGGTTAACCTATATTAGGAAAAGGAGTTAATTTCCTTAGCAACTAATTTCACAGAGTAAATTCAAACAGCAAGTAGCCACATCCCACTTCTTCTATATGTGAGCTCTTACTTGACCTTTGCCTGGAAAATTTCCGCACAATGACAGTTTCATAGCTTGTATTTCCAGTGTTACTCCTGATTAAAAAAAATCCAAACTAATTAGCATGTAACAACCAACATTAACAACATATGCTGGGACTGTAATGAAGTCCTAATTTATAAAATCTTCTCAAGGATGCTGTATTATTGATTAAAAATTAACATTTTCTCTTGCTCTAGAGCAATTAGTGAAAATGTAAGATAATGAATATTTATAAAGCTAAGGTAAAAACTTGATCATACCCTAAGACACCATTTTTTTGTGCTTAATAGCAGCTAGCAAACTGTTGGCAAGCAAATATTATGTATTAGGCTTTCAAGGCAGAAGTTGGTTCATGGCAGTCTGCTTTACAGCTAGAGCTGAGAATGCAAGAAAAGGGCAATTTCCCTCACAAGAGCCAAAAGGCAGCAGCAATAGCACCAAATAAAGCACAAGAAGTCAAGTCAATCTAACTTCTCGTGCATATTCCCAAGTGTTTCTCAAGAGGTCAAACTGTCAAGTTAGCTAACACCTTTGATGAATTCAACAGCAACGCTAGTTACAGCTTTGCAGTTTCACTTCAGAAAAATAGTGTGTACATGCTGCATTGCACTCATTTGCTGGAACTCCCCTGATGGAGCATAAAGCTGTAGCTAGACATCTTTGTGTCTCTGACAAAGGTAAGACTTGGCCCATTCTTCACTCTGAGGAACAACAATTTATTTCTATGAGCTGTTCTACTAGCACTCTGCACTCGTCAAACAATTATACCTATTAGCACTTTGTGTTTATATCAACTTATTAATCATTCCTTAGCCTGGTATGACCTGTCAACAAAACCTTCCTACTTTGTATTTTCTGGCATTAGTTCTCTTAATCCAGATTTCATAAGAACAAAAAACTTTTCTATACTAAAGAGATTGTCCCTAGACTTGCCATATGCAATGCAATAAAACAACGGTGTTGAAACTTGAAGGTAGATATATATTTCAGATATACTCGACTCTCAGAAATTAATTACACTGGAAGGAATACTTCGAAGCAGTTGCTAATGCTAACTTCTGGAAATTGCAACAGAAAAATTACAAACAGCTGTCACCAGAGCTTTTCCTCAGGATCAAGAAAAACATTGTTGTGTAGCCCATGGTCTTCAGAAACACAGAGATATATTAGATAGTCACCAGGAAGGGAAGGGTCTGCCTGTAAAGGATGCCATATCCTGTCAAAATATAAACATATCCCTAGCAACCCCTTGTCTCCAGCCTGAGTGGAAACCTTGGTGTACAGGCAGACAGGTGAGTATGAAATTTCCTGCTTACTTCTTTTTCTGGACCAGATGGGAACTCAAACTCTTCTTGAGAGCTGGCAAATCAATCTTTCCATTAGGTAACTGGGACTTTATGTGTCATGCTGAGAGCTCAAGGTATTAAGTCCTTAATCAGAAAAGATACTCTTCTCTTTGAAGAAGAGTCTTACATAATAGCCATGAGAGCAGAACCTGCTGATCTCAGCTGTAGCTGCAATACACATCTAGCTGCAGCCTTCACAGAAATGCTTCTGACAGTGAGGGAAAGGCTGTTAAAATCTGTGTCTTGTCACAAAGGGAAGCATCATAGAAAGACGTGTGTTTTTCTACAGCTTGAACCTTTCTGGAGCTATTAAAGGTGTTTTGGTCTGCAGGGTGGTTGTTGTTGTTGTTGTGCTGGGATTTTTTGGGTAGTTTTGCTGGGTTTTTTCCTGTAATGAATAGATTATATCTATATCAGGTAAAGCCACAGTTTGTGGTAATTAAAATACTGACGTCCATTTTCTGACAAAATGGAAAGATGCAGTACTTTTTGAAGATAACTCAAAAAAACACCTTTTGTCAGCACTTTTTTTTCCCCAGTTAACTTTTTGCAGTATTAATAATGTAAGTTAATATGAAGGTTTTTAATTCAGTTCTCAGCTGCAGAAGGGCTGACTATAGCATTATCAATCAGAATTTAAATGCTGAGAGACAGCAGCTCACTACATCCATATGCATTTCCTTCTCTTGTTAACTTCAGTAGATGTGACCTATCAAAGGATATTGCTTCGTATTTCATTAACTCAGAAAAATGGGGGAAATGCAAAAGGGACAAGCATTTCTAACCAGAGGATTTCTGCTATAAAAATGTTTTCAATATCTTTGGTAACTTTTGCAGCTAAAGACCTTTCTTACACTGCTTAGTTTCAAATGTGGAAACTATGCTGCTAATTTGAAAAATAAATCTTAAAGCATCAGAATATTTTGTCAATAGTCAATAATGCTAGAAAAATAAAGTTTAACAACTTCCATTCAGTGTTTTAAGCTCTAGTGTTTTGTAGCATAGATAGCACTAACATATGGCCTCTGCCATCGTGCCTAATCAGAGGCCATGTTCTTAGTGTTCTTTTCAGTTTAAAAATATAAGGTTTTATGGGTTTTGTTCCTTTAAAATCTTGGTGATTTTATTAGAAAAAATAAGGAGCCAGGAAAGGAGGGTTTCTATCACAAACAAAAGAACACATTTAAGCAACAGGTGAATGGTCAAATAATCAAGTAGTTCAAGAGATGAATTACCGCTGTGATAATTAACATGATTACAACCAAGTCAGGTATAAAGCTGTGGCCACTCTGTAAATATTCTAAGATGGACCAACTTGAATGAAAATTGTACCAACTACTGTTCTTCAATACTGCTCCTCAATTACAGGAAGCACACCCACAGTTTCTGTGGGTTTGTTTTTGAAATGAGCTGAGTATACACAGAAGTTACTAAAAAACCATTACTCTAGTCCTATGAATTTTGACAAAATTTGGGACACTTTACACCTTGAAAAAGCATAATAGTAGTGGGGTTAAAAACAGTGGGCAAGTAAAGCCTGCTGGTTTTAGAAGTGCTTTTTATAGGGACAGTCACAATAAACTAGTAAATTTGCAGACCTCTTTTTTTCACAGTTATGAACTACTAACCTAGAGAAATTCAGTACTGTATTCCAATTTCCATAAGCTGTAATTTATTGTGTAACAAGTTTCCCAGCAATACAACATAGACTGTTGCTTCTTAGCTTACCTGTGCAAGTTTTCAGGAGAGCTGACTTTTTATCTTTCAGCTATATATTCTACATCAGCATTGCCCAGGCTGACTCAGCCCGTGGGTTTTCCTGTCTGACTCTGACTGGAATTACTATTTTCTTTACTAATTCATGCCTAGAAACCTGAATGAATGAATTACTCTCAGGCCAGTGTCAAAGGTTCCATATAATATAAACACTTGTTTAGAGTTATCGCTATTATACTTAATTTATTGAGATAAATAAGGAATCCCTTGGCACAACTAGTATTTTACACTATAAAGAGAAGGTTATTTTGGCAACAGTCAGCATTATGGGTTCAGAAGTAATTACTGACATAAATCAATAGATGCTAGAAATATTGATTATACATTCACCGTTAATTCTCTGGCACCATATCTCTAGGATATGACCATCACATCTTTCACTTGAGTCTTTAAAAGAAGCCCAGAAATAAATATAGAATTTCAGGCTCTGGCAAAGATTAAATAATCAGTTAACAACTCATAAGAGAGAATCTTTGTATGCCACTGCATTACCAGACTTTGAATTTTCCATGAAGTAATTTTTTACCTGCTTCTCAATTAGTGAAAGATGCTAATATGGGTTAAAGGGAACTTTCCAACAAAATGAGAGAACTATGATAACTGTCATAGGGTTTCCTAGTTGCATTTTCCCCAGTTCTGGTGAATGGAAGTTAAATGTCATCTCCAAATTTAATGTGCTCTGCTTCGATTGAATTGGGCAGGAAGAAGATGTTCAAAGATTAGCATTTTATATTGCTTTATGAGGCGAGAGGTTTTCAGCCTGAGTTCCTAGCAATGGGCAGTATATTTTCAGAAAGGTTAAGTGGAGTTAAATGGGAAAGAGGACTTAATTTGAAGGGATAAGAGTGCAGTAGTTAACTATAATGTTTTGGGGGGCTTTTTGGTGAGTCAGGGTATGTGTACATATGTTTATGTCAAGAAAAATTTTGCCAGATGAGAAATACAGGAATTAAATTGGACAGGCAATAATATAAGAAACCAGAAAGACATTGGGCACAGAGACACTAGGGAAGAGCAAGAGACATCAAAGCTAACTGGCCCTGCTGGCATGAGAAAAACGGAGTACATAAATACATTTAATTCGAGAATTAACATGAAATTACTGTTCTGTATAAGCAGGGAGGCAACCATTCTAATTAGTTTTCAAATGGGACTTGATAAATTTATCACCAATAATCCATCAAGCTGAAGCTGTAATCACTGGAAACAGGAATCAGCTCTTCCCTGCTAAATCACATCCCCTGAGCTTGCTTTCCCCCAGCACATTGGTCCCCTGGAGCTTCACCCTGAAAATACTTTTTTTTCTCTAGAAGCATTACCAACCCCCTTTTTCTGATGTGAATTCTCCTGTCTTAACGAATTTCTAAACCCTTTCTAACAGATGCCAGTTGTGTTCATACTGCCACTGTTCCAGCCTCTGCCCTAGGTCAGGCACACAGACTGATGCAGAACAGCCCCCATACCTTATCAGAGAAGCTTTCCTTAGCAAGGCTGCAGCAGGACCACACCAAGAGGATGTACTTTTGGTAAGATCCGAGAGAAAGTTGAATTTCTGATAATTGAAATTTTACTATTGTAGATGCTTTTCTTTGTAGGACCAAAGTCAGGGGCTTTACAGAGCCACTTCTCACTTAAGGAGACCCTAATTCAGCCCTAAGCTGGGCAATTTTCTTAGTAGAACATATTTATTTTTTTAAAAGTTATTTACAAACTCCCCCATATATAGCAGCACAGAGGTCTGCTATTTAGGATCTGTGTAAATATGCTAGTACAGGAATACCCCATTGTGCTTCCTCTCTGATTTTCACAAGGCTGTTAAGCAGTGGTCACCCCACAAAGACAGAAGCCACTCTCTTCATCATTAAAAATAGAAGCTTTGATGGTCACTGCCCTGGTAAGATGATGAACAGTACAAGTCACTTCCCCATCATGGAAGTCACTCAGATCTGTGTGTAGCACAACAAAAATTAAACCTACCATTTAAAATGAAAATGGGACCGTATAATGTGTGTCTAAATCTGAATCATGAATGTGTCACATAATGCATACAGAGTGGCACGCCTTGGTTAAAAACAGGTTTTCAGGCTGCCAGTTTTGCCAGGATTATTTCACTGACTTTAAAGATCTGGATACTCATGTCTGCCACAAAGTGTATATCTCCTTTGGCTGGATTGTATCTGCTTTAAAAGTAATAAAGTTAAACTGAAGATTATCTCTTTTTGATTCTATTGATTCTTTCTTCTATCTGGGAAAAACATGTTGCATAACGTTTCATGCCTGTACTTTGAAACAATGACTTTAAATACCTTTTTGTTTGTACATTAAAATAAATTAATTTTTAAGAATAGACCAAGACCAACCGATGCAATCCAATTAATTTTAGAATGCATATAAATCAAGTTCATTCCAGCTGGCAGCCTGATCTGCTTTCTCTCTCCCTTGTATCACAGATTTGCTCTACTTCACACTGAATATGGTAGGCCATCCTTTTTAACTAGGGAAGTAGGCGGCATCTGTACTGTGTTGAATTTACCTCTGGCCAAGTACCATTACACCTGCTTTTGGCAATGTCATCAACTACAGCGCTAGTCAAAGGTTTGTCCTGAAAGAGATGGCAGGAACCCCACAATCCCAGCTGTGGTCTTTCCAAAGCAACTAGACCTGGATGAAATAAGGATGATTTGAGACATGAATTATTTTGTACACATGCACCAGAGCCCTCCAAACACGAGCTTTCCTGTTGGCTGATGAATAGAATTAACCAGAAAAGCAGTCAGGTAGCTCTTTATAACAGGTTACTGTATGAGGCAGCCTGTTACATCTGCCAAATATATGAACAGGCTTTTCTGGCCTGTCAGGCAATATCTCTGAAATGCTACACTGTGCTTCAGACACAGACTTTGCAACAGTTTTTCACCAAAGCTGGAGCAATCCTCTAAAGCCAGGTAGAAGATGCCCCATGTGCACACATGCTCATGTTTTACTTCACAACAGAACCCCTGTAAAAGAGGCAGCATCTGCATAATCAGCAGCTGTTCTCAAGGTCCCATATTCTTTGCTCTTGCAGCAGATGGGATTGCTAACGACAGGGAGCTGGAACCATACTGAGGAATCCCTCCTCCTGAAATAGTTATTTTAAACAGGCACTTTTGAAACTTTTCAAATAAAAAGGCACAACACAGAAGTTACTTTGCAATTCTTACTTTGCAGTTAAAATTTGGTCTTCCTACATACAGCCTGCCTAAGACAACTTTCTTTTTCCCTTTTTTTTTGCTAAAATATATTATTTGTTTGGTATTCATACTGCATTATTAAATTCTATTTGGTCTTTAAATTATACCTTTGGAAAAAGTAAAAATATCAATATGGGCTGTTTAAAAAAATGAAAAAGCTAATACATTTTTTTTCCCCTTACAATTTTGGGTGTAAAGTAAGAATGTCTGTCAAACTGTTAGTTAGTTATAAAGTGTCTACACAACCACAGGAGTGTTATGATTGGTTCCACAGAATCTCTGCTACATTCACACTGTGTCACATGCTGCTCATTTCTGAATTGCTCCAACATAAAAGGGTTTAAGAGAAAGAATGGGTTCCTAGGCAGCAGATTCAATCCAGCTCCAGAATGTTTTGAATTCTTGTGATCATAAATAAAGTTGATGTGGGAACTGAAAAATCATTGACATACTATTTGTCTCTGAGATACATTGTGAACTGACTCAGCTGTTGCAGCCACAAAACAATAAAGCATTCTGATGGAACCTACCCTGCTTTCAGAATCATGTTTCATTACCTCCCTCTAGAAAATTTCATTTAAATCTAAGATGTTTGTGGATTTTATTCCTTCTTGACATGGGGGAAACATCTTTTTCTCACTACTCCCAACCTCACTTCATTTTATCTGGAACAGAACCCAGAGACTTCACTTTAATAAGGAAATCTAGCCTACTTCCCATTTAGACATAGTGCATGGACTGTATTCCGATCTTGTTAGCAGCCCTATTCATCTATATCCATCAATCTCAATGGATGAAACAAGTACTGATGCTAATAACTTTGCTTCCACTTTCCAAGTGTGGCTGAATGGAAGTAGAGTAAATGCAGCTGAACTCTTCTATGGAGTGTGGGCTTTATCCTCTCCTCATCCCCTGAAAGCATTGTACACGGCTTTTCACAGAAAGATTCTGAATATGCTACACTGATGGTATTTAACATCTGGTGCTCATTTCTATAGAACTTGACATTGCAGAGGCTTCTTGAAATCAGCAGAAGAGGCTTCTCTGACATACAAGGTAATGCCTTCAAAAACATTGTCTAAAAACCCTGCCCAGAAAGTTTGAGGTTGGTTCTTACGCACTTTACTTAAACGCTAACTGCTATATTAATAAATTACCAAGAGGTGGAAGACTGAGTTCCCGCCTGCTGTACACTCAATTGTGTCATTAACAGTTATTTATTTATTTATTTTAACACTGGCAACATGAAATCTACCTACTTCCAGCTTCCCATTTTATCATATATACAATATGTACATTATATACATAATGTTGTATCCTGTGTAGGCTTCTATATGTCCTACAAATACTGGTCAATCCCCATCCTTGGCTGTCTTCCCTATATCCTGCCTACTATTACAGCCTTACAAGGCTCAAATGCTGCTTATAACAGTAATCGCTATTTCTTTTTAGGTTACAGACCAACCACTACCAAAGTCTAAATGGTTTTCTAAACCATCTGAGTGAGACTTTATTAAACAAGGAACATAAATTCAGGAACAAAATTGCCTTTGCTAATAAAAACATGGGCATTAGACGATCTTATTTAGCAGAATTTGGGCATTATCTGCCTCTCTCTGCAAATTACATTTGATCTTTGCCAAAAAGCAGAAGTACACAGCTAATATGATAATATAGGACCTGTTGTGAGGTAACACAGTAAAAAAAAAAATCATAACCAGGTCATAAATGTTAAAATGCAAAAAGAAGAAATGCCTGTTATTCATCTTGCAGGCAGTATTCAGACATTCATGAAATTGAAAGTTAATGTACCAGGGACTTTCATTATCTGACCCATTCTATACTATCCATTAGAATCCTATAGTACTGGAGACAGAGGACCAATATGTCACTAACACAAGACGGAAAAGGTCACAAAAACTAAGCATCAATAAGACATTACTTCTCTATTAAATTTCTCAACACTCAGCAGAAAACACATTTGCTGAAACCAGAATGTTTTATTATGTAATGTAGCTAAACTGAGAAAAATACATGTTTACCAAGGCAAGGGCATAATGATTAGTTGTCGAGTGAAAATAATGACTTTTTTCCCTCCATTTCCTCATTAAAGAAATTCTGTTTGTTTAAAGGAAAAGAAAGGTATTGCATAAGGGGTTTTTTCCTTTTTTTTGCTTTTTAAGGCTATTTCTTACAACAGAAATATGTTGCTCCTTTGGCTATAGGAAAGGTTTCCTTTCACACCTCTGAAAAGACAATATTTATTAGTATATAACAAAGTCAAAACAAATTTGCTTTCCATTTCCTCTAGTGGAATATTCCATTTATTTAGAATAGCTTTCAGTAAAAACAATATCACTACTACTGCAACATCATTTTCCTGTAAAAAGATGATGTACTGTTTCCCTTGAGCTTTCTCCATCCCATTTCTCCCCTAACATTTTTGCCCAAGCCGCTCCATATATATTGCTCTTACTACACAGCTGAGAAAAATGCATAGCAGAAATTGTGATGTGTAAATAAATTACTATGAAGCAACTTATGAAAAATCTCTTAACTTTACCATCTGTCATGACAGAAAATATGTGAGCATTCATGATATTTATTTTAAGTGTTAGAACTAGTTTGTTCATGAGGCAAAGATCACTGTCAATGATCTTGGGACTCACTCAGATCCAAACTTCATTCCTCATTCTGCTCCATCCAGCACCGGGCAAAGAAGACTTGTCACAGTTGACTCATCCATGTAAATGAAAAGCAGACCGACAGGCAATTATGTGCTGGTGGACATTGGACCAGAGGATTTCATTCACTACTCTGTGAGTTCTGGGGAATGCCACAGGAAAAATGGTTACAGCTGTCACAGCTGTCCAAGTTCTACCTTGATACATTGGTTCAGTGGTTCTGTGAATTTTCAGTATCACAAATAAACATCTGGAGACCAGGACAAATCTTTAACGATTTAAACACAAACCAGCACACCCAATTCTTTCAGCAAAACATTATTTTAAAATACTTTGAAATGTTATAAAAAACCCCTGCAGACTGGCTAGAGTATACTAAAGGTGTTTGTAAAGAAGAGACAGAAACAGAAGCATGATGAAATTAAGGAGACCATAGGAAGGAAATTTTCATTTGGTATTCCCAGCAGTAGACTGGACAAAACGACACAACATGCTACAGCATATGTGATGTAAAGAGCAACTCTGAAGTGGCTGCAATAGAGACACAATAGATCACGATGATCTCCCTGTCTGTCCCCACTACCCTTTTCAGTCAGGAAAGTTTGAATTTCAAGTTAATCCTGCAAACCAGAGAGTGACTGAGGAAAAGCCTGACTTAATTTCAAGTCAGCTGGAGCCTGGGATACAACTGTCTCTCTCTTTCTTTCCAGGATCCATTAAGACACCAAGTATTTGCAGTCTTTAATTGGAGATTTGCAGGTTTAAAGTCTTTTCTTTTTAATCAGAAGAATTACTCAGAAAATAATTGCAGCTAAAGAAATTCAGAACTGCAGAATGACAAAAACTAAACAAAATGTCTGGAAGACAAACTCTTGGTATCATGGTTTAAACTCCTTGCCATCGTATCAGAGGGGAAGCCCCTTTTCATCAGCTCTGGGACTGGGCTTCCCAGTGCCTGTCAGCTTCCACCTTTACCTAGGTCACCCTGGCTGAGACAGAGCTGAAGGCTCCTGCTGGCTGACTGGCTTTACTCTTCAATGAGTGACCAAGGTGAAAGTTCCGTTGCTCTTGGGAAAGAGAAACTTCTACTGCTTATCAAAGAACACCATATCAAATTACAATATTCATCATAGGGCCCGTGGAAAGCATCTGCATTCACTTAAAATTAATGCCACTGTTTAAGGAGGAGGCACAAGGGAACACTTTAGACATTTTTTACTCTTGCTTTGGTAAACACTTTGCAATGGACTGTGACACAATTTTTATTTAGGAAGTTGTCTTTTTAACAGTGCAGAATCAATAGTAATGCAGACAAGGTTAGCAGTTACTGGCTAACCTCTGTCCAAGATAGCAGACCCCTGAGGCACATGGAATTTATGCAGAATCAAGGTTAATAGTGTTGAAAAAAGAAAAAAAATAAATCTCTGAATCCTTGCTACTTGATGTTGCCTCCTACCCAACATGTTCACTGTGTCTGAGATCACCGAGGAGATAACCTAACAGTCCTTAGTCCTTTCCCATCCTAATCTCCTGATTTTTATTTTTTTTTGAAACATAGTATTATGTAACTGAAAGCCAAAATCACAGAAATAAATTAGGATGAGATTCTGTTAAAATTACTCTGTAAAAGACTAAAAGACAAGAAATATTTACTTTTACTTTTTTTACATTATTAAAATTTGTTGACTTTAAATATCAGGATAAAATGGTGTTGCCTGTCTGTGCTTACTAACCTTTATTAAGGGCTAGATTGAACTGGAACATTAGATGATATGACAGCTCCTCCTAAAAGAACCAGTCTGAAGTCTTCATCTCTCCTTTGAAATAAGGATGTTTTTCACAAGACATCTCCTGCCTACAGGTGTGCTAATCTGAAGTGACCCCAGCACATACAGACAGAAGACACTGAACTGCAATGTGAAGATTTTAACTTTGGCAATATGATTCCTTATAATGTAGTCAGCCTGCACTCCAGATAAACTTAGAAAACCAAGAGAATATTTTCAAGCACTGCAATTCAAAAATAATTGTTTCTATCTTAGTAGATTACAGTGCACCCATACCATATGTCTTTACATAAAGAGATTAGTATCATGGTACTAAGCATTAGAACATGAAATCTGTATTTTCCAAAAGAAAATGACAGCTAAGATAACCTAGCCAGCTACATTTCAATAATAGGGCAGGCCATATTGTTGTTTTACTAGGGAAAAAAGCACATGACAAGTAAAGCTTTGATTTAGACTTAATGTGACTGTACCTCCAAAAATAGCTAACCATCACCAAAAAAACAAAACCTAAAAAAACCTCTTAAAATAACAAGTCACTACACAACATGCAAAATATAGCACAACACAATATTACACCTTGAATACACTATGAAACACATTCAATAAAGTCTCTCAAGATACGTATTTCTTTATTTGACATGCTTTCATGTATTACTCTCACCATTTACTACTATATACTTTAATTAGATCCTAGTGCCAAAATTCTTTAGAGGAATCTGGTACAATGAAGAATAATAAATTCTGTTCTTTCATATGTTTTTTAATTATTCTGCTCCTACAGAGCAAAAATGGTATTTCCTACCTTGGCTGCTGGTTAAGAGACTGCAAAAACAGTCACAACAATACTGTCAAAATTTTGTGTGAGTCATAACTGAGTTCACATGATGTACTGCTAGAGCTTCATTTAACAGAGCTGCACAGGACACCCACGGTAATCAAGTGCTGCAGTACTGGAGTCCGCACATCTGATTGTGAGAGACACTGGGATTGTTGGCCAGGTGGGGTGAGACAGACACCCCCCAGCCAAACCCTGCCCTACATAACAGTGAAATAAAAACAGAAAGGCCCAAATTTTCAGCTGTGCTTAATTACCTGGTTGAAGGTCCTGGAAGAAGGGTGGAATCAACTCTTAGCCTAGTGGCTAGATAATTTGCTCAGGAAGTTAAGAGTCCTTAATTTAATTCTCTCTCCATCTAGAGTAATTTTAAGGTAATTGCATTAACAGCAGGTTTAGGGACTACTTTCTACCTAACTTGTCAAAGGAATGCTACCATCAAAATACTGAAAGTGTTATGATTAGGGTTGCCAAGTTACCAGGTATGTATGGATAGATCCATGTTCATCCCAACTAGCAATTAATTGTTGAAAACAAGCACACACACATACATCATCACCCTTATTTTACATAAATAAGAACTAGAAACAAAAAGCAGGATAGTCACCATAAAGTGCATTGATAGAAAAATCTTCCATCAAATCATAGTATAATTCTTATCAATTACTGCATTAAAATCTTTATTATAACATATTTTTAGAAATTACTATTATGAAACTGAAATAATTAAGTGTTTACCAAGAAAAATCCTCATTCTCCCATGTCAGTCTATCAGAAATCCCACTTTTTATTTTATTCCTTCTTGCTTAGATACAAAAGAATACACATCCTCCTCTTCTTAATAAATATCTTCAGGTACATATTATATAATTCCTGTCCTTTTTTGGGAGGAAGGAATGAAGAGACAAATTCTCAGTCGTGTAGGAAATCTAACCTATTTTGAACCTGATGGGAATTCTTAGATTTCACTGGAGGATACAAAATCAAACTTATAATGAAACTTCTGCTTTAATTATGGAGCAAACACTGATGTCACAAGAGAAGGTTCATTATTGGACTGTTACTCAGGTTATCATGGTTCTCCGTGATATCCAGGGTGATATTGTTAGAACTTTCTCACCAAAACTCCACATGGATTAAATGGAAATATTATGAAAATTTTCAAAGAAGTTAGAGGAGACAGTAAGCAAAGACAGGAAACTCATTGTCTGCCTTAAATTGGACCCTTACTTCAAATTGGATCCTGCAGGAAAGGTTAAGATCCCTAGTGGAGGCTGCAGCCCAGAGCACTTGTGGTACCCTCTCTATAACTTCCCTTCTTCTTAGGTACAGGATTGCCTCCCTGTGCCAGTTCCCCACCTAAGACAGGACAAAAATGACAGCTCTCTTCTGGTACTTCAAGGGATAAAGAAACCTGAACTGGCTGAGGGGAAAAAAGGAGGGGAATATGGCTCATCACCAGGCCCTCTCTCCTTCCATTTCTAAAACTTCTCAGCTCATATGACATAGATGGAGCTATGAAAACTCAAGGGAGAATTCCCTGCATGCCAAATTGAAGATTTCATATCACCTCCTTGTTTAACTTAATCATTGTCTTCTAACACCATGAAAAAAACCCACTAAGCAAAACATCAAAATATCTTTTTCCTGAAAGTCACGGAAAAAAAAAAAAGGCTTGCTATCCTTTCACATGATCAGTGGGCTGCACTTCAAGAGCAAAAAAATGTGGGTAGGAAGAGAGAATCAAGAAACCAAACCAGGAATGCAGATGCTGCCACAGATAGAAATTAAAGGAAGAGAAGAAGAAAGAAGTGAGGAAGCAGTTATATTCTCACAGTCTACAAGATGAGAACAAGGTTTATACTAACCTTTGTGCCTCACCCTTCTTCCCAGGCACAGAAATGCAGTATTAAATAGTTTCTGAACTCCTGTGAAGAGGGGGCAGCAGGCTTAAGTAAAGAGAAATAAATGGTGCCCTGAAGGCCTGCTACATATCCAGAGTGTAGTTTCATGTAACAGCAGAGAAGACCTGAGGAAGGAGTGGAAGCCAGCATTAATTAATTAGACTTGGCCAAGATACTAGAATTAAGTGACTTCATTTGGCTGGGAACAATTCAATTACAAAAGGGTTCAACTGATTATTTTGAAGACAGAAATTATTTATTTCAGAGAAGTAAAGATATATGGATGGAAATTAACCAAAGAGAAGAGAGGACAGGTAGCATCACAGAGCATTTCTCATCCCCTTTCAGATAAACAGGCTTCATGCTTTAACTTCTGGGTTCTGGCAGATTTTCCCCTAGCAAGAACCCTTAGCAAATAGCAGCATTAAATATTTGGCTTGCTTAAACTCTTGGCAAAACATATTTCTAAGAAATCCAGCTAAGTAAACAAACGTTCCAATTTGGAGTCAGTCTGAAACTGAGCACCAAATGGTACAATACTGATCAAATTGTGTGCAGTCACCTAACTTATGTGTGGTAATGAATGCATGTTAAAATTCTCTGAATAATTTCAGGTGCCTTTCTGAGCCCCTACTGAAAATATGGTTTCCTATTTTATTGAATTGCTAATTATTCTAAGTAGAAGACTTAAGGCCAGATAAAGTCATGAATTTTTCACATCTAAAGCTTTTAATTGTGTGACACCTATGTTACAAAGCAGAATCAAGTAATGTGTTCTGAATTAAATACTTCAAATGCCAATAGGTTGGATGGAAATAATTTCCCCTCCCCTCCTTGTGCTTCTACATGACAAAGATAAAAATTAGTATCAATTAGACACTGGCAAACAGCTTAGCCTATTTAGTTTGAGCAAACTCATCTCAAATGGATGTGAATCCAAGCGCATCAGGAGTAAGACTGCAGTCTTCTGGGCAAGTGAGCATGAGGGATGCTGGCACCCTCCTCTGTCACGGCAGAATGTTTAAGGTGGAAGACATACCATTTAGGGTATTAATTCTATAGGATGTGACTCAGTTTGTTTTTCACTTTCAGAACTTGCATTTTTTCCAACTTCTGTGTGAGAACAGCTGCTCCTTACCCAAGAGGACTGTTTTTGGAAGAAGCTTCCACAGTGCTAACTTCAGACAGAATTTTCAGTTTAGGGTTAATGCCAGAAGAAAAGCTAACATTGGTTCTAAATATACCTTCCCTCACCTTAAACATGAAGAGTTTGATCCTTACATTCCTGAAAACCAATTCATTTCACCGAAACAAATCAATCTCTATTTGCAGTCTGAACTAATTTGTCAGAAATGCATCCACAAAATGCTTTTATTTGTCCTAATTCTGTTAGCTCATCTCATTTTCTCTTCTCCACCTTCCCCTGGCCAAGGAAGAAGATCTAATTAAGACCCCTGTTAAAGGAGCACGGTGTTGGCTGGAACCTTCCTTTGTACCCTTGCCAGCAGAGAATGACTGACATTGATAATGACCCAGATTGTAGCTGGTCCCAATAGTTAAGGCAAAGCAATGGCTGATGCAAAGCCAGAACCAGTGTTTTAAAACAGGCAGGGAAACAAAATGGGCCCACATCCCTGGCAGCAATAAGAATCCCTTCACTGATGGATAGGAATAAATATAAAGGCTGATAGCACAGTAATAAAACAATGATGATAACCCAAAATTATTTATTACAACGCAAGAATGCTGCTGCTTGCTCAGGCTCTGCTGTAAATGGAAGCTGACATCAATGGATGACTCTCAGCGAGAAAACATGGCCCATTTTAATTTGGGAAGTGTCATCTCATTTTTTAAGGTGAAAGCCATTATCAGAGGTGACAATGATCTATAGTGAATGAAAAGAAACAATAAAAGCCCATACTTAACCCCTCAGTTTTGTACATTTGCTACAGATAGAAACTTTCTTAGGAAGTTGAAAACATCTTAGGAAGTTGAAAAACATCAACGACATTTTCTTGGAAATCAAAAGTCTTATTAGGTTTATTAAAGAAGAACTAGAAATGTTACTGATACAGTATGTTCTTTGAAGATAATACAGTCAGCCAATATTATTCACACAATGGCTACCACTGAAAAACAGGGCACTCCACCAGAAAAAAATGAAAGAGCATAGCATAAAAACATGAAATAAAGTAAAATTCTAGTAAATTTTGTTCAATAACTCCTAAAGAGTCTAGGCAGCAAGGGGACCATTTCTTCTCACTGTTTCCTGCCTTAACATAGCTAAACCTATATTGACATATTTAAGAGAGATAATGTGCAAAAGAAGCCTTACTGCACATCCCCTGTAAGTTCTATGGCCTCCAGTAAAATGTTACCATAGAAACACCTTTGCCACAAGGAAGATGCACTTTTGTAAAGGGCCTGGGGGTAAACTTTCAGATTCCCATGGCAGCTGTTGTGTCTAAAGGCTAAGGTACAAAGTGTCAGTGTCTTTTGGAGTAGCATGCAAGAGGAAGAAGAAAAAAAAGCCACCTGATATTTTCTTCACTGGAACTGGTAATCATAGCTGGTAATCATTCAAGGCATCTACCTTAAGGTGGAATAGCTACAAGGGAGTATTTTGAGTTAAAAACTGTGTGTAAGTGGGATACTAAAGCTATGAAAAAAATAAAGGAGAAAGGAAGCATAAATTCAAATGCCAGTGAATAATCTGATACACTCTCAGTGAGTAACACCTATTGGGGCTTTATGTTTTTTAAAGTTAGGAGAGGGACTCAAAATTCCCTGATAAGCTTAATACAAAGAGAACTACAGTAGAAAAAAAAAAATCAGTCCTTTTCGCCCATCACATTTTATACTACCTCAGTCAAGAAATTCCTTTCTTTCATGTTTCATGTCACACATTGAATCACCCACCACTTCCTGGGAACAGATCTTAACTGGAGAAGGCACTCTTTAACAACGTTTAAGAGTACAACTATGCTGAAGAAGGGCTGCACATTTCTCATACCTGAGCAACTTTCTTATCAGCTACTCTAGAGCAGCCTGGGGAAATCCCAACAAACAGCAAACTTTTATTTAAAGCAGGCTATCAGATAGTACCTGCATCCTGTATTTTTAAAATATGAACATTTCATGTTCTGCTAAATAGGTCTTCCCATGGGACTCATTTAATTCTCTTTTGATTTTTTTCCCCTCAGTTGACTACACATCTGGGATATTTTTAACAGTACAGGTAGACAAAAGTATACCTCAACTGAGTTTGGACATCTTTTCCTTTCTGAAACACAATAAAGGTCAAGTTCTTTACTGAATGTTTAAGTCAAAAAATGTGCATATTTTCTAATGTTGACTGAGAAATGTAATAATGCTTGCTGTCTATAAGGTAAACCCCTCAGTTTCTCATCCTGAAGCCTAAGGTATGAATATCATGATAGAAAAGTGCTTGTGGATACTGAATTGGTATCTATTAAAACTCTGAAAGTAACTGAATGATTACCTTTCTGTGAACTGTCTAGGGACTCTCATTCTCATGAATCCTACTGGATCTGGTAAAACCACTAACCTTTTTTTGTTCAGATGTAGGCTCTTTAGCAATTAGATGCCTGTTTTCTGAAGTCTTTGAAGTGATCTTTAATGAGAACTTAGAAAATAACCAGCATTATACCTGGTAATTGTCCAAGTAATTAGCATTCCTTGAGAGAAAATACTTGGAAATTCTCAGAAAAAGAACAGTGGGAATTTTTTCTTTATCTGAACTAAAACTAGGGATATTTTTTTCAGAATAGCCAAACCTGGGCTGAGAATTTAAAACGACAAAAAACCTAAAAGGTGTCTTCAGTTGAAAGATTCTGCCACTGTACACAGATGTTATCATTAGCAACATGCTTATGCATTTTCTGCCACAATCAAAAGACATGTTGCAGCTAGGGGAAAAAAAAAACCAAGAGGACAAAAAGGCATTGCCTTGAATCAAGCTGTTGTATGGCAAAATTAAGCTCAGAGAAACTAACACAGAAGGCAAGCTTCCTTTCAGGATGATATAATGAAACTCCAGGTTGCAAATATGTTTTTTTCCAAACCACGGAGATCCAGATTCTCTGAAGAAAAGAGTCTTCTCATAAGCTGGGAAGAGTCAATACCATGCAAACTCTCCTGTTACAAAGAACCTTAAACACAATACTAAACTGGCGGACACCTGTTTGCTCTTAACACACATAATTTCCTTGATAACTTGCAATTTTAGTCCTTATTTACAGTGATTTCAATATAATTTTTATCCTTCTTGAAGAAACACGTTCATGGCATTTCAGAAGGAACTCCATCAACATTTTAAAAAGCTGATACTACTCAGTACAAGGACTAGAAATACCTTATCATACGTCTTTTGCTATTGTGTGTTTTGCACAGGAAAATCTCATCAGTATTTCAAAAACATCCTATGAATGCTTAATGCACTTAAGTCTATTTTATTCTCAATGACGAGAGCTCAGAATATAGCAGAAATTATTATTTGCTTCTGATACACGGCTTTGTCTCTTGTACTATTAAAATCCGTCTCTTTTTATTCATTTCAGCTCTTATATTACCCAGTTCATCCTACTTGTTATTCAACTCCTCCTCTGCATTGAGATTGACCCCATCTCTGTTATATCAGCAAATTTCATTTGTGAGTCAAGGTCATTAAGGAGAATATTAAATAAGATTGTTCACTTGATGAACTCCTCTAATATCCTTTTTCCCTGAAATACTTCCACTTTCAAGATAACCCATCATTCTGGGAAGATAAGGAGGATACATGTAATAGACAATGGGTCAGGAATGAACTCGGTTGCTCGAAGCCTCTTCCTGGAACAGCAATAAACTGAAACCTGAGTCTGTTATCAAGGGCATTACACATGAATGTTACTGCGCTAGCTACTGGTGCTACCTGACCCATGTCTCATTCTGTAGTCCCACAGATGGCCTGGCCCTTTGCCAAACCACTGCCTTTTGTTATGCCAAACCCATCCCAACTGGGCCTAACTTGATGGCTGTACTGGAAGCAAGCCTTGTGCACACCAGCAAAAGGGACTTGGACCAGCAAAATGCCAGGTGTGGGGTCAGGAGCTGCTGGATGGACCTGGGGAGAAGCTGGGGGGTCACTGATGAGAGAGAGAGAGAGCGAGCACTCACAAGCTGCAGGAAAAGAGCTGGTAGAGAAGACAAAAATACCCCAGAGGAAAGTCCTCATGGTGCACAATAAAACCAAGACCATCTAGAAGACAACAGTGTTAGTGAGGAAAGAGAGAGACCCCCAGACTCTTAAAACCTAATCACAATAGCTTCAGAGCATCACAGAATTTACATTATCATGATTCTTAGTATTTAGTACCAATCATTAGGAAAATGATATAGTGCACACAAGTACAATGAAATTCTGCAATTCTTACAGCTTTGATGAAGTGGTTTTATAGCTGTGCAACAAAATCTTGCCCTCTTGTCCTTTGGTACTGAAGGTCCAAACCTATTTAGCCAGTCCATTGGAGCTGGCAGGCCAATCGGGCGAGAAATTAGACATGTTCAGCAACGTTGCTTAAGATAAAAGCCATTGATAAGCTTAGTAAGATTGCAGGTGAAGCCAATCTGGCACAAATAAAGAGAAACTGGGAAGAAAGGAAGAAAGAAATTGAAAAAAAAAAAAAAAGCTTAATTGAACTTCTTCAAGCATATTCCAGTTCCTTTTGTGACTGTTGTCCTGGCAGAGTGGCAGTACAGTAAAAGCAGGTATGGAGGGGAGAGGTCCCTGGGCAGAAGGAGGCCACGCAGCAGCTGTGCAGGCTCACAGAGTGTGCTCCAGCTTTCTGCTCTGTAGTCCAACCGTGATGGAGAAAATGAAGGAGGGAAAAGAGGCAAAAGCAAAGGTAAAATGGAGAACTGAAATAGATTGATCGCATCTGAGTGACCTTGATTCAAGCACACTGCCTCATGATATACGGAAATACAAATTAACTTTTGAACCATACTGGTCTATTTTATAAGGATTTATAATCAAAAATTGTGGTTTCGTTGCTAATAGGTTTACAAGTGTTCGCACAGAGATTTGATACAGTCAAGCAAATTCTTGCATTTCTATTGCTCCTCTGCTGTGGCACAGAAGCCCTGAACCGGCTTAGAGTGGCTGTACAGATACATCCCAAACACAGCCAGGCTGGCAGTTTGTCTATAGAAAACTGACTTATAGAACAGCCTGAGGGTACGCTTTTCCTACAACTCAGTTTTTTGGTCAGTCTGAGGAATTTACAATTTTCAGTTAGAGTTAAGCTTTAAGAATTGTTATAAATTGAGTTTTAAAAGCCCTTACAAGTACCTCTAAGAAAGATAGCCATAAAATCCAGTTAAGCACAGTTTAATTTATTTGAACTTAGAGCCTAACAGTATAATGGAAAAAGAACTGTGCAGTCAATAGCCAAATGAATCCAGAATTTATCTGGGATTTTAACAGAACCTAGAAGAATTAGCAAGCCTCTGAAAATCACTCTCTTAGAAAAAAAGGTAAGACCTAGAGCTTTAAAGAAAAGTCAATTGTCAGTCAGTTTCCAAGAGTATATGTTGAATGCAAAGACAAAATATCAGAATTCAAGGTCAGGATTTTAATGCAGTAACATCTCTTTCATTATCTATTTTCCTTGGATATTAATCAATGGGAGAAAGCAGTAACAAAGTCTAGAAGTTATCCAAGCATGATCCTAAAGATGCTTCTAATGACAGCATCAAGAACTGTATCAATGTAGAGAGGGTACTTCATTATAAAATTCTCGTACAAGTTAAGGACACAGAGGATTATATCAAAGCACTGCAAGAAGCGGTTAGAAAGATATGCAACATTTCTCAGCAATTTACTTAATTTCTGTACTGATGCCCTTTTATTTGGCCCTCCCCAGGTTACACGATAGTAATACGGAATAGATGAAACAGAAAGAGTTTTTTGCTTCATTTCCAACACAGTCTTGCACAAGTTTCTTAGAACACTGAAGCTGAAAAATATTTTGTGCATAAAAACCAACATCCTTCGCCCATCAAAAATCAAGTATGTCTGTTAAAAAAAGGAATGGGGTGGTATTAGGTGCTTTTTAGAAAAATATATGGATTATTGACTGTTTTAAAGGAAGTCATATCAGTTTACAAACCAGCACACAGTTGCAGGAACCCTTTTCACGTGCCTCACCCAGCAGTGAGAACCTGTAACACTTTGAGTAAGCAAAGTCGTAACAGGGAAATCATGTTTGAATCCCATAAAATAGAAACAGAGAAAGAAAGGTTGGAGACTGCCTCCCTAACAAAGGTAATCAGCTACTAAGACAGGGAAAATAAAATGTTCTGCTATGAAAATAATTGTTAGTTCAGCAACATAGCATTCAAGATATAATATTCTCTCTTGTGCACAATTCTTACTTAAGTTCTTCCTGCAATTGAATTAAGCATAATTTTATTAATCAACAATTAAATTTCATATATGAGACCTATTTTAGAGCAAATTATTTGTCCATAGTAGGCATAATTCTTTGGGTTTTAAAAATTTCATTTTTCATGGCTGCTATTTTTACCATCTTCATAAGTGAAAAAATAAGTGCATGATTGACCTCTTTATGAGAAAAATCTAATGTGTAAATTAGTAAGATATCCTAAGGTTCAGTAAGTAAAAGTGACATGAAATTCCCTTTTGCTTTTTAAGCTAATTATCTAATTGATGCATTTGCTTCATTAAGCTTTAGGTTTTATTTCTTTTTTCAAGAAGTAAAATGCTAGTTGACATGCATTTTAAGAAGATATCACTTTCAATGGCTTAAGACAAATTTTAAAGTAATGCTTCTTAGAGACTTTCAACAAGTACGGTTTCAATTGTGATTTAAAACACTAGCATACTGAACATTTTAAAGGTTGCACAAATACTATTCAGAAGCACAAACTGCATTATCCACATTAAGTATCTTGACATTAGTAGTGCACAATAGAAGTTCTTTTCCTGTTGCAAGATATATGAAATTTTGAAGGGCAGTTTTACAGAATTAAGAAATTAGGCAATTCAAGTTAATACACATACACACAAAAATTACTATGCCTGTTTTTACAAAGGAGAAAAATTAGTACATGATAAATATAATTATTAAAGCCAGTAGAAGAAACTGATCTATGTGTGAAAGGCCTATTCTCTTCTGAAAGGAGAAGAGCGTTTTCAACACAAATTAATCATATCTGGATACGATGCATATTTCTATAGAATAAGGGTTACTTCCTTATTTGAGTTGTCACAGGGGATATTATTACCTTTTCACGATACTGTTTTTTTGTCAAACTTTATTAATAATACTATTGAATGCAATCATTAAATATAATTAAATTATGTAGTAGCACCACACAAATTATTGAATCTGCTAGCTAAAAATGGATTTAAAGAAAAATGGATTTAAAGCAAAGAACAAATAGGCAATACTGTTTCGCATAAGTTTCGACAGGTATGTTGCCTGTTCTACCTGCAATTCATTATCCACTCTGCCTGTCTCACTAAAGAAAATTATGGCTACTTTTCACTAAAATTTGTGTTTCAGAAGCAATTAGAACACAGAACAGGCTGTAAAATATCTTAGATTTGTGGAGACAAAAATGCTTGTATGTCATTATTGGCATTTTCTGTCAGCCTTGAGTAACTACTAGTAAGGTTTATCTATATCAAGACAGACACGCTTCCAGCTACCACTACTTATTCCAGTTTCCCTAAACAACAACATAACCACACAGGATGGAACCAGGGGTCACAGCTATATTAAAGTAGCTGGAGAGGGAACAGAAATGTTAAAAGAAGTCAGAATGCAAAGGAATCCTATTTTGGAAATGTGACAAAGAGAAAGACTATATCTGAAAGCTGCATTGAGTGTTGAGCAAAATCTACAAGCAAGCGGACAGAAACCTGTTTTAAATCTGACTCTTGCCTAACATCCTGCAGATAGTCCTGCATGGATTCCTCCAGTGTGAGTCCTTCCCATAGCCTGCAGTTCTTCACAAACACATCACATTTTTCTCATAAAGATGTCAATCACGTACTTGTTATTTCATTTATGAAGAGGGAATGAATAAATAAGTAAACTAATAAATAAATAAATCTGGATTTCCTTCTATGCTTTGTGGCTATTATTAGGATAAAAGTTCCAGGATAAACAGATCCACTGCTGAACAGAAATTAGTCTGCAAGACCCCAGAGTTAAGCCTTTAGTCTATATCAGCGCCTATTTTGTATGTGTGTTTGGCTTTCCTAAATCAGATGGATTTGTGCACTTGATGACAGCTCTATATCCCTGCTGAGTGAGCTAACCCTGCTAACACCTCTTGACTGCTCCCTTCTTTTACTATATTTGGGTTCTGTCAGAACTTCCTTTTTCATCCACACAGGTTTCTTGCTAACATTGCCCCACTTCCTGCACAGCAGACTGGACCATTACCAAGTTTAAAAGTGGAGATTCTGGAAAATCAACTAGCTCTCCTGGACCCCTCTTCTCTCCAGGGCCATATCCCATGGTTTTATTCCAAGAAGATCCATCAGCGTGTAACAGCCTGTTCTCTTGAAGCACAGTGTTATGATCCTGCATTTTGCCTTGTTAAAGCCTTGCAAGATCCTGAATTTCTTTATTTTATGATCACTCCAGACAAGACTGCCCACCCCAGGCTTCAAATTCCCAAGCAAATCTTCCTTGTTTGTAAGCACGTGGTTCTGCAGTGTTTTTTTATGTTGGCTAATTGATCAATTTAGTCATAAATGAACATTTCTTTTTTCATCCAATTCACATTTTTCCTTCGTGATGTCTCTGTTCAGGAAAGCTTGCAAGGCAAAACCAGCAAAATCATAAAGAATGAGAGCCAAAGGACAAGGTGAATTATAAAGCAACAGTTGGTGGTACAGTTTCCTATTTGAGCATTCATGCAGCACTTGAAAAACCAGCATACATTAAAATGCAGTCAGGTATTTTCTTACACAAATTCATCTCCAGCTGCTCAGCAGGCTTAAAATAAATTCTCTAGCATCTCCTGTGGCAGATACTCTGGTGGTATGCCTAAATTCAGAAATAGTGCAATGGACAATCCAATGGTCTGCTTATTTTGGTAATTTAACATTGCATTGCTGATGAAGGTGTTTGCCTTGTTGTTCCATGTGCCAGCAGCATCCTTTCTTTGCCCTATCTTGGGAAGTTGGCTGTGAAACTCACTGGCATTCAGTCAAACTCTGCAGTGGACCAGACGGCAAAATAGAGTTCAGAATTCAGTAAGGTTTGTGGTGTGCAGCTTTACACAGTGACCCCTGCCATCCTGTGTCACGGTGCTCAGCAAGCCACTTACGGCAGGCCATTCCGACTGACACTACATTTCTCATTTTGCTTCTGCACTTAAAATACCTCCACTTCTAGTCCACATTATGCAATGCAATAAAACATCTTGAAAGGGGGAAACAAACAGGCATCAAAAATTAGTTTCAGTAACCCTTGCTGTGCGGAAATTGAATGGTAACACCCCCCACAGGGGCGTAGAGATTTACAGCTAATCATATCTGTTCATATCAATGATTCATCATTCAGATCCGTGACAGTATGTAAATACCAGGCTCCCTATAGTGTCTCTAATAATTTTCCTATGCTCACTTTTAGCTGGTGTTTTATCCTCCTCAAAATCATTTAATAAGATGTAAAAGTTACATCAGATTTTAAGTTTTGTGGATAAAAAGACAAAGGATCTTGGGTTTAGCACTAAACACACTATAACTTTTAATGATGTCTTCATTAAAACCATTACAAAAGAGAAAATAAACCCTGTACTACACAGCACAAAAACCTTTAAACATGTATTAATCAATCATTAAACATTGCTGTATGAGATTCCCTCATCCCAACATGAATTTAATAAGAGAAAACTTGAGAAGAATTTGTGGATTTGAAGGAATTTTGCTACAATGCACGGTGCCTCCCATAGCATGATGGGAAGTTGTGGGTGCTAAGATCAGACAGAGGTTTGTAATTCAAAAGTTGTGTGTGTACAAGAAATGCATGTATTTTCTTGGTGTGGTAGGGAGAAAATAGGTAACCATTAACCATTCTCCTACCCCTTTGCAAGTTTAAATCTTTCAGACTGATACATAAGGTTAGAAAGTCTAACAGCTTTTTCCTTTCTTTTTTTCCCTTTATTTTTCCCCCAGCATCTCAGCTATTGACAATTTCCACAGCTTTTTGTTCACTTTAGATAAAATAGAATTTTAGCAACTTGGCCATAGAAAGGAACCAATCTCACAATCAGAAATATCTTAATTACAGATGCACACACACACATATCTCCTAAGAAGACGCACCCACTGCATCTCATCTACACATTAGCAACCTGTCATGACCAGCTTGTTCACATGCAGGTTCTCCTAGTTTCTTAACTTCTCCACTTCCAGGGCAGAAATTTCATAATATGCTTTCACATAGGCAAAATATTTCTACATCATTCAGGTTTTCTTTGAAAGACTCACCATCTTTCACTGACTGAGTCAGCATGAAGATTTTCCTGAAAATATTAACAGCTTTTATCGCTGCTGGCTCCATCTCACTTCTGCCTACTCACTGCTAAACACAGCCACTTCCAGGTAAGTTTGAGAAAGTGGAAATAAAGTAAACCCACGTTTGTGTGCTGTATATCACTTTTACTATGCAAATGATTGTTTAGAGAAGAATAAAAGGCTGTAAATATTTTGAGAAGTGGGCCCCCAGTGCCTCTTCAGTCTGCCAAACGGCAGCGCGTGCTTTGTAATTATGTAATATAGAGAATACCAGCTGGTTTGAATTGTTCTCAGGGGCTTTGGATGATATCGAAATGCTCGGCTCCCCCAGTGAGAGCCATAATCAAGCAAGTAATACCGTAAAGTCAGACCAAATTGACATTGAGTTGTTGGCTCTTAACACACTTTAAACCAGATGTTAATGCTGTACATTGTGATTTTGAAGTTTTTTTGTCTTTTCTTTTCTTAGATAAAGCATTATTTCTCTGAAAAAATAACGCTCTTGTATATAGACACTCTCTCAGATGTTGCGTTTTGCATTTTCTGAAGAAACAGCCAGATGTTTATTTTCCACTGCTATGGCACAGAATGGAAGGGGTAAATGTTTTTCTGTCAAATTAGTTTTGGGAGGCAACCAGCCCAGACATTGTTGTGTATTCAGCATGACAATGGTGTAAAGTGGAGTCTTAGGAGCAAAGTTGTCAATTCCTACAGTGGCACTCACTAAGAAGAAGTGGTAGCTTTTTGTTAACATTTAAAAATAAGCAAGTGTCTCCATTAAAAAGTTTTTTGCAATGGGCTCTCAAAAAAAGCAATAGACACCCAGAATTTCTCCACACCTTGCAGTCTTTAGATCTTCAAAACAAGGCAGTATGAAACTATAATATTATATCCATTTTGTGCAATCTCATATAGAAGCTGAGAAAGGTCTCAGGCTGTTGGTACAACTACTCCCCGCATGAAGCGTCACAATTAAAACATTCTCCATAGAGATTGTGTCTTCCTTCACAATTTTCTAAATTTTTTACAGGCATGCTGACACAACTTTCAATTTTTATGACAAGGCAAAGAGCTCCTTCCCTTTCCGATACAACATACTCCCAGGTCAAAGACTCTGTTAGCCAAAGAATGAATTATGAACCACTCACCATGTTTTCTATGCCTGTGACTGTTAGTGGAGCTGAACTTAACTAGATAGGCTGATCTTCTTTCTGCTTATAGTAGCAAGTTAAAAAAAACACATCTCACCTCCTGCAGGTGCCTAATGCAATAGTGGGATTGTCCTAACAGAAAACTGCACTTTGCAGTATGGACTGGAGGCACAGCAATCAGCTGGGTGACTCAGCTCTCTGCCTGGGTGCTCAACAGCCAACCCTCCCACACAACCAGGGAATATTTTACACAATGCCCATGCAAATCCTATTCACAATTTATAATGTTCGCACACTATTAGCCAAAAATCTGCCAGGTCTGAAGGACCCAAGAATGGCTGCCATGTGTTGTTACATGTATCATGAGACCAGTCCAAGTCCCTCTTCATCCTTACTCCCTTCTTCCCAGCCTTACCAGTTTGCCACAGTGATCCCTTGACAGCCATTCTGCTGGTTTTAAGCTGCTTTGTATGCTGCTGTCTGATCGGAGATGTGGGAAACAGAGTGCCGTGAGATTACATGTGCTGTTAGACAAAGCCACTGCATAAGGGATAGAGGTCAACAACTGTGTGGTTGAAAAAAAAAAAAAAAAGAAAGAAATGCAAAAATGTCCTAACCCCCTGCTGTATATTAGAATATCCCAAGGTGAATCACAGTGACATTTCCTCCCTAAGACACTAGTATAGCATAATTTCTGTGGAAACGTGCAGCAATTCGTCACCAAAAATCGGTAGAATACAGTTTTGTCCTCTTGAATAAGCACTAAAAACTGTTTTACATATTATCAGTAGCCTCATTCCAGATAGCCATGTTAAAACAGCAAACAGACAAGCCCCTAGGTAACAGGAATAAACACAACCAATTATGTTATCAATTATTCAAATGGATAACTACTTTAAAGACAATACAGCTGCTTTAATAATTAATAATATTTAAGACACTAACAAACTATAATGTCACTAAAGATTTTATGGCCTACTGGGCAAGTATTTTTTGAAAGAGCACATAAAAATAAAGGAGCATTTGAGAGATTTCTATTTGGGTTATGGAAAGATTGTATCAGTATTTCAGGTTAGATTTTTAAAGCTACTTTTCACAATAATCTTCTGTCCCAAATGACCTGTTCTAAATAAATATATGGTAGCCTTGAATTTCAAGAGTTAATATTTTGTTTACTATTGGGCCTATCTTTATTCTTTTTTCCTTATCACTTACATTATTTTTGGAATATAAAAATCTGAATTTCAATCCTTCTCGCAATGGGAATCCATATCAAAATGGAAATTTGTTGGGAATGGGTGCTGAGATAAACCTATTTCTTGAAGTTAGCAGGAATTTAAAACAAAAAATAAAACAAGAAGATCTCCAATCAGCTCTTGTATGCATAAAAAAAGGTTATTTTTAAGGAATGTAACAAAAATGTATGCAATTGCATTTTTGTGCATAGAATACCAATTCTAGTATTATTATCTGTTATATCAGTTTTTGTTAGTTCCATTTATCCAACAGAGAGGAGACAATGAGCACTGAGAAGTGCCCTGACGGGCACTCAGAAGTTTCTTAATTTCTTTAGAGGAGTGCCTAAAATTAGACTAAATCTGTACTTTGATATCCAAGAGCTTAGCCTTTTTGGCATGAGCGACTTACAGCTCTCTTGCAAGGCATTCATCACCTGATAAAATAACTGACGGTAGGTTTTTATTCCATGTCGATTAAAAAATGAAAGTATCTCTAATTTAGTAGAACAATTCTTGTATCATTTAAGATTAAAATCATTGCAATAGACACGTGCCTTTTCAAGCCCAAGATGCTGTGGCAGGTTTGATACACATAATTACTAGAATTAACCTGGAGTTGATGGTGGTATCTGAGCTATGGTTTTATTGCTTACATTTTTTCCTCCAAAAGGTTGTTATCCCCCAGATTTCTTTCCCAGAATCTTCTCCTGCAACCATACTTCACCGATTGCTTATGATTCAAGGACATGACTGTGCAGGAAATTTGTCACAGCAGGCTGGAGGGGTGTTCCATTTCTGTTTGAAAAACCACAGACTCCACAGTAATATGTCTTCAGCCTTGCTCCAGCACAGCAACTACACAGCAAACAGTTTCTCAAAAAACATCAACACCTGAATTCCAGAGGGAGAAAAAGCAACGTGATTTTTGATTCATGACGTGATGCCTGGCCTACTGATACAGGTGTATTTAGAAAAGGATGTGAAAATGGAGGTGATTTAACTGCACTGAAGTTGTAGGTAATAAAAGCTTGTTTCAAAAGATACACACAATTTTTATGTCAGACCTTAACTATCTGCAAGAGGACTATGTGACTTTTTTGACTGAACTAAAAAGTATGGTTACTTTGCTAAAATTCATTTTATTTCACATGTATTGTTCATTTTGAAAAAAATACTTGCATTTGTGATTTTTCTTTTTTTTTTGGAGCTGCTTCTCTCATGATTTTTAGGAACTCATTTAATATTCTGTGCAAAAAACCAAAATATCAAATATGTCACTGCTTTTGTAAACCTAAAAATAAGAAACGTTCTTTATTCCAGCACAACTACACAGTGACTGAACTGGAACAAATAATAGGTTTCAACTAGATGACGTTTCTCCTTTTTTTATCACCACTTCCCCAACGGCTGTATGCCAAATTGGAGAACGATAAAGTAAGGGGAAATTATTTAGGAGGATAGATGTTATCAGAAACATGGGAATGAGATCTAAGATCAACCAGAATAAAATCGCAGATGGCAGGTATACAGCCATTATGGAAAGGACTTTTAAATATAGTAACATGAGACTACTTAGCAATAGTAAAAACTTCAATTATAAATGGAAATTATAAAATTTCATTGCATGCCAATGAGGCTCAAATATTCAAGTAATACTTGAACTTACAAAGACCACAATGTGGTACTCATTACATAAGAATGTTGAATGCTTTTTAGCACTGTCTGAGTAAATTGAGGGTATAAATATGCAATATGGACTAGGGAAAAGAATTACTTAACCTGCTTCTTTTTTACAAGGATCTCTCAAAACTACGGAGAGGAGTGGAGAGATATTTCAACCACTACTACCAGATATATAGAAATCCCTTAATATTCAGGATACTTAAGAAATTTGGAGGCAGTCTAACATTTCATTATGCAACAAAGGCAAACAAAGAGGTACGAATACTATGCATAATGAAAGAAAAGATTGCCAAAGATTTGATTTCTAGAAGATGGGAATACAGTTAAACACTACATTTGAGGTTCTTTAATGAAAGTCTTGGCAGCCATACCTAGTTCTACAATTTTAAGAGGTTATAAATTGGGTTGCAAACATGGGATATTCTTAGAATTTTGTATTGATTCAGCTAGAATAACATTAACTACTAACTAGAAAATAGCACAACACCAGACAATACCAGTAAAGAATACACTTGGCATACTAAGCAATCTAAAATTATCTAATAATATCTAATAATTCTCAAAATGCTGGAAGTGCAGTTTTGTAATGTTCAGTACTAGAGACAATCCCATTAAACATTTTTAAAAAGCATGAGGAGTAAATTAAAAAAACGCAAGAACCAAGATTGCTAATTTTTCAAATTACACAAAGAATGCACATAAATTCAGATATGCAGAAAGAAGCAGTGCATAGAAACCAGTTAATGGGCAGGTAACACATCTAGGAACCACAGATATGGCCCACACGAACAGACTGGGAGGTTTGAACAGTGCTGGTTTTTAACAGAACTCTGGAAAACTATAAGGTTGAAAAGGTTCAGAGAGAACACAAACTCGCAGGTTGATGTTATGATGAAAAGTACTAATGAAATTCTTGGGCATGAGGCAAGAAGTATTAAGCAGAAATAATGACTTCACCACAGTGCTAAATTGACATAAGAACATTTGCCATGTACTTGGCCTGCATAAGCCAGAAACTATTTTTAGAAACTGAAGAAATTCCAGGGAGAATTTTTTAAAAACAATTTGGTTTTGATAGCTCTGCATAAAATACTCAGAATCAAACCATATGTACCATACATCAAGAAAATTATTTCAAGATGATCAGATAAGCAGCTTTTTGATTTTTCCTTATCCTCCCCCAGTGCCTCTATCCCATCCCATGCCTGAAAGGTGCTACTGCCTCACACAGCAGTTCTGCAGGTAGGAGTCATCCCAAAAATGGTGGGGAACACCCTCCTCACCCCATGTATTTTCTGACCTCCTGCATGAAAACAGAGGATACAGACTGGACCCTTCAGCTGGATGGAAACAACCCTGGGCCAGGTTGCAATGGCCAGTGCTAACCCCTGAAAAAAGAAAGAAATAGCTGGGGTCAGACAGTTCCAATGGGAAACTGTAATGACATTTTAACTGTGGGAGTGCACAGGTACCAACCACACTGAGGTCAGGCGTTTGGCACTTCGGTCTTCCTGTTTGTGCCGACCTCAGTCTGGAAGCAGTAGAGTGAGGGGAACTTGGGAGAATGTCACTGGGTGTTTGCAGGACACATCCTCACTTGCTTTTCATGATGAGTCAATTCAGTATTAGCTGCTCTGGAGAAACACCAATGTTTGTCTAACCCTATTTGAAAATTAGTGATGTTTTATAGGCGATCTTTTGAAATTTTATTTCTGAGATGGGAAGACATAGACTGATAGGAAAGATTTTAAAAGATTAAGGGAAAAATATATTTAGGTATTTCTGTAATTAATGTAAGATATTCAGCATTTGCCTTACAGATTCCCTGGAAATATAACAGTGATTTTCCAGCACCATCTCTTACAAGTCAAGTCAAGAACACCTCCCATGTGACTGCAGATTGGGTGAACTACAAACCATGACCATGAAAAGCAAGAAAATTCCCTCCTCAGAAACAGAATACTGACATACCTATTCCTATTTCATGTACAGGAAATTTAATATAGGGGATACTTGCCATATTTGAACTGTGATAAGAATTTTTTCTCTCTATACTTGTACCTACATTAGTAAGTGCCTTTAGATTCACCCAGCTACAAATACCACAGAAGTTTAAAGACTTACCCATTAAAAGACTTGCTTTCAGTCAGACCCATTAGCATTGGAAGAAATAAGCCTTTCTAATTAGGCATTTAGATATATTTTCAGAAAAGAAGATGCAAATATTTAAAAGCTATGAAATTAATAGACAGTGAATGAATCTTCTGTTGTTTGCAGTCTTATTTAAAGTTGCAAAATACTGTGTTTTTATGAAAAGAAAAAAATTCAAATGGGTTGGTGGGGAATGGACTGTAACTGGTTCTAAACCTAATTAAATTCTGAGCTAGCATGCATTTTAAAGTCTTTCTTCCACTTCAATCTGTTTCTTCTTTTGCACCCAGAAAACTTGGTGAAAATTGGAGGAATTGAAAGGAACCAGTACAATACACATTCATTTCAGTCCTATATGTGATAACTTTTCCTCTCACCCTAGCTCAGAGATCATGCTGCACAGGAAGCAGGATTTTAAGGACTTTGACAGCTGATATTTTAGATGTTAGGCAGCTAATATCTTTTGAGCACCTGGCAGAGAAGTTTAATCTCTTGACCAACCATTTTTATGTGTACCTGTCCTAGAGATTCAGTGTTCAGGTTGTACACTGTTGGAAGTAATATCAGAATGCTTCTGTGGCAATTCTTTTTGCAAAGGCTTTATTTGTTAATGCTTACATAGATTGTTTTGCTTCAAGTTATAAATGAGGTTAGCCAGTATCCAAAGTCGTCTCACAGTAAGAAATGGTTCAAATTAATCTTCTGGTCCATGAACTGCTCCTGTGGCTGGGCACTTACTGCAGCACATACAGCCTCAACTTTTCAGAAGTGCAATTCCAGTCTTATCAAGACCCTTAAAAAGGCAGCTACACTTTCATGAGAGAACAGGAATGTCCTTTTATACCAGAAATACACAATATGAAAGCCACAAATGAGAATGGGAAATATAGGTCTCACTTTTATAGGACTGCTGTTAAAAAAACTCATTTTCCATAGCTTATATTCTGTATGACTGAGAAGAAAACCCAAAAAGAGGGTGAGATGGAAAAAAAGGAGCTGGCAAAGGGATTCTTGAAAAACAGAAGGTCTTTCAAAAGATGACAAAATATAAATGCCCTCTCAGATGTGGAGAAGGATACAAAGATTAGAAAAGAAGAAAACCCAGTGAGATGAGGCAGAGGGTTACAAATGCAATACACGGAAGCAAAGCAGGTCATTTTTATAACAGAAGAGATACGGACCAGTGAAAATACAGCAATACATGTATGAGAGGCAAAAACAGGTGTATATATTCTGGGTAGCCATAAGATATGGAAAGAAGGATGTCAGAGCTTGCAAGGAGAGAATAGAGAGAGGGTACACCTTTTATAAAGCAGATGGAAAGGGATATTTTGAATTGGAAACTATCTAGGGATGGTATGAAGAATGATTTAGAGGAAAAATATCAGGACGCTTCAGGCAAAAGGAAAATAGAATTTTAGCTTAAGGAGGAATGAAACAAATGCGTAGTAGAAGCGCTTGTTTTTGTTGTTTTTTTTGAAAGTAGCTTCAGAGTGAAATGGTTAATAAAGAGGACAATTTACAGAAAAATTGTATGGAAAATATGGGTAGTTTAAGGAAGAAAATTCAAGGAATTGGTATTGAATGGAATTTTTCCACTTCAAAAGGTAGACTATCTACTCAAGAGAGATGCCCAAGGTACAGAAGATTAGGATGAAGCATTTGCATGGGCCTAAAGAAACATCAGAAGCTAAACCCGAGATGCAGAAAGTGGTAAATGAGAGAAGTAAATGAATGTTGTCAACCAGAGATAAAAATACTACCTGCATCCCTGACAAATGGTAAAGTAACATTAACCAATCTAATCCTCTTAATTAAACAAATCAAGGCAACATATAAAGAAAAAATATTTAACAGTAGTTAGGCACATACTTTCTCAGGATGAGCAGCCACAAGTTTCATCAACTTCCAGAGGTCTTTAGCATTCCCACCTGCTACATTCTATTTTCTTCATATGCTATACACCTGCAGGATAAAGGATATACTAACAGCCCTTAAGTATGTATTTCTCTCTCCAAATGCTTATCTCAAATTGATTACTGAAGTATATATTTACTGCCTGTCTAAGCTGCAACTTAAATTACTGAAGGACTCAAAACAATCTTAGAAGATGATAATAAGCAACATTACACAACAAGCACTTACTATTGTTTTAAGACCTGCCAGAGAGTAGACATGCACTGTGATATTGATATGAAAAGATGAGTTATTATTTCCATTCAATTAACAGGAAATGACTTAATAAAAGAAAGAAAAAGCACTATGTTTTTTTCCTCTTTTGAGTTTGCACTTGTAAAGCTGTCACATCTTGTCATGGTCAGAAGGAAAAAACCTCACAAACTCTCTGGAAGAATTTCTTTCCAACACACTTACTCAAATACACATAAACTGTGTTTGTATTACTCCTTTTGGCTGAGATCTGAGAAGCTACTCACAACTTGCTCAAGAGTACGAATCAGAAACTGAGACTGTGCTACTGCTGCTAGGTCAGGCAGCTTCAGGGACTCTCTAACAGGGAGCTGTGATTGCACTTTGCTCACACGTATCCATCAACCTCAATCACCTTGGCTGGTGTATTTCTCATTTTTTCAACTCCTTCATTTCACTTTATCCTGTCTCAGCTTTTAGGTCCAGAAGCTCAGAAATGCAATTTCTCCCTTTCACCACTTCAGAAGCATCCTGTTCAGCTGACCTCATCACCGATGAGGGATTCAGCTTCAGAGTTTAAGCTTCTTTCTCATGCAGGACAGCACAGTACCTGTGGGATTTGTCCTTTTTATCTTCACAAGACTGAAAACAGTATCAGTGAAGCAACACATCACAGACTTCTCAGTATTATTATATGGCTGCTTGCGAAAGGTGCTGACAGCAGCACAGTTCAGAAGCTCTCTGTGCCAGCCACAGAATGTGATTACGTTTTCATCTGCTAGTACTAATATAGGCCATGTTTTGGGACCACCAGAGAGAGAACTATCCTAATAATAATTTTTAGGGCAATTTAATTTTAACTCCTTAGCTTTAACATATAGGAACTCTTGTTCTGCCTTAAGAGGTACCATGAATGGTGAAAATCTACCTCCTTTTAATATTCCAGACCTGCTTTCTGCCAGCTTCAGTTCAGCTCCCTCTTACTTACAGAGGAAGATGTGCTCAGCCTGGCTGGGCCACTCTTGGTCCCCCTGCATACTAAGAGTGAGCTCAAGGCCTTCATATTCTGCTTGAAGTTCCAATTTTTTTCTGCCTGTGTCACTTTGTATCTCTTTATGTTGCATTTCGTCTGCTATTTCACTGCTCAGTCACTGATTCTTAGAAGTTCATCTTGTAGTTGGTTGCTGATGAACCTTGTAGTTACTACGCTGAGTTAACCTTAATATCATGAAGAGACTTGGTCATATCTATATTCAGTCTTGTTATTTCTATTTCTTTGTTTTTGTCTTTTATCTGCTATCTGACAACTGAAGGAACTGTATAGGCAGCAAGACTTTAGTCACTTAATTTCCTTAAAGCTTTTGGGGAAGTCATCCTTTTGAAAGCCACCTGGAAATTCTGACAATCTCCTTTACCCATGTACTTGCTAACAACTTTGAAGAATTCCGATGGCTTTATGAGTCAAGCATTCTATTTAAATAACCATCATGAGTGTTCATGATAATTATCCATGTGTCTATTAATTCTATTAGCTAATGATGTGTCTAAAGGATTTAGAACTGTTGCTCTACTTTCAGCTACACCTGACTGCTTATGCACTTTATCCACTTAAAATTGAAAGTACCCTCACAATTATGCAAAGATAGAAATTTTCTGATTTACTGGTTATGACCAGAAACTGTTTTGTATGCAGTACCTACTAGTATCTCTCTTTCACTACTGGCAAAAGTAATTACAAGAACACAAACATTAACCAAAATCACCAAGAATTCCTGCTTAAATTTAATTGGATATGATTTCCTGTTGTTTCCAGATTTTGGTATAATTAGGTTCATATTTATTCATAATTTAAAATACTTACATTTCCATTAGAGAACTGTTTAGTTGTGAACTTCCATCACCTTAAAGGTCTCAAATGGAAGATTGCAATGGATTTAACAGAACTGTATATCTGTGATGCAGATACCTGTCATCTCTGTCAGTGCTCCTCGATAAACGCATCTAAACAATTTTGTTCTCCCATCTCATGAGCAACAGAATACATCAGGCAGTTGGACTAGATGATCATTTAGGTCCCTTCCAACTGAAATATTCTATGCTATACAACCATTGCTACACTGGCTTACTTCTAAGAAATATGAATTTAAATTATGTAGAGAAAACATGCATTAGGAACAATGCAATGCTATCTAAAAATATGCATACTAGGTTATGTTACTCTCAAAAACATCACTGTTGATAATATATCCACGTAAATGACCAAATGATATTTAATATATTGAAAATAGTCTGTACAATCTCATTTTATGTGAGCTAAACACAAACGTATTTTCTGCCAGCCTTGATTTGAGGCGGGTTCTGTATGCTTCACCAAGTAGAGAAAGATGGTTTTCTTCCTTGCATCAGACACAAGCAAGGAGAAGATTTTGTATATGTCTCATGACAACATTTCATCTTAATATAATCTGGTCACAGCAGCTACAGCAGAAAATTGCTCGCAGTTTGCTGGCACCATGGGAGACCATCATTACTGACAAGATTGAGAAACCCATCAAAGGCAATTCAGGACTCAATCTAACTGTGGCATCCAAGTGCTGCGCTTTTTTATTGGGGCTATTTTCTTGCATCTCTTTAATTCTTATTCATGTCCATTGGTCCTTGACTCTCATTGCGATTCAATGCAATAAAGGCTTCAGCTCAGCTGAATTCAATCTCAGAAATCATCAAAAACTAAGATTTATGTTATAGGTTTTGGAAAACCTTATGACAGCTACCAATTCAGGTGAGGAGATGTAATCTCTTCTTCAACAGCACTACAAAGATATTCGCCTGACTCCTTCACAAAGGAAACACACAAGGCAGCCTATTCTGTATCATGTTGTGATGACAGAAGTCACTTTCTTTGTAAATATTTAGCAGAAACCAGTTACCACCTGTGTCAGCAACTTTGTTTAATAGGTTTGTTTGACTGATTGAAAGTCATCTATCATATGGTAGTTTTTTACAGAAAAAAAAAATAAATTCTTTTTTCAGTCTCATGGTCACCCACTCCAAATCAGACTGAAGCCATCACTGCTTTTAAAATAGCATACAGAAATATTCTTTCGAAAACACATGACTTGCTGAGCTTGCAAATGTCACAGAATAACCAGCAGAAAACAAGACACAAAAATCATAGGTCTATTTTCATCTTATTGCAGACAAATACCTCCACCTGCAATGGTGAGAGAGACACTAAAATTCTGGAAAAGTTATAAAAATACATCCTTTTCATGACCATGGCACAAGCACAAGACACAAAGATTCACATTGTCTTCAACTGAAGCTGATGTACTTGTCATTGTATTATACCAGTTCTATAGTCTTCATCTGTAACACATGTCTCTTGTTTCATACTATCTACTATTCCTTGCAGTGGCAAAATTTAAAACTAGCTTTTCCCAAAACAGAGTTAATCAAATTGAGTAATCAGGATTTAGTTTGGGAAAGAGAAAAAAGAAAAAAAGTTCTGTGATTCTTCTGAGTTCTTTTTTTTTTTTTGTACTAACTTCCAGATCCTATTTGAAAATCCTCTCAAAAAACTGCATCCCCAGTCTCTCACTAAGTGGCAGGATATTCTAGCTTTTGATTTTCATCAGTAAGTGACAAACAATCTCTTTAAACACTCATAATACTTTGTTTCTAAGTTTAGTACATATTTCCAATTTCTAAATATCCATTTCTGGAGAATTAACTTAGGGCAGGGGGAGTGGTGTGTGTGTTTGCGTGTAGGGGTGTGGTTTTTTGTTTTTTAATGTTATGTAGTCAGACACAGAAAAGAGGTTAGGAAGAAAAGTCCTTCACTGCAGGAGGCTGCTGAAGATACCTTCAAAAATCTTGTGATCTTTTAAAAAACCCAAAATATGCAGCTGGCCTTCTTTTGTAGCCTAAGGCTGGTTCCACCTCAAGTGAAGTCATCACAGACTAGCTTCGTTATGGACATCACATTACTCTATCACATCACTAAACAAGCAGAGTGCATTAAAAATGCTAAAAATTCCTCTCTCTTTCATCGTTACATTACATAGATCCAAAAGAGATACCAGATCATGGACCAAAGCTGGGATTGGCAATAACACTAGCAAGCCAGCAAGACACAGCTGAAATTTCCTCTGGGAAAGGGATATTTTGCAAAGGAAAACATATCTGTGTGCTGAACCACCCACATATGACAGGATTAACTGAAATGAAAATTATTTTGCTGTGGAAGCTACCCTAAATTTTAGGTTAATTAGCATCTTAAACTCATTCACTTTTCAGGTGTTTATTCACTAGCTGATTCCCATCTGCTGCCTGTGAGATCAGATTCACACCAGTATCACGCCTCTATTAACTGAAGCTAATTTTGGTTGTCTTTTTATAACTTGGAAAAAAAACCTGTAAATGATCACACATACAGTTAGAGTAGCAAGAGATTGCCATTAAAAGTATTCAATGCATTTAGTTGCTCAACTAGGATAAAAGCAGTTTCTTTTAACCACAAAACTAATTAAAAACAGCTTACACACAGCATCTCCAGGGTATAATGAGACAGTATGGAAAACATGCATATTCAAAAACCCTGGATTTAAATCTAGCAGAGCAAATAATGTAAAAGAATGTAGAAATATTTTCAATTAAATTTAGAATCCTAATTATTTTTATCTCTTTTTCAGGTAGAGTCTTAGCTTATTTGGGCATATTTAACCAATTGATCTTTGGTGTATAAAACAGGTTTTCTAGCTGGGCCACAGAATCTGTAGACAACACTCCAGATGAATCATCTGGTTGATATCATCACAAATACTATGTGATACAAGAACTGAAGCTTTACACAATTCTACTCATTCTTTGGAACACTCAGGAAGATTTCATGATGAAGTACATGCTCCATTAAGCAGAAGTGACTGAAAACGCACCCCCAAATAAGACTCTGTCTCTCAAGCACTGTTGTCCAAAGGGATATCTGAGCAGTTATCGAGCACCAGAAAATGAAATTACAGAAAATCATCTCAGCAGCAAAGATGAAAACTCTGGACATAATAAAGAGAACTGAAAGAGATCTAAATCACATTCTGTACTTTAAAAAACGGGTGCTGGTGAAAAGAAAACATACAGGGAATAGTCTGATAGTAGCTGATTCCTTTATTCTTGATGTATTTTGGTTGGCAAACACATAGAGCCTGCTGACTGTTCAAATGCATTGTACATAGCTGAGGGGAGTCATACCTCAGGTAAGACTTACATTTGTTTTAAAACTTGCATGTGTTAAGCTTGATAACAGAAGATAAATTAAACCTTGAAAAATGTTCATGGCTTACCTAGGACCAAAAGGCTGTTTGCAGCTTGAGAGGATTAGCCAAGATAAAAGACCAGCTCTTGGTCAGGCTAAAAGACAGAAATCTCAAAGTGAGATTTTGAGGAGACTTAGAATGAGTCCTTTACACAGAGATTTTCATTTACCCAGCAACAGCCCCCATGTTGATGGGGCAGTAATTTCTGACCACATAAGTGAGATTAAAAATGCCAAATGTAACAAGGAAGGGGTGGAAGCAAAAAGCAAGTGGAAGTAGTTCAATGTCTATTTAATACCTTGAGCTTGCACACAGTGCCAAAATCAAGATAATGTAATGAGGCAAAAGAAAGAGAAGGGATGCAATTTATTTTTAAGAAAGAATACCAATATCCAGATTCAGATGAATCACAGAAGAAATGGTGGCAGCGCTGTGTCTATATGATAGCATACACCAACTGCCTATAGTACACTGGGGACTCAAAACAGGTGCGTTTGTACATTTTCAGAAAGGCATAGTCAAGAAACAACTTCATTCCCTAATCACAAAACGGATATGGAGAAGCACCTTAGTCTGTGGAGAGCTGTCTATAAAGTCAGTTGATGTGTTTAGAACAAATCACTCTGAAATGACTAAGGCAACCTGCACTGACTGAAAAGAGAAGCTCACATTGGGCAGACAAAGCCAAGCCTACTTTGGTGGGACATCCAGTAGTTTGCACAATTGCTGACAGAGGCAGGACCCAGGCCTTCCCAGCCTGAGATAATTGCTCAGGAGTGTCCTGCTTCTCTGACAAGAGGCAGAACTGAAGGAGCTGCCTCCACTCAGAGCTGGAAAACCAAGAATTAAAGAGGCAAAGGACTGAAGAGAAAATGAGCATAAAAAAGGTTGATATGATAGCTTTGTTCCTATTCACAGACCATTGCACACAGCTTTAAAATGGTTTTTACAACAGGGACCAGCTTCCTGAACTCCCAGAGGAGTTTGCTCTTCTCTGGGCTGTAAGTTGTATACTTGGCATTTAACTTTAAATATAATAGTCTAGTGTTACAGTAGACTATAGTTTGCAATTTGCTACTACAATTTCCTAGGAAACCATCAGAATAACTTACTAAAGTCTAAGCAATAGGTCAAAGTGTGGTCTGCCTAAGCGTTTGACCATATCAACAAAAAAATCAGCAGTTTATAAATGCTGAAATTACATAGGTTGGAGAGGATGGGTCAAGGTCATACTTCTGTACTTTACATTTCTGACTTTTTTACAGAAACAAAATATGCAGGGCAGCTCTCCAAAGTTTTACATGTCATTCAGTTTTGCTGCTGACCCTGCTGAGGATAACTTGAACTTTATCCTCATGGAATGACTAAGAAAACTATGAAGCTGCATTTTCCTTGATATTTGGTCCTCATCAAGAAACATCCAATTGCTGAGTCAGTAGGTTTTTTTAAAAGCTTCTCCATAATGCAGCTCTAATACTGGATTACTTCCAGTCTACTTTTTTGACCCATTGCTAAATTATGTGGCATGGATTTTTCAAACAAAGCCTTCACTGCCTGCCATTAATCCTTTTGGGTAAGCAAATCAGCAAGCCTTTTAATCACTGGGATTGATACAACCAGTCCTAGAAAAGCACCACAAACCATCTGCCAAATTCACAACTATCAGATCCATGAGTGAATGAAAGTACAAGATAAACAGCATGGTACAGAATGACACAGCTGAATAAAAAATTAGAACCATCACAGGAGAGACAGATTACTGCTTTATTGTACTACAATCCACAGAGCAGTTAAATCTCAACATATCATTTCTATTATAGTAGTCTTTGCTCCAAACTGCAAGTCTAAGCACAAACACTTTTCTGTGTATTACAAGAACAGAAGAAAGCAGTCAAGTGTAAAAAATATGAACATAAATGTAGGTTTTCATAGGGTACCTTGCTCCTATTGCATACAACCACGCTTTATCTGAAACAGTATGTCAAAATAAAGTCTTTGTATGCTTCTCACTTACAAATTTGTAATTTGTGTTCTATACAGTTACATAAACTCAAAACTGCTTAATGATGTGAAATATCCCTTCAAAATGATGATAGGCTAAGTAGTTGTTAGAACTATGTGCAAAAGAAAACTCAGGTCATGTTTCTTTAGAAACAGTAGAATGTGGAGAGTTGCAGTGGAGACAAGGAAAGGTCACCATCTTCCCTCTGCTTATAGGGATTGGAATAATTTATCTGTTTGTTTTCTTTTAACATACCTAGTCCTTCTTGAGAACATAATGGAGAAAAAAAACCCTAAAATACACTGAAATCTGAAATAATTGGAAAGGGAAAAAAAAAAAAAGAGTATGTCTAACACTATCACAACTCGCAGGAATCAATTGTAGCTACAAGCAGAACAAAGGAAACAATTTGATGCTCAGCTCCAAAGCGCTGGCAACAGCACAAGCAGCTGGGGCCTCTTTTCAGTCTCCCTCAACCTTGCAAAGATCAAGCCTTTTCAGTATAAGTTCAAAACTCAGAGAGCCAACTATTTAACAGCAGCAACCAGAAAAAAAGGCCAGCAGTAAATGCAAACTGTAAAAGTTAGAATTATTCCCTTTCCCTTCTCCCAGGGCAGAGATTTCCACCTCCAGGGACAGCAGTTGCATCCAAAATCCCGAAACAGAAGTTGATTGGGCATTAACCATGGACAGAAATAAAGTGACAGAAATAAATTTGCAGTAGGAAGACAAGATAATGAGAAGGCAGACACTTTCCTGCACTAGTTTGGCTAATTCCCACCAATCCTCTGGTGTTGCAAAAAGGAGCCGCTCACCCCTTCATCTGGGCAGGCTCACACCCAGCACTGTTCCTCAGGCTGAGGGAAAAGCCACCCCTAGCAGGGCAGAAGTAGGCAAGATTCTCTTAATCTGATGCTCAACGAGTAACAGCTTGTGAAAACAAGAATAAATAAGGAAGCTACTGATGAACAGCTTTGCCTGAATATTGAGAAGGGAATCATCCTGACCCTGTAGCTTCTAGATGGATTCCTAAGTGAAACCAATCAGTAAAATGGCAGATGAGACAGACCTGCAGTCCAGCTTTTGTCAGCAGTATGTGGTAGATTCAGCCACACTCCATGAAGAGCTCCACTGGCCTTTGAGATCTTCCGAGGTGCTCAGTGGCTCATGCCTCTCCGAATACGCAGGGAAAGGACAGCCTCCTTTCTGGATCCTCACTAAGAAGAGGGACCAGATGAATTGCATAACAAGGTGTCCTCCACAATGCTGAATACAGGATGGCCAGAAACTGCTCCGTTTATGTTCCCATTGCTCAGGGACCTTTCACCACAGCAGTATCTGGAGAGGCCAAAACAGTGCCTTTGTTTGGGGCTGTTTGTAGAAGCAGTGTGGAAGCCCTTAGCCAAGATCATGTCCTGGGCCCCCTTATTATCTGTTTCCATATACTGATAGAGAGCACAGGCACATTCTTACCAAGAAAAAAACATCCCAAAAGCATTAAAAGAGATTTTTGTTTACTTTTTTTCCCTAAAAAGCATCAAACCATTGTTGCCATTGTGGAAAAATTTAATCAGGGTTTGCGAATTTGGATGGCCAAATTCCATAAAAATGGAAGCTGCCTGGCTGACAGAAATACAGTTAAGTTTCTGAAATCTGGATCCTTTGGCAATCAGCTTAATTGTTAATTTCTAATGTGTAAGTGTAGACTTAGATGTCTTATTTAAGTGTCCCAGTAAGACAATGTCAGCATGATTATTCCACGTCCAAACTGAAGATCTTAACTAAAATTAGTTTATCTAATTCCATGTCTTGAAGGACATTTATGTACAGAATACATGTAAAACCTAAACCCATTAAAAACTGGTGCTATTCGCTTAAAAGTATCTATGACTTCAATAGCAGAAATGATTTAGCAGGCCAAATGGCAACATTAATACAGGAGAAAGTGATCCAGAAATGTATTTATTTATTGGCAACAGTTTTGGATTTGTGCTGAACACCGGGTTGATAATACTGAGACGTTTTTGTTATTGCTGAACAGGGCTTACACAGAGCCTTTTCTGCTTTTCTCATTGCCACACTGGTGAGGAAATTGGGGATGCATGGGAGGCTGGGAGGAGCCACAGCTGGGACAGGTGACCCAAACTGGCCAAAGGGATATTCCAGACCATAGGACATCATTCTCAATATATAAAGTGGAGAGAAGAAGAAGGAAGGGGGGGATATTTGGAGTGACAGCATTTGTCTTCCCGGATAGCTGACTATGTAATACTGCTGACCCTATTTATTGCACGTGACTACAATTTTTAATAACAGTTTGCTATATTTTAAGTTAAAAGTTTACGAGGTTTACATTATTTATTATCTTATTGATGGCTCTGGGCAATTCCTGGAAATTACTGACCAATGAGATAAACAATGACCACTCTAAGGTGCTAACCTTTCCAGATGACAGCAGTACCCCTTTGAGGCAATTTATATAAGTTTTATTGTCATAAGAAATGCAGAAAGAGTTACTTTCTGCTTTCTAATATGACTATTTTTGAGAAGAGGTACAGTTTTGTTTGCTGGAACCCTATCTCAAAACCTTTGAAAGATGTTCCCGATGTGCTGGGTCTTTCTGAAGGCTTTAAGCTCTGAAATTTGGCGCATTTAGTCTCGATTACAATGGCTAAGGTTCTGCCAACAGAACCTGCTCTTTTAAGCATCAGGGGGGAAATACGCTTTGTTGAAGTGGGTCAGCTGGCCTGCTCCTACTGGGGCAAAAGCTTCGGTATGTTCACAGAAGGACCAAGCTGTGATCAGGCTTTATGTTTTCTATTATCTCTTGAATCTTAGAAGTCATCGTTATTTTTAAATTCTGTGAAGTATTTATATAAGGAAACCCAGAAGGTTACAGTCTCCTACAGGCAGAGGCCCCCAGGCTTCCTGAACGGTCCTTCTACTTTCTGTATATTCTCCCTATTTGACATTTCCTCAGTGCCTTTTATATGCCAAATCCCCCATTCAACTACCATCTCTTATCCTTTCTACAAACCAATAAGGCAGCAATTTTCACACTTCATTATTAGACTTTTCATAGTTTTAAATATGTATCTTATGTAAGTCTTCCTTGAAGAGTAAGAAAAAAATGGATATGTGTTGCAGAGTTCAAGGTCTGAAGTGCAGAAGGGTTGAAGGCATAACAGCTAATACTCAAACAAAACAAAACAAAAAAAAAAAAAAGAAAAACAGATTACCATTGTAGACATGGACCAAAAATGTATTGCATTCACATTAACACCGAGGCACTGCTCTAACAGTGGAATCTAGCCTGCAGAATTGATTGTAACACTTTTAAAAATTGCAGAGGAATGAACCTTGCTCTACTCTTAACCCATACATCAAGCAAGTCTCATCCTCAACTGTGACAAGAGGAAGGGTAGACAGACAGACAGATACTCAACGTAGCTTCATTATTTTTGCCAGGTTACATCTGTTCTACCATCCAGGGAAGCACTCCTGTCCGGCTCACACAGCTACATACCGCTTTCCCCTCCTTCCTTTGAATCAGCAGCTTATAATTTTTGCAAAGGTACTAAAAAACCTTGAAAAAAAAATTGGGAATAACAGTAATTCTGATCTAGCTTGAGAAACTTAAAAAACTGGAGGAAGAACATCAGTTAAAGAGAGCATATTTGATGGCTGGTTCAAGAAGAATCCCCACACAGCTCAGGAGGCAAGGAGCAGAACCAGAGTAAGGATATATAGGCAACTGCCCAAGACAGCCCACATGTGCAAACCACCATCCTGGTCCATGCCACTTGTGGTCCTGGCCCTTTCCCAAACTTATGTAAAGTTTATGCTGAATATTAAAAAAGGCAGTTCCTCTTACGTCTGTGCTCTCTGTTTAGTGGTTCTACCCTCCACCCCCACAGTTAAGCACGTAAATAAAAATAATTTATGTCAGGCACTTGAATAAAAATAATGCATGTAGTTTGATATCCCTAGTTCCTGTAATGAAGAACTACAAAATTATGATTAACAACCACTGTCTTCACATCTCAAGAGACTGCTATGCCTTTTACTCATGATTACTACTGAATAAAGTTATTTAGATGCTGAAAGGATGCATAAAACCCAATACAGTTGCTTTGTGAAGTCTGAAGCCCAATTGTACAACCATGAAATGCACTTCCCAACAGTTACTGTGAATATACTTGAAAAGAATGCAGCATATTTTTATGATAGAGTATTCCATACCAGAAATAAGGAAGATGAAAACTGCTATCAGATTAGAATTCCCATAATCAAGCACTCATTAGAAATTCAAAGGTATCCTATATGCAGACAGAAATGTATATTTTTTACATTTTACATATCAAAGACTACTGAGAGGGAGAATTTTGTATATCAACTCTGAATCCTTAAAAAACTTTCAAACATACCCTTAAAATAATTGTAGGACCTTGTAGGTTTGTCCCATTTTACATTACAGTAATTTTCAATTGAAGATTAGACTGAGTGAAAGAACCATCAGTCAGTGCAATTTTAGATCACTTTAAAGCATTACATAAGTAAGAGTAAACCTGGTCCTGTCATGATGAGAACATGAATTAGGAGTGACACTGTGGCAGCTACAGCATATTTCCTTTACTTTCTTCACCAAGGCTTTCTTCTCAGCTTTTCTACATCACTCATGTACTTCCATAAGGCTTTTAAGCAAGCTACTATAAAAACATGGAAATTACCTAGTCAGTCCTCTCTCAGATGGCCATGCCTCCCCACATAATCTACTGAGTCTGCCACTGAGCCTATCTGCAGTTCTAGTGCTGTCAAATGCACTTACCATTTCTGGCATCCCAGAAACAAGAGGGCTCGGTCATCTCTGTTAGTCCAACCAGAATATCTCCTACTTTGTCACTTGAGATATTTAGATGTATTGCCCTGACATATATGGATAATAGGGCTGGGGATAGGCTCCAGCACTTCTCCATGATCACCTACTGTCAAAGCTGTAATTAATGTCTTGTCTGGTGCTTTGGTATCACCAGGTAGCACTGGGGTGATTGAGGAATAGTCTGGTTGTAGCAAAATGCAAGGGCTATTCTAAATAGCCTGTGTAGATGAGGGCATGAGACTTTTTTGAGGAAAAACTATTCTATATGGTTGAAAACTCTGTTGTGCTACTTGAGCTTAAGGCCACGGAGCAGGGCCTTGCCCATAGGTATGTCCCTACATAATCTACCTCTCTGCAAATGTCCTAAACTCCTGGAGAAACATGGCAAGGAGGCAATTAACTGAGTCTCAGCAATCAAGTTTCTTAACTTCTTAACACTCTGGCTAACTCTGATTACTTCTCACTGGAGAATTTTGGGGCTTTGCCTTCCCCATATTACCTTCCCACAAACATCTCCTCTATTTCTGTAAGGAGTTATTAATAAATGAGAAACTATCATTGTAACAGGGAAATGTCTCGTAGTTGAACGTCTTTTATTGCACAGTGACCACTCGAAGCCTCTCACTGCAGTAGCTGCTAAGCATCTACGACACAATTGTTGCTGTAAGCCACCCCAACAGGCAGCGAGGATGATGCTGTAAAAGGAAGGCTTCAATGCAGAGCTAAGCCCTTGAAACAAAATGGCAGTTTACCAACCTGATACATTTATTACTGTTTCATATTTCTGAAGGGTTTTGTTCAGTATGTTTTTCTTGACCTAAGATTCAAAAGAATTTATTTTGTTTTCTTCATTAACCTTTCTTGATACTACTCCCTACTCATGCACATAGTTGTAACTGGTTTATTGAACACCTTGCAGGTATGTGGCACAAACGATCCTCTTTGGCTATACCTTTTTAAAATAGGAAATAGTAAGATATTCTTTAGAAGAACCAGTAACAAGGAACAACCTTGTTCCAGTTTTATGAGTACAATAGAAGCCAACAACTCTCTACATTGGTGTGGTCAGAAAAAGTTCTCAAGGACTGGTTTTTGTTTTAAATATTCATCTCCATTTCTTCTCTACTTTCTTAATCTTCTATTATACTTCTAAATAAATGCTTACAAAGAAGATATCACTTCACTCTTGCATATGAAAAACTATGCATCAGCTGTCAAGGAAAACACTCTCAAGGTCTTAAAATTCTCATTGTAGAGCAGGTAGATCTCTGAAAGTAGGCATATACACTAACTTATTAGCATGAACAAAGAAAAAGACAATGAAACTTCAATAATTAAACCTTCTTTTAAGAAAGTCAATGAAAACTCCAGCTCAAAGATACAATTATTAAACTGTGTACTGTACCTGAGGCAAAGGTTGTCATGAACCCCTGTCTTCAGTAAATGAATATAGATTTTAAGGATTACATGCATATCTTGCCTAGCAAGCACCTGCAGTAATTGAAGATGCTGCTGTTCCACAGCAATATGTTACTGCCTTGGTGCTGGAGGTTACTGCATTGACCTGCATTCTTCAGCCACTTAGTGTGAAATGCAGCAGCTTAGCCCAAGCCACATTTCCATGACAGTATAAAGTAAAACCACTTAACTTTGAACCGGTTTATGAACACTTTCATAACCTGTTGATGCATCTGTCCAGCAGGAGCAGGCAACTGGCAGGTTGTTTTTAAACTTCTGCAGCTGATTGCCATGTGACATGAACTAAGATTTTAATTATAAAATCTAAAAATTAAATATGAGGTTAAAATTTGTACCCTGATTTTCTTCTTCAGGATCCAGCATACTCTCTGGAGCGCTTTTTGGACTAGTTTGCAACTAGGATTGCTCACTAGTCTAGCACTGGTGCTTCAGACTTTTCTACAACTAGCCCAAAATCAGTACACAAGTTCAAATCTTCCAATGAGAAAAAAGCTTCTTTTAAATACAGCCAGGGTATGAATTTCATTACTCAGTCTCTTCCTATCACACTCTAAACAAACTAATTTAAACAAGGAAACGTGACAGTTATGGTTTGCCCTGAGGCAAAAGCCCTAAAGAGATATGGGTTGCAGAACTAAAGCTGTGACAATCTGTGCAACATGCATAATTGTAAAACAACGTGATGGAATGAAATCATCAAGCATCTGAAAAACAAAAAATAAAACACCATTCTCTACATCAGAAGTTATCAGTAGAGTACAACCAGTATACAAAGTTTGCATGATTGAGTTCAGCACATATCACATTTAGACTGATGGAAATGAAGATGCTTGTAACCATGTTCTGAATTGCCTCAGCACAGTTTACTAATAGTCAAAGTGGAGAAACGTGCTTGTGGCAGAGGACCTAAGGAAAAAAACCTGCCATTTTCAATTATTTACTTGATGACATCCTACACTCCACAGCATAATCACTTCTGTAAATTATGAAAGCTTTACTCCTGTTGTAATGACTTGGTAATAAGTCCAAATGCATTGGAGCATGATACAATATCTAAACCATTACCTAAAGTGTAAAATATCATTACCTGGCTCAGAAATTATTATTGTAAATAGCATCTACTGCAATTAACAATATCCATTGAATTTGAAGAATGACAAGTAACTTTCAGGCAGCCTATACGCTGCTTCTCTAACATTTGCATATTGCCATGAAAAAAAGACATCTTTATAGTTAGAGCCAAAAGCCTTGAAAATTTGGAATGTATTTGTTCGAGTAAGAGAGAGAATGAATGTCTTTGCTGGATGTTGTCTGTTTGCAGTGTGTTTTGAAATCCAGGATGTGATAACCTCAGACAGTGAACTGGATAAACATTTGATAATCTTCTGCTTAGCAGAAAACAGTCTAGATGTAAGTTCCAGCTGTCATGTGCTATCCATATTCTTCTTATCTATAATCAAAACATAATAAATTTGTTTCATCATAAAATAAATTCAGTGAAATAAGGTTTTTAGATCAGCACATAATGAAGTCTGCCATCCATGCTCTCTTCCTGTCTTCCAAAGAAAAACTTCAGTTTCAAACATCACACAGCTGGAAAGTTTTTTAAGTTTTCTGAGAACAAAAAATGCATTTTTGTTTTGAATACTTTATGGTTTTGGATCTTAAATCATCACTGTAACCGTCTAGTGAAAAGATAATGTGATTACAATGCCTGTGTCCTAGTGATGACAGTAGGGTCCCCTATTTTCAAAAGAGCCTGCCCTATTTCTAATGATAATTTATGAAATGAGACATAAAAATATCCCTAGCATTTTTCAACCCTTTTATGTTGAGCCCTTTAACATCATAAAGTAATCAAAGTGACAGTTTCAGCTTCCCATGCTTCACCAAAGCACCTCATCAATAAAAAACAAGAAAGGATTTCCTCCAATAGGAGAAAAATCTACAGCAACATCTCCTGTCCTTTTCCTAAGTCCAGGTATGCATTACTCAGATGATATTGCTTAGGTGCTTATTACAGTACAAATGCTTGTTAATGCATTTTAAGAAGTTTGAGTTTGAGCCTCTTGGTTCTTACTTTCTTTTCTACCTCCTCCTTTTTAAGATCTTTCCATCTTTACTCTCAGTGCATAGAAAACACATTAAATGTAATTACACCCACTCGAGGTTTTTTTTGTGCTGTATTTCAAGATTTCAGCATATGTCTGTTTCTCAAACAGAATGTTGGTAATCTAATTATAGTCACAATCAGGGAACATTACCTTATTTCTTTAAATACATTTTTATTTACATATCTTATGTAAGACACAAAATGCAGATGCGGGTTCCTAAAGAAACATGGGGTGTTTATAGATCTATATACACTTATTACAAATATAACTCAATGATCTTTAGATCTTCATAACACACAAGGTCCAGAAATAACATGAAATCAAATGTGCAACAAAACTAATCTTGACAACAGAGACATGTTTTCTTTCCACCGTCTCTCTATCCAAAACCCAAAATCAAAGTCAAACTGAACGTTTTTTGAGCTTTGAAAAACTTGGCTAGATTTTCCCATCAGCATTTTCTTTTCCTGTGATCTGGAGATCACAGGAACATCAGACAAGATGCAGCTCTTGTGGTCAGACTGATGAAAAGCAGAGGTTTCTTTTGAGTTGTGCTGGACTGGTTTGTGGAGTCAGTATATGCACTGACTGAATGTTCCCCTAGATTTCTGCAAACATATTCAAATTGCTTGGGAGTCTTCCAGAAGTAACACTAGGAAACACTTGCATTCTAGCAAGTCCCACTTTTATTAGCTAACACTTCCATTCAGAAATTATGCAAAAAAACAAGACCTATTTTATACAAATTTATGGCCCAAACCACTACCCACTTTTCTTATAATGAAGCAGCTATTCCAGAGATTTAACAGCCTTTTTAATATGTAACATGACTATTACCAAGACTGGGTCAAAGCCCCCTTAATGTCTTTAAGGCATTTGTGACCTGCCCGTTCCTACCCCTATTGAGTAAATACCACAGTCATCTGAAGAGTTCCTAGAAATGCAGTCTGGGAAGTCATTCTTTTATGACTGCAGTCTTAAAATCCCTCTGACAGGGCCACACGAGTTGCGTGTGAGATACCAGACACAGTCAGTATATTTTTGGCAGTGAGATTTCATGAGAAAGTGTGTGACTGGACTACATCCAAAAACAGAAATGTCTTAAATCAAAGTTACGAAGCTTTGACAAACAGCTGATACACGCAATCAAGTCAGTAACCTTCCCAGATTCTCCTTTCAGAGAGGGTGCTAAAACCTGGTGAGTCTGATCCTGTGTACAGAAGAGCTGGATAATGCACCACCTCATATGTAATCATTATTCTTGTACTCTTTGAATCTACAATTGTAGGTGTCTTCTGCATCACATGACCATACTGTAATTTAAATGACCAACTGTCCACACCATATAGCTCATTAGGGAAAGAGCAAAGCTGAACTCTCCCTCTTACTGTATTTCCTTAATGAGCTCAAAATCTCCTCTCACTGTTATAATGTGTATTAATGAGATACATTTTATTAATCTACTAATCTCTTAATCTACTAATTTATTATAAGGCTTTTATTTCAAAAACTGGATTCTGTAAGGAAGATTCAGAGTTACTGTTGTTTTCAGAATTCAGGTTTTTGATCATCTGATAGTCAGGAAACACAGTAGGAGATGCTTTGTAACAGGGAGGTAACAAGGGACTTCCCAAATCAGAGGATTTATCTGTTGTTAGCTGTGCTATCAATAAAACAACAGAGCTCCTGCTAAGGAAGCAGTTTGTTGGGGGCATGTAGCACAGTAGGAGCACCATGTCTGTCTTTAAAGGTGAACTGAAAAAAATTATGTTATACTGCTGAGCTGTTTATTATGGGGCCTATTCCTTTCACAGCACAAAACCTGTCACACTTGAAAATTACTCCAAAATGTTACTCCAAAAATCCTTGTTTGTGAAAACCTGCAGGAAGGGCATAACATTACATAAAGAAAGAGGGCTAGTAGACGTGCACCATACAAGTTCACACACCAAGAGATGACAAACATTCACGAGGGAATTGTATCACTTTTGCTATGCCCTTTATGTCTTCTGTAGTGGCAGATTTTAGTATAAGGCCTGTTGCAACAGGACGGAATGGCTTTAAACTAAAAGATGGTAGATTTGGGCTAGATATCATGAAAAATTTTTTACAATGAATTTGGTGAGACATTGGAACAGGTTGCCCCGAGAGGTGGCAGTTACTTCACACTGATGCTAACATTAGGTGAGATAACAGTAGCTTTTATAAACAAAGAATGCAGTATGTAAATAACTACTATTCATCCATCTTAATTTGCTACCCAGTTCTTCATTAGTTTAAATTCATACTAATCTCTTCTTCAGCTGAAGATAAATATCTTCACTATTCAGCCATTAATTTGCTCAATATTCTAGTATCTGCTCCCCTTCAATAGGGATGAAATTATTATTAGAGATTAAATAGCTTTCATATGCATACATATCTAAAAATAAATCCCCTCTCAATGATATGGGCAGATTGGCTAAACGGCAGCTCAGGTGTGTTACATCCCCAGCTGATGTTTGTGCAGCCTAAGTTCCATTTTACATTTTTCCTTTTTAAAGGAAGATAATTTCAACAAATAAGAAAAACATATTTAATTGAAGAAAATGTAAGAATAAATATAATGTGATCTTACCTTGCAGGAGCTACAATGCATGTCTGTTACTCTGTATTTTGGTAAACGTGTCATCTGTCTTTGAAAGGGAAAAATGTCTGATGAAAGCATATCCCTTCCAGAATATGGCCCTTTGCACCAAGGTCATACAGTTATGAAGATGTTTTTCCTCCATTACAGCACATTTTCATTATGATTTATGACTGCAAAAACCTTTTTACATTAAGATTTGTTTGATTGTCTGTTTCTATTAAGGGTATCATAATAATATTTTTCCGTTTTCCAAATAAATGTTCCACACAGCGTAGCATCCACCAGACATGCACAAGAATGTGACAGTGATTAATTTCTATTACTGAATCCTTTATTTCCAATAGCTAATTTAAGAAACTCACTTCTTTTTAATAAATAAAATGTATAAATTCTGCAGGGTATTTTTGCTTAGGTAATTGATAAAACATCTTCATATAATAACTTAAAATTATGGCTGCATTGTATAAATCAATCTCCTCTGAAGTGTCCTGTAGGACATGGCAGTATAGGCAGCTGCTATGCACTGAGGTATAAAATTTATACTACAAAGAATAACACATCACCCCAATACCAGAAGTTCTCTGAAAAACAAAATTAAAATACTTTTTCTGTTAGAATTTTATCTGGATGATAAAGTTCTGATTAAATCATATATAATAGAAATAAATTATATATATGGTTGTTGAGACTATTCAATATCGTCTTCCCATAGGAAATAGCAAAAGCACAATTTGGTTTGGGTTTTTAAAAGCAAGTTAGACAAACCACTGGAAAATTGCCTGTGGCCAATAATGGTGCAGTGGAACACAGAAGGACAGGTAACTTAATAGAACTTTCCTAGTATCTTAGAATTTCTCAATTGCTGGTCCTTCCTTAGGTAAAGCTATAATAAAGTGCAGAAAAAATTCGAAGCAATTGCAAAAATAAATGGCAAATTAGCACTCCATTTTTAAAGCAAGCTCATGAAATAATCCTTGCTTTCACATAATTCTTTCTTAAAAGTGAAGCACACATTAGCAGATCAGGAAACTTTCTTGTGTAGTATCATATGTTTTAGATGCTTAAAAACACTTTAATATTTAGAAATAAATTTGGTCTAGGTATGCCTGATTATTTTTGAAAAAGTTGTGGAAGTTTTGACACAATGAATCCAAGGCAATGATGAATCCAAGTCATAGTACAGATGGATAATCAGAACTTTTATTAGAGTAGCTAAGAGTTTGGCTTCACCATTCTTTTCATCTGCAAAACACTATATCCTCCAGAAATTATTTGTTGGCAGTCAAAATATGCTGATATTTCATCAGGTTTTAATATCCATATATTTATACTCCATTTTATTGCACTATACAGGAAAGTATAGTCCAAATATTTGGGCTATTAAAGGTTAAGATAACTTCCCATGCAAATATAAGTCTGAGGGAAAGACATGTTGAACAGAAACCCACTCTGCTGAAATACATTCTGAGGTGTTCTCTGCAAGAGCAATGTCTCTGGGCATTTGACCAAACTACAGAGAGGAGCAAAGAAAAGTTCTTAAGACGGTCAGCAGCTGTTCCTTATTGTGTATTTTACTGGGATTCAAAGACACAGTGTTTCACTAATGCATATAATCACAAGTATGGTATCTATACAGAGTGCAGGCAGGGTCATCGTTCATTCATCCTGTGCTATGTGGTTCTATCACAGCTATCCTTTAGAGTTGCACAGAAACAACAGGAGCTGAGGAAGATACACTGACAAAGCCTTCTCACTCTCCAGACTTTCTATCCAACTGGCCTTATATCACTTCTGTGCATACTATAACCTGCCATTTTATGTGTGTATGGGATTTTATTGTTTGTAAAAAACCCCCACTACGGCATTCCTACCAAATGGCTTCTTTTGGACAACCCACAGGACACCAGAGACCTTGTGTGTGAATATGCAACTGAATTTTAACAGCCCTGGAAGAGGAAGGCTTGAAGACTCCTAGTCTATAGGCCAGCATACAAAAATATTATCTACCAAAGGCCTAAGTTCTTCTCAGACATACTCTTAGTAGCATTACTGTGTTAGTTAAATTTAACAAGGAAAAGATTTCAGCTGATGCCACAAGGAGAAAGGTTACTATATTTTAGCATTCTGTCCTTTTAGCAATTATCATGCGATTTATTAAGTTCCAGTCATGTCTTTCAGGGACTGAAAGTCTTCTTGGATATGACAAAGGCAATGTGTTACATTATTTTTGTATCGTAAAGCAATTTACCAGGCATAGAGCAGTGTCATAAAAGAAAATTACAGTAATTCTCAAATTGACCAGGATGAATGTGTTCCTACCTTAAATACACATTGAGTACCACTGAAAAGAGAGGTTTGAATTCCAAATAAACCTCAACATGCCCGAGTCTGCAGCTGAACACACCCTCCTTCCTCTTCACCCTTTCTCAAAGGTGTTTATGCTGGAGTTATCACAGGCTAGATGCTTTTCTGGGGTCAATTTTGTCTTATTCCAACCAGGCTATTCTGTAGGAAAATTACAGTTTTCAAATTGCTGCAAGTATAAACACCACCTTGCTTTTGCAAACAATAATGTAATTAGAGTCTATTATAAAATAATCAATTCTGAACCATAATTCTGCATGTTTTCACTAAAAATTCACAGACTACAATTTTTAAGTACTGTAATTATTTTTTTTAACATTCAAATATAATTTCAAGGGAATGTTTCATCCAAAGCAGATTCAGAAAGACCCAACACCTTGAACAGTTGCAAAGTCATAAATGAACTAACAGTACCCTCACGTACCTTTAGATTTTACAAAAGAAATGTGCTAAAAGCATGGAAAAAGACAGAGATGGTATTTCCTATCAGAATGTTATTAGAAGTAACAACAAAAAAAAAAAAGAAAAAAGCCAAAAAAGAAAAAAAGTAAAAAAAGACAAAATAAAGCCTCACAGGGTAAGGAGTGATTTCAGGGAAGTAGCAAGGCTACTTACACCGGTAATAGACATTTTTTAACAGTTTCCCAAGGACAAAGTCTTTGGCTTGAAAGTGGACAAAACTGGATATATCATGTCATACAAAGGATCCAAATAATTGAAAACTTTCTGACATGCCAATCTTTAAAATATTTAAGTGTATACTATATTTTATTTTTGCCTGTAGGAATTTGAGAAAAGACATTGCACTTCCACACCTTCCTTTCTTCATTAATGCAGTATGGAGAAACAATGGAAGATTTGTACCTATTCCCAATCCAAGGAGTTAACTGGAATAAAACTTCAGGCCTGATAGGTATCTACAGCTGAGGAGTGAAGCAGCTACACAAAATATCAAATAGAAGGAAATACGATAAAACACAAAGCTTCATACATCCATTAGAAATTAGCAAATTCTGAATCCTTCACTTTCTAAGAAAGTGTAACAAAGGTACTCAAGCATCCATTAATTTACATCTGTAACTGAATCTAAATTTAGTGTGTGTTTCCTTGAAGATTTTATTATTAATTTTAACTCCAAAATAGAAAAGTAGTGCAGAAAAGTACTTCTCCACAGTTAAACCCTAAGTCTCCTGGTTTTCAATGAAAATTGAATAGACAAGAACCACAGACTCAGAATCCCACAGCCTGAGGCAGATCTCCCAAGGAAATAATTGCCAGAGCGCTTCCTCATGCTGACAAGCAGCCGAAAGAATAGAGAAAAGAGTCACTGTGAATAACTGGAAATGGATTTGAGATTTAAAGGAGAGAGAAACTAAATATGTGTGTGTTTTTCACTTACGAAGGTACTGCATGTATTGAAAATAATTTTAAAACACATAACCAAAACTACAGAAGCTGGATTTGAGAAATATGACACTGGAAATTATTAATATTGCCATTAACTGCAATAGAACTAAAAATATTACTGAATTATATTTATAAATATTCCTCTAAAGTATTAAGATCAAAAGCACCTCACAGCCTAACAGTTTTCTGTCTCTTTTTAGAAGCATTACCCGGCAGCAGCATGAACAGGATGTTTTGCTACAACATTAGACTTATTTTATTTATTAATAAATTAACTTTTCCATGAGCATCTTGTGTTGACCAAAAAAATCCTGACCCCTTGCCTACTTCTAACAGTAAAACTCCTGCAAAATTAAGATAGAAATAGAAGACATTAAATTTTCCATGTCAGTGCACTAGGCTACTAGAGCAGTGAGCTTGCAGTTCACCATCCATGTCACAGCTACCTACCTATAGCACAGGGCAACCCTAAAGCTGGTAACACAGCTGAGTCTGCCTAATCCTGGCATAGCAAGATGAGTTCTTAGAATATTTTTATTTCTATGGCTGATGGCAGCACACGTGGAGGAGGTGTCAGAGGAGTAATATAAAATGCTGTGTTATTCTGCCATAATGCACTGATTTTCTACATGGCAGTCAGTAAAAGCTAGTTTTAATGCCTTGCTGTGCGTTTTTTAGGGAACATTTCATAACCAGTAATTTGGTTTTAAGATATTAACACTTTATGCATTTATGATGTAGATATATTAGTTAATATTCTTTATCTAATTAAAACCTCCCCAAAAGTTAAGTTCTTAGTACAACTAGACACATGGCTGTCAACAAAATCTATGGCAACATGAACGGAACAAAGCATGGAGTAAAACAACACACCCTCACTCGTTTTCTCCTGAAAAGGACATCACAGCATGATGTGGTGCACGCACACAGTGACAAATCACATCCGCTACTATCCTGTTCCTTTCATGTGTTATGCCCTTTCTCCAGTCAAAAGCGCAAGTTCTGAATGGACCTTCCACCAAAGTGCTTGCAATAAAGCTTTGGATAAGACCACTGCACTGTTTCCACAAGTTCTTTGACCTTAAATACAACTTTATCAAGAAGAAACTTGATCACCAGGTAGATAGAAGGATTTTAGAATAGAAATTAAAACTGGACATTGCAGAACAGCCATTACAAATCTTCTACAAATATTGCCACTGCTCTTTCTGTGTATCCACACATTCTCAACTTGCCAAAGTCTTTTCTCTCTTTTCTTCAGAATTATTATAGTTGAGCTGTTCATTAAACTATTTTTAAAATAAAATGTGGAAAAACTAGCATTTCATTTCCCACATATTCCCTTTATTTTTCTCTTTTTCACGTCTATCTTATCTGAAATCTTCCTCCATTCTGATCATACTATTTCCTTTTCTTCCTATTTCCCTTTGTTATGCAATCCTCTATTGCTCCCAATTACCATTATTTTGTTACGCTGCAATTCCTGGACCTATCACTAGACCCATTCCTATTTTCCTCTGTGTTTCTCCTGAACACTCTCTGTTATCCAGCATGGCCCAAGCCCTTCCTTTCTTCCATTAGTATTTCTTCCTAACACTGAAAATATGATCCCACTTTCACATTATCATGTATCTCTCCTACATTTTGGTTTTCCCAAATCTAAACCAGACATCTCTAGCCAACTTCAAAATAATTCCCGAATTTCATGCTTGTACTTATACCTTTATGCCCTTACTGCGGGCTAGAGTTTACCCCTTTCCTGGTATGACTCTCATGGTGGCTACACCACCAAAGAAAAAATGTACTTCAGCAATCCCTCAGGGGAAGTACAGGAGAGGAAGGCTGAATGAGCCCTTCTCTCACCATGCTATGTGAGCACATTCTGTGATATCCCATAGGGAGCACAGATAATTAAAGCAATAGACAATCCAGCAGGACACAATAGGAAGCAAAAAAAGTAGTGTGAATATTACTCAGCAAGCTGAGTGAGCCACAGATAATGTATTTTGGGATACAGAATGAAAACAAAAAGGGGGACACCCTCTGGTGTACACAGAGAAAGAATTTATTTGAATATAAAGGTGTCTCCTTCCAGTTGTGAAACATGAAGTTACACTAGTGGACAAGAGCACATCCTGTTCTTGTCAGATTTCCAGACTAAGGAAGAAAAAGAGCTTTCACTTCTATTTCTGCTTTTAGTGCACTGACCATCACTGACATAATCTGGAAAGGGACAATTTATGAGGGCAGTGGCCTCACATACTTTAACTGCTGTTCTCATGCATCTATTGAAAATTATTTCCTAGACATACAAATGAAGATATTTTCAGAATTATTTGAGTAAGATGCTGCTGTCCCCACAATTCTTACTCCCAATTCAGAGAATAAACAGAGTTCCTTGGGATCAGCTCAGGGAAAACACAATATTCACAGAGTTCACCTTGTGGCCTGGCAGAGAGTGAAAACTTTCTATATTTACTGTAAGGAGTTTACAACTGTAATTTAATAGCTTCCATATTTCAGTTTCTACAACGGAAAGCAAAAGCATCAAAATGAAGGATAAATTTATGGTTTTTCAGGCTTTTCAGCTCAAGAATTGTTTCCAACATTTCTAGAAATGCATACTTATCTGTGGCACATGCTTATCTTTTAACTCCCTTCTTATATAATAATTAAGGAATAATACATGTTTCTGCTGCTAAATCTTTTAAGCATGTGAAAAAACACCCTTCAAATGCTATAATGCAGCACATGACCACAAGACACTGTAGCCTTAAAAGACATGACAAGCTAAGCAGAAGGAAATTTGGGATTGGATTCTGCTTTGTTATATTCAAGGGACAAGCGTAGTAATATTTACAAGCTGGGACATCAGACTTAATTTCATTTTTTGTTGGCTAGAAAGAACAAATTGCTTCATTTCATTTGCAGCAATCTAGAATTTGATTCATAAGGTCATAGAACAGCTGCAGCACATTTAAAGATAAGCCTTCAGCTTCTAAAGTGAGGTCTAAAAATGTAATGGGTCCTTCCCTGTAATGAACTTATATTCTCCTTTTTGAGTAAGTAGTACCACCATAAGAGACAATAGAATACAGTTGCATGGAAAAGGCTTATTTAGGATTATTTCCTTTCAGAAAGGATTATTTTCTTTCAGAACTTAGTTCAGGAAAATATTAATGAACACATATAAAATAAAAATTTAAGAGTCTGGTTCAAAACAGAGCTAATCTATGATACAGTCTGTGTGCATGACTAAAAGAAAACAAGCATAAAAAAAAAAAAAAGAGACTGGTATCCAGAAAAGATATGTGTCCTAGAGAGGACCAGCAATAACATGTATATTTTATTGAAAAATGTGTAAAATGTTAATTATATAAACATAAAACTTAATAGATAGTTTTGTGAGTTTTTTAATTCATGTATTATGTTATTTGCATAAGATATTAATGACATTATTTTTACAAAATCAACTTTTAAGGGGCCCCAGGAGAAAGCTTTAAAGTCCCAGACCTTGAGCAATGGCTACCTCACTTCTGGACAGTAGCTTTTGAATAGATTTTACAGCCAAAAGAATTAATCTTTTTCTGCATTTTTTCTGTCAAGGATTCTTGTCTCTCTGCCTCATTTCAGATTTTGGGAATTATACAACTGCATGGTGAGTTAGTTCATTTGGCTTATCCTTCCGAAAACTAAGTCTGCCAGCAGACAAAAAGCAGGAGACAAGTTTTCTGATGGTTTAACAAGATATATTGACTCACATTCTAGTGATAAAATCACTTTATCTAATGCAAAGTAGAGCAGTGGGAACATGGTTTTGGGGAGAAGAGCATGCAGACATTTTCTTTAAGTAGTCTCTTGCCACAGGATCAGCATCACATTGTTCACATGTCCCCAGTGTGACCATTCCTTAAATTTTACCATCCAAGATCTCTTTTCTACCTTGGCTGTGACCTCGGAGTCCTTTCAACTCCTTTTTCTGAGGTGGGCGAGATTGTGCCCCATGACTTCATTATGCTTACGACCTTTCTGTCAACAGATGAATTTTTCTAATGCTGCTGTATATTATCAAACAAGTTGTGATACCGCTCCCAAATTATCCATGACTACATATCTTTGCAATTTATCCTTTCATAAGTTCTTAAACTATATCTTCAGGGACAGACTAAGTGTGGAAAGCACCTGATAAGGAGTGCCACGTATATTAGGAGAGGCACCATTATTAAAAGAGTCTGAAGTACTTACTTTCTAGTGCTTTTCTAAAGTACTTATTGCTTTCTAGTAACCGTCACTGGAAAAATACAGGTCCAAAAGGCAACCATGTACTCCAGTTCCTCAGAGAGGCCTTGGAACAGTAGAATCATTATGAGAATTTTCTTTGAAAGAAATTCACAATGAAGTGAGTCTTAGACATCCAAGGCCTATAGGGCTCCTGAAGGACACTGGACACTGTGAGCAGATGAAATGTTAATGTGAGGACATCGTCTCCTTTATTATCTTCTGAAAATGGCTCAATGTATTGCCTATTTATATGAGATCTGTGACACACAAATGACTGGAGAGAGCAGTCTGGTTTCTTTTCAAAGAAAGAGCTGTAACAGACAAAACCATCCACTAAGGGCCTGGATCTGCAGAGTACCAATTTTACCTCATGCTGTTTCAAGTGGAACTGGAACTGCCCTCTATCTGAATTTCATCTCTTTCATGAAGTTTAGTAGTGCAAACTTCAACACAGAACTAACTCATAAGCTTGGCCAACATCGTGAGCAGCTTCAGCCATGATATGTGACTTTTGAGGCTGTCCTGTGCAGGGCCAGGTGGACTCTATCATCCTTGTGCAGCTCTTCTAATTCAAGATACTTATTCCATGATATTCAGGGCTGAGCTATGTGGCCCCACAAGAGAAGACTGGTGCTAACACCAAGCCTGTGGAAATCACAGGTGTCTGTGTCTGAGATGCTGCAGAGGAGAAAACACCATCACAATCCACTGAGATTAAAGAAAACATTCAGGCTTACAGACACAGGCCTCGGAATAAGGAGCCTAGAATCAAGAACAGCCCTTGACAATAGCAAACCTGAAGTTTTTCCTGGCTTCTCAGAAACATTTAGATCCTCTAGCAGAAATAAAGTAATTGTTCAACTGTATCCAGAGCTGAGGAAGCCACAGAAGTGTTTGCAAGCTGAAGAACTGCGCAGGCAGGTCTAAAAGGCAGAGGACTAGAGATCTGCCACAGTAACTAGCCTCTTGAAAAGCACAATAATTAGGGAGGAGCTAAGTCTACAGAGAAACATAGTTATTTTTTCCCCTCCCAAATACCAAATTTATAGAATTCAAAGAATAGGAGAAATAAAAATCAGTCATAAAATGAGAATGCAACTGTCCTTCACATAAGTAAGCTCTGACATAGAAGAGACAGAGCACGCATTTGGTCTCACACTAAGCTTGACTTGGTCTTTTGTTGTGGTTGACAACAATTTCTTCACTGTGATGTACTCTTACAGTCTATGTGAACATTCATGTGAGAACAGACAGACATTTGAAAAACAAACTCTTTTACAAGTCAACTAAACAAATGAGCACAACTCAAAAGTAGCGAGTAATTCTCTTTGAAGTTCTTCCCTCTCCTGAATACTTCCTTCACTACAAACACTAGAGTAATCTCATAATTGATTCCTCAGCTCCAAGCCTCTGGTTACTATGTCCTGACACTGACATAACAGGGTTAATTTGAGGGAATATTTTAGGATGATAAAAACATTTTGTAGTCTACTCTGCAGGTCTACTTTCAGTTATGCTGTCCTTGCATAACTTCCTCTGCTGAGCTGATCAAACACCTCCTGCTCCTTTTTCGTTGCTTAGGAAACTGGCAGCAAAAGTCCCATTTGGGAATCCTAGCCTGCCTTTCTCTGTGGGTACTCAGCTCAACGCAAGTGAAACCCTAGCTCACACAGAGTACTGAAGAACGTCTCAGAGGAGTCAGTGAGAAAACCCTGTGGATTTGACTGTGTGATTACACCAGCACCTACAGTCACTGAGGTAGCAGATGAGGTTACAGGATAGGGCAGATGAGGACAGAGCAGTTTTTTGAGGCTCTTTTCAAGACAGTGTATCTTTTGTCACAGTGCCTAGCTAGAACTAGCTGATCAGATATTCTGCAGCCAGTACACAACTGCATAAGCAAGGGCAAATGCCAGGAATTTTCAACTATGGCAGCATCCATGGCCACAGCATGCACAGCAGTACCCAAAATGAATCTTGTCTCATGTACATCAGTCATACTAAATATAGAATTTTTGTAGACATTCTTTCAAGGAGAAAACAATGCAAGAATTGGGCTGTCCATATAGACTACCATAAACATCAATCATTGGTTCTTAATGCTTTAACAATTAATTCATACTTTCTCCAAAAGAAAAGAGACCAGCCCCAAAACATGAAAGCTGAACAATTAAAATCTGCAAGTATAAAATAAAAGCTATTAAAAATTGGATTGACTAATCAAGAATAATTTTTCATTCAAAAAAATACCACAGGTCTTCCACAATGCTTGCATGGGTATTAATGCATATACATAACTGCATATTATGACCTTTAAATTTAAACAGTCTAAGTCATTGCTGATTGTAAAATGTCTACAAGGTGCTCCTTTTCTCATTCTACTACTTTTCTGAAAGTTAAAGGAGAAAAAAAACTAAAAAAAAAAAAAAAAGTAGGAAGTAGGAGTTTGACTTGGGAATTTGTGGGGTTTCTTCCTGTACTTCCTTTCCACATTCCTTTGTCAGTATTTGCATTTTGGATATTTTAGATATGTAATCTTAGCAGACCTGCTGAATGCAGTAGAAAGAATTAGGGGAAAGAGAGCAAACTGCACAAAAAGCAGAGCTATAGACAATAGTCAACAAACATCGTAATCATGCTACATATTAGTGTGAACCTATATAGAAAAAACACACTGAGTAATTTATCATTATATCAAAGAATGCATCTACTCTCTATACAATGATTATTTTACTCAGAACTCACTCTCTCCTAAAAAAAAAAAAAAATTTCCACAGGAAGTCTGAGTTTGACCAGCCCTAGAATCATAGAATCAGTGCTGCTCTGGAACCACAACAGAGACTACTCGTATGTCCAACAGTTTGACAGGGAACTGCTGCCATTTCTGTCATGCCTTAAACCGGAAATGTTAGCTGGGTGCTGCAGGTAGCGCTGTTAAATGAAACATGGTTTTCCTTTTGCAGTGAAAGTACTACAGTGTTGAAGTTCTGCTTTTCAGAAGACAGGAAGGAGGTGAGGGTAATGGAATAATATGACTAAATAACGTATAAATTGTGGGGGTTTTCACTTATATTGAAAGACCGTAATATTTAGCAGATGAACAACATACTTATATAGAGAAAATTCTGTTAATAAGAAAAGTCAATACATCTTATTACAGTGACAGTGCAATAGCATGGCTTTGATATTATTAAATTCACAGCTTTGATAAACAGCCTACAAATTACCTCTTGAAGGGAGCTGCATAATAATACCTGAAGCATAAAGAGAGGAAATGGAGTTTAATTAAGTGTTGCCCAGCTAAATCACACAGAGAAAAGAATAGGGAGGTGGGAAAAAATACTGAGGACTTCCATCTCTGCACAGAGGTGGTAAGACAGTGTCCAGGCAAAAGACTGTATCTGAAAATATACTGAGCTATAGTGGGTTACACATCATCACTTCCTGATGAGCAAAAGTTCCCATCTCATTCCTCCCTTTCCACATACAACATTTATTTTCTTCCCCTTGTACATAAAGGAGAAAAGCAGTGTCATAAAACAAGGAAAAATTAGTAAGGATGACCTGCATGTGTCCTAATTAATATTTAATACTTTAAAAAATACAAAGCTGTAGTGCAATGCACATTTAGTGGCCCAGCAGGAAAGTCCTGGGGAAATAAAAGAGAAGACATAAACACATATGGAACTACCACGGAAAAAAGGTGCCAGGGTTATATTGGGGCTGGAAAGTGATGGCATGCAAATACAGTTCACAGCATTGATAGATGTTTTAAATTAAATGGTTTATTTGATTGGCATGATGCTAAATACTAACATTGTACACTGTTTTCCTTAGGTATCCCAATTAATACTCCTTTAGTAATAATAATTAATGAAATAACTAATAACATATAATAAATTATATATTATTTTAAATAGATAAATATTATGTAATTCTAGACAAATTATATAATATATAGCATAATTATTTTATGTTTCAGGTATTATTACAAAGAATATGATTTTTTATTAATTAATTACTAATAATAGATTTTTAAATACCACCTATCTTCCAGAATGATATAGCATCCCACTAAAAAAAAAAGAACCCTAATATTTTTGGAAAGTATACATCTTTGGAAAGTATACAAAATATTTAATATATCAAGAGTCCAAGGTCTGTAGGAACAGGTAGATTCCCAAAAACATGTTGTTGCAGAGTTCCAGTACTTACTGACATCCCACACATTACAATGAGCCCGCATTTCACTTTGTCTCACTACTAACAATCCTTGACTGAGGCCATTTAATAGAATTCTAGAATATCTCAAGTTGGAAGGCACCCAAAAAATTCATCAAGACAACACCCTTCTCCTTGTCAAACTACATAGAACTAATCCATAGAACTAGAAGTGCCTGGATAATGCTCCTAGACATATGGTTTATTTCTATTCCCCTAATTAAACAAACGAACTTTCAGAAGCAGAAACACATTAACAGCCTCCTAAATTTAGTAGTATTTTTTAAAATTACTTGTGTAAACCATAATTCAGGTATTCAATAGGATATAAATTTCTAGGCTTTTATGACTGTGAGAAATAATTCCAACTCTTGTTTTTCTCCACTCTGATTCCTAAATTACAGTGTGCCTTCAATAAACATGAAAGTAGGTATAATGCCTAACAGTTTGAAAGCAAAGTCCAGACATGAATTTAATAGGGAGACATCTTCATATACAGAAAGACCATCCCAACTGCATCACACACAAACAATCCAAGCAAATTTACATTGAGGTCAAGGACTCCAAAGCAATGCACCTGCCCTTCAGAAACAAGCACAGGCAGATATTGTAGCAACTCTTGCAATTTTGCCTTTGTCTAATGAGGGAATAAAGGCTCTTAAAAGTGTTTCATGTGACATAATCCCACAGAAATATTTCTACTGCGAAATTTCATGTTTCTTGAGAGTGTTGGCTAGTCAAATGCTAATCTAAAGCTCCAAGAAGGCAACTGCTGATGCTTCTGTAGTGAGACAGTCTCTTAACTGGAGACTTAACAGTCAAAACAGAGAAGAAATTCAGCAGCAAATTGCCTGTGCTAATAATAGAGACAAGGTATCATCTCCTAATTAACACACCAACAATTGAATATTGATTAGTGTTTGTCACTTTCAAAATAATTGAATCCATCTTGCCTCTAACAGCCAAGAGTGTTAAAGATCTGTAATAAAGAAAGGATCTTCAGTTGAGGAATGCTTTGTCAGCCTTCCCATTGTGTTCTGTACACTGAAAGACACATTCAAAGTATTTCCCCCATTTGATAATTTTCCCTATTTTTTGGTTCCCAAAGAAAAAACATCTAGGATGTCCTGAGTGCAGAAAATTAACTCAGAATTTCTTGTTCCCACATACAAAAGTAGGTCCAAGTACAAAGGATTTAAGAGAATTAAGACCTGGTAATACTGCTAAATGTTGCATCATTTACAGGAAATTTTGATAAAATTTTAATGGTTGCACAGCAACCCTATGAAAGCTCAGTAACATGAAACATAAAGGGTTTTTTCTGCTGGATTTTTTTCCCCCCACCAGTTATATTTTTTTTGAGGTTGAATTTTCAAAGGGACAGCTGAAATATAAACTGTGCATCTACCAAAAGATTTTCAATGATTCAATGGAGTAATCAAATCTTGAGAAACAGCAGTTCTTGAGATTAACAGGAAAAAGAATCTCTGGGAAGGTATCTGCCTGGTTAACAGTAGTAACAAGTTAGTTATGGGTATAGTCCTACTCTTTGCCTGGGGAAAAAAAAAAAAAGCCACTGACTTTAAAATGTTTCCTTATTGGGAATGAGAGGAGTATAAGAGATGAGACCAAAATTCAAGACCTAAGAGGAGAACTGAAATTAAATGGAATACTGTTCAGAAATACCGCCTTTTGAGTGATTTTAGCTCTTCTTTAGTTCCCTCAGTTTCACATGTATGCCTCAGAAAAAATAAGACTGATTATAAAACAGTTAATTTAAAAATAGTAAGTGATCTCCCCATCTTCCATCTGGTTTCCACCATTTCATGTTTAGAAGAGAGGTTACTTCATAAGTTAAAAATACACATATGAGAAAACATATATGTCATATATATACACATGACTTTCCAAGATGTTTTTTTTAAGGATGGGTATTAATTTAATATTAATTTAAATTTTCTACAACAGGGATTCAAAATATGCACATAATAAAAAACCGAAAGTCATCCTGATTCCACGACCTTGTACTTAACAAAACAATTTCGTGATGTTTGTTTCCTGTATGTTAAAGTAACTGGAAAACTGCAACTGCCTGTTCACACAAGTAACTTCTCAGCTCTATACTCTCCACCCTGCAAGAAATGTATGAACTTAACAAAACCATTAAACATGAGAAGCAATTTCTGTGGGTCAAAGGCAATTTAGGTAAAACAAAATGAGGTTATGCTTGTCAAATATAGAAAGAAATATATTTTACTTTGTTTAACTAATGGGGCAGTCCATAGATATTTCTTTGCTATTCTATATTTCTTCAACATGGAAGTAGAGGGCCCTCTGCAACTTATGCAGCAGCTGGAGAGAAATGCTGACACATAACCACCAAATACCCCTTTTTCTTCTCACAGAAGGCTTCTTCTGTGTGTGGATTTTGAGGGAGAATATTCTGGATGGAAAAGTCAATTTTTCATTAAAAGTCACTGAAGCTTATCTTTAAATTGGTGCCAAAAATGATTCTTGCATTACGACCTTTTGTGTCTGGATTCATCACGTAGGGAATTTTTACAGCAAATTCCACACCTCCTGCAAAGCATGGTTTAAAATGGAAGCTCCAACACAATATTAGCAATGGCCATGCTATGATAAGAGAGAAGAGGATGCAATAATTGTTATAGTTTGCTAAGCTCCACCTGGAGGACCTGGTGGCTAAATGGATTACTTGCTGACTTTTCACCTCTGGGATTCCAGCCCTGACTGGAGTGACTGAAAATCATTCTGATCAGTCAAGTGAAAAAAGACCAAAGTGAAATTAGACTGGTGGTTTCAGATCAGTTCCCTCAGTGCTGTATTTCCAAATCACAAAACCACAGCACGTTGAATGCTGCTAGCAGGGGAGAAACTGAGAGGCTTTGAGGCTTAATGAGCATGAATCCAGCTGCCTATCCAGCTCACAAACACCTTAACATAGACTATAACCACCCCATACAAACAGGCATAAAGTAGAATAAATGACTGTGGATTACCATACAAATTAAGCAGGAGGAATCCCTTGCGAACATGTATTGAAATGCCTGCATATCACAATAATATAACTGTTAATTGTATTAGATTGACTCTGACAGCCAGATGATACTTAGGTAAATGTTTAAACCAAGTCTCTAACAGTATTTGAATATTTCTATTATATAAAAAAATAGCCTTTCTGTTTTCATTGCACTCACAGAAACGAAACAATCCTAGCATAGCCCATGACCCATGTGTACAGGAATTATTTCAAGTTTAAAAAGGGAAAACTGCGGAACAAAGAGGTTGGAGTATTTTATCCATAGATTTTAAGGCCAAAAAAGGACAATGTGATCATCTGATCTGATATTGGACTTTTCACCATCCCTGTACAAAGCTGGGCAGTGAGAATCAATCAAGAGAACTGCTGTTACCATGCAGGAATTCAGGATTTCAAACCCCAAGCTCAATTTCCTGTTAATTTATGGAACTAGGCACAGAAAATTTGCCTTGAAGCCAGTGTTTCACTGCAGATAAAACCGTCTTGCCCTGTGCTGCTGTCTTTAGCTGTGGCTCAGCCAGCAAAGACAGACAAAATCCCACTCCCTACAGTGAGACAACTTAAATGGGAAAGAGAGCTGGCACACATTAAATATGTACAGAAAATACTTCATTAAATGACTGCTTAGAACCAGACAGAAGACAGACCTCTGTCACAGTTTGAATAATTCAGCACTAAGGTTTTTTTCTTTGGTTATTTTTTTTCCTTGTCTAAAATCATATAAGATTGCTTCTTTATGGCAGAACCTGCAGAACATACTCATTTGCTACATGAAAACAAGTGACAGTGTAGGTATAGAAGAAACTGCAATTTTGTATGCTGGAGCTGAGATGGCTCAAAAAGAAGTCTCATCAAGAATGTTGCCTACAAAAATGAACATTTTTATTTATGAGATTATTATTTGGTTGCATCTAGCATATTGTCATGATTTTCATTAAATGAAAAATCAATTGAGGTAAAAGCAGAACCTGTGAATTTCTCTAGGGGATCAGGCATTGTTCCTCACTCAAAAGTGATGTTGGTTTTGCACCACAGAGCATTCTCAATTCTCACATCAGAGCAATAAACAGCAGTTCTTATAAAGCATCCACAGCAGCCCAGCTTCAGTTTACAGAAGACTGACATTATTCTTCTCCCCTACCAACTATCTTCCATGCTCTGTTTAACGAGATCAGGGAATATTAACAAATATTCAACATTAGACTGCTGTAAAAATATGTGAGAAAAAACTAGAAGTCGACTGAAACATCCTGTGTACGTGGAAGATTTTCAAATATGGTTCACTGCAGAAGGCTTGATTAGCTATATATGATTGCAATCACTAATTCTCTTCTTTAGGGTCACACGTCTGCTCAGATACCCAGGAAATTTCAACTACAAAGCAAATAGGCTTTGTGTGCTCCTCAGCTCTTTCACTAACCTAATACTGAAAAGCCATCCTAAACACTGTATTGGACCCTAGCTTGTATTAGGAATTTCATGTTTAGAATTATTTGTCTTTATTTAATGATTGCTTTATAGGATTTTTCTTCATTTGTTTTAGAATGGTTTACACTATAAAACTGCTTGGAGAACTTTTGTAAAACTTGCATTTAATGAAAGAGTAAGACCAAAAGACTTTCTAGAAATCTGAAAACAATTCAAACACCTGATAGATATTTTGTTATTGGCACAAAAATACACTGTTCCAAATTAATCTATTTCCTGTATTGCACATACATTATACTGGCAAGATCTCTCTGTGTCTGCTCTTCAGCTCGTTGGCTTTAGCATAATTGAAAGGAGACTGTATCCATATACTGGACCTCATTTTTTTGGCTCATTCTCTGACAATTGGGACCTGGATTATTTACTGTAGTCTACTGAGTTAGGCTTCTACGGAAAACCACAAGACATTATTTTTGTCGGGCAAGTCATATGCATTATAATAAAAACTTTCTCGGTCTGAACCCTGGTAAAAACTTGCCTGAAATTAATTGGTCTCCACATAGACACCAATATAAGACAAAGGAGCTCATATACTCTATCATAAAGGAAAGATCAGAATTGCTAATGGCATTCACTGCTGCGCAAAATTAAGGGGTTAGATGCAAGTTAATTGCATCTGATGTGTCATCTATTTCATCATAGAAACTCATGTGCTCTGCCTTAGAAGAGCACCACTATAGAAAATGATGTTATCTTTCTTTTGATGCATCACCAGAAATTGAAAATGGCTTTTTAAAGAGTCTAAAAGAGTCTATTGGGGAGACATTTTCCACAATTTTTTTTTTCATCCTTCATTCCCCCAAAATGGATTTTCTTATTGATTTTAGAACTATCAAATATTTTAGATCACAATAGCCTAGCACACTGAAACATTGCTGGGCACATCTACCTCTTTTCCTCTCTGCTATTTAGATTCTGGATTATACAGTCATTCATCTCCCAGTGTGCAAGCCTGCATAATTTTCCATCTGTGCAACCTATTAATAATTTTTAGCTATTCTTTCACATCAACACTTTTTCTTACCAGACAATCTTAATTAAAAATAAAAATCTAAAAATCTACTTAAAATTGTTTTAAGTAAGCCTTTAACATTTCATTTCTCGTCAAGAGAAGCACATTCATTTGTTTCCTATTTTTCTATTTTATACATGCAGCAGTATCCAAAATTACTGCCGGTCTGAGAAAACACAGTTAATAGAAAAAAAAAAAATTCTTACAACATTTTTCCTCTCAATACACTTTCTCTTAAGAGTAGGCATCATTAAGTCTAGTTTCATTCAAGAGCTAGTCATGAGACAGGCATATTTTTCTTATTAAAATGCACCCTTGTATTAAGAATCATTATCTGTGTCTATTTGTACAGCAGATATAGTTCTCAGAGCATGAACAACCTGACCCGTGAGCTACTTCCTGTGAATCTAATTACCTTAGAATGGACTAACACTACTGCAGGTCATTGCTACAATGCTGAGACCAAGTTGCATATTTTTCTCTCTGCCTGGATATGAAATTGCAACCTGATACCACATCCAGGTTTGGATTTCTAGAAGGTGGACACTGCATTCAGTCATACTTCTGGGATAACTTTTAAGACATTTTGAATTATTCTCTTATTCTAAACCAGCATCTTCAAATCAGGACTCTACTCAACAAAAAAGGTCTAGGAGAAAGAATCTGTATTAAGACTGAATCCCAGCTGTCATGTCATTCAAGTGTCCTAATCATGTGTAACAAGATGTAGCAGAGAGGAAAATATTTAAAAGTATTTAATCAAAAGAATAGGATGATATGATCTTGATATTCCTGTATTTTGCAATCTCAAATTCTAATATGTGTTAATGATATATTTACCATAGTCTAAGTATTAACATCTTAATTTTATACAAACATTCATGTTTAAGGATAGAGTTTGTTATTCATTCTTCCATACCTGCAGCTATGGTTAGGTGGCAGATCAACATACCCAGCAGCAAGGTAGAGTAGTCAAAAGCAGGAGGTGGGGCAGGAGGGCTCAAAGCATCGCTCAGAACATGCCTTGCCAACAACTAACCTCAGCCAGAGAGCCCTTAGCAAGCAGGGAGAGAGGGGGAATTAAGTCCCTGTCTTTGTAAAAAAACATAGCAATTTTCCTAGGGGAGCTCTTTAGTTTAACAATTCTTAGCTTCTGCTATATAAATCTTAGCTTTTGTCCAGTTTCTTTGCACAGTGAGGGCTGTGCATAAGCAATGGTTAGAAGCTCCCACTCCCTGAATCTCTCCACTACTGTGATGAGGTTCTTCAAATGGAGGCATAAAGGTTAGTCCCCATTATGCCACAGTGTCACTCCCACTGGGTTTGTGAGAGGTGTAATTCTCCTCTCTCACAAAAAAAAAACAAAACAATAAAACACATTTAATATGCCAAGATGAGACCATCTCCCTACCAGCTATCTTTACTAGAAGGGCCCTTGAACACCCTTGAGTTCATTTATGCGGCTGATATTGGCAAGGCTTGTTTTTTCCTCTTACTGGTGATTGTTGCTATTTTAGGGGAAATGCTGTTCGAAACAAAAGCACCTGTAATCACCGACACTTCATAAAGTGTCCTCAGGCACAAAAACAGCCAAACAATGGATGCCTCCTCATACATTTGCATATATTTGGTTTCTTTATTCAGAGGGAGCTACTAGATATACAGAATGGTTGAGAATGCTGATATATAAAGACAATTGCATGATATATTTAAATTAGTCTTTCTCCCCAGCCCAGCAATACTACTTTGAATTGTATTTTTAATATAGCACAAAAAGAGAAATTTCCACACAACTACATTGTCACGAACTGAGATAATAGCAGCACATCCTACAAAAACCAGCTCGGGTTGGTAGATGTCCAAACATGGTCCCTAATGAATTAACATTTCCACCACTGGTAACATTGTATGTACAGCCCTAGGCCCCAGGTGATACCCTGAAAACTCTTAAGTTTCTCTCAGTAAATTAATAATTTTTCTTTTTAAATTATGGCAATGTTTTTGGGGTTTTTTGCTTTCCTGAGGAACAATACATTCGTTCTCTCTTAGTGACCTTCTGTCTCTGGAATTTGTTCAGTTCACATCAGATCACTATACAGGAAAGGAAACCATAACTAGTTACAAGTTTTCTAAAAGCAAGTGTTCCTAAATTCTATTCTTCCCCAAATAATACCTTGAACATCTGCAAAACATAGAAACACATAAAATAAGACTATCAAATTAATTGTAGGGTTGAATAGTGTCTTATTACTAAAAGTTGGGAAAAAATGTTATTTAGTAAACTTTGGCTAAATTATTATTATTATTATTATTATTATTATTTTAATACCTAGATGAACTTCAGAAATCACAATCACCAGAACTGCTGTAAAATTAAATCAATTAGTGGAGGGGAAAATAGACAATTCAATATCCTTATATATCAAATGGGTTTCTGGAAAAGACTAATTACAAGTATGTAAAATATTAATCAACTTCTAAAAAATAAACCAGAAAGTTGTAGCAAACTTATAGCTCTCATATAGCCTATAAAAGCATTACAATTTTGTAAGTCTCCCAAACCAAATATATTCAGGAACAGTTACATTCATTTTGCCCTCCTGCTACTACCACCCTTTATCTGAAACAATTATTTCAGTTCCCTCTGTGGTGCCTGTTCCCAAAGTGGTAATCACACTCCTCAGCATTAATTGTAGTACATTTAACAAGCCAAACTCTCTTTGTACCCCACACATGGTAAGCTTTCCATTTTTTAATTACCCTAGCTCCACCTGTCCCACCTCAAATTTGTTTTCCACAAGCATGGCTAAACAAAACTGTCAGGTGAGGTCTCTCCACCGCGGTGCCCATCACGAATGCTCACCTCTCTCTACCCAAACACACTGTTTCCCAGCGGCTAATACCACAGCCTGGTTTATGGACTCAGCATCCAGGCACCACTGATACACAGGCTTCTAGTTGGTTTGGTTTTTTTCCTTACTTGTTCCTTTGTCATTGAAGGGGCCATCTCAGTGCAGAAACTGGTATCCTATAAGGCTAAAAAACCCCAAGTCTCAGGACTTCGCTATTCCTAAAGCCATGTACACAGCACACAGCATTAGAGTGTAAGGCTGGGCAAATATTGGATTGCCCTGGTCCAAGGACACCATGGTGATGACGACAATGTCAGCAATTACTATAATTTTTATTATTAGTATTATTACTGTTGTTGTGTGGGGTTTTTTCAGGTTAACCTACCCACCTCAAAAAACCCCCCAAAAAAACAAGAAGAAACCCATCTTGTAGCCCACCACTGTAGCATTTTTATGCCACAAAATGGAGTTTACATGTAATGTGCAGCACAAGGTGCAGTATGAAAGCCTATGGGACTGTTTGAAAGTGCAAAGCCTCTGAGAGTTAAGTGCTGCCAGTGCTGTCCAAACTGATTGCCAGGAATGGTATTTGGAGCTCTCTGTTTTCTAAGCCATACCTGATCCTTGTCTTGAAGAGGGCATAAAAGCTTGTCAGGAAGCATGCCAGAAATTAGAGACCGTGCTAAAAATCAAGCAGTACAATCTACACAAGTATTTAGGAGTCTACATGTAATCTAAAGGAATGACCCTGCATTTCCAAAAACTGAGTTTCATTACATTTCTGTTATTATAATCTTCAAGGTCATCTGATTTTTCCCATCCTATTATCTCAAATCTCTTCCTCTGTTCACTGTGCCTCCTAAATTTGTGTCAAAAGTAACAGCAGAGCACTAGAACTTATTAGAATTTAATGAAAAATACTACTTACTTCATTAACTTCTTAATCTTTAGGAAATTCCACTACTTTTTCACCCACAAACCAATATTTTATTTTTCAATACAATCCACTGTCATGTCTTGTTACGCTTCCTAACATCCCATATACTGAGCTTTATCTCCCTTGGTTTTGTAAATAGTTTTCGTCATTCCTCTCTAAAAATATCTTGTTATGCTTCAGTATTATTCCTGTTGTTACAAATTCCCTCAAAATTAATTCCAAACTGAGAAATTTATTTGCAAATGTCCTCTGAAATCCGGGATATAAACTTTTTAATTCTTCAGAATTGAACACGCTAAGCTCTGGAAATTCAGATGCAGTAATTCCCATTCTCACACAGTGTGTAACTCCTTGTGCTTATGGTCAGTGTAGCCTTACAGAGTAGAACATCCAATTCTTCATTACTCCTTTATTCACAGAGTTGAGAAACTTAAAGCTAAAGTTGTACAAGGATTTGAAAGTAAAGTGTAAATCAGTCTTACAATACTACAACTTCATTTTCATTACACTTTCATGGCAGTCTTTTTAGTGCTGTCTTAATACTCTTCAATTAGTTATTTAAACACGTGCTTTGGTTCAGAACTTCACAACAATGGTAAAGTAGGCTGACAGCAATAATCAGATGTAACTTTTTGAGCTTTTCAAATCCTGACCCTAGTAATGAGCTTCTGATGAGTCCAAGTTGTACTGTTAGGTCAATCACTTAGATGATTACAGTATTTTGTTCTAAAATAAATATTCTACTTCAGAACAAACTTCTCAGCTATTCTCCCTAGACACTTCCAAGAGCTCCTGAATTTGACATATCTCTAAGACAAGTAATTGAAGAAATGGAAGGTGAAACACAGCCTCTATCAGAGAGAGAGAGCAGATAAGGTCATATACTGATATAGGTATTTTACTCTTTTGCATCTGCAAGCTTGCCAAAGATCATTGGCTCAAATGAAGTGGTGTGCTCCTGATTCATTCCAGGATGCATTCCACTTACTGGCAGTTCAGGCAGGTTACTTTTTAAAATTATTTGCTTTGTGGGAAAAAATCCCCAAACATATTTGCTCCCTTTTCCCTATGAAAGGAATAGGTGGCAAGTCTCCAAGAAGTATTCCTTTGCTCCAGCAAATCTCAAACTGGGACACCAGATTCAGGGAAACTTCTTACTATCCTCAACTTGTTTGTGCCAGGCACATTTGGAAAGAGACTATTCAAAGGTGCACTTAAAAAGTTTTGTGCCTCTAGTTACATGGTAGTGCCTTGGGTTGTTTTGGTTTGTCATTTTCTTTTCTTTCCCCCTAACAGGAGAGGATCTGCTTTTTCTTAGTTCATTGAGATATATAAAAATCCTTTTAAGAATGTATTTTCTTCACTTCTTGTTCTGTGTATTCAAAGACACTGTATAACAAAAAGCATATCCCAATTAATATTCCACAAAATAACCAAATCTCTGAACTTATTCTTCTCTCAATGACTGGAGGAAAATTACAGGAGCTAGAGACTTTTTCTAATTAAAATGCTGCATTTCTGTGCAGTCTAAGGGGCAGTTCATTTATTATTTATCCACTCTTCCATTCATTCTAGCATTCCCTTTGACTGTAATAATTACATCTGCAAAATTAACAAAAAAGATGACTTTTCAAAGTTGGTTTTGGGCCTTTTCCTTTGCCAGAACCTCTTGACCAAGCTTCCTCTGTCTCTCTGGAATTAACTGAAAGCCATAAGCTGAAAATACATAACTTGAAGACTCTTCCAACATTAGCAACCTTATGACTTGCACTGACAGAACAACGCTTAGAAGAAAAAAGTACCCAAACAACTGTTTTTCAGAAGCACTACATAGCTCCTGACCTACCAATACTATGTAGAAGCACAGAAGAATTTGTTTTGGGGCCAAACCTACCAAGTAATCAGATGTATGTTCCTTCCTCTCTCCCAAAGACAGCTAATTGTAGAACTCTTGAAGAAGTAGTTTAAAAAAAAAAAAATTCCCACATTTACATTTAGACAGGTAAAAACACAATCTATTTATGGTCTGACTGAAAACATCCATGTACACAGAAACATGCACTGCACCTTGCCAGATTCAGTTTCTGACATCAGATGCAAAACGCAGTATGTGTGAGCATCCAGTTTGCACAGGAGGAATGCTTTAAGAGAAAAAGAACCAGCAAATCCTTCAATATGCTCCATCTCAGCAATGCAGTCCAACAGCACAATGATTTCTGAGAAGTACAACTACAGTCTCTCAGAAAAGGAGTAAACTAATCACTTTATACCAGAATGCACCGGCCAGACTGAAATACCTCCTTCTCATGATGGACTCAATCATAAACAAACTCCTACAGGGAGGTCATACTAGAGTGCGTTTCAGGGGAAAAAGAAACCAGGGTTTTTTTCCTACTTCAGAAAAACAACCCTTTAGGTCTTCTCTGTATATAATAAAATTAGATTCCATTAAAATAAATAGAAGAATATGTGTAGAAGAATATGACAGAAGTAAACTCCTATCAGATGTATAAACACTTATTCTTTTGAAGTACTGTTTCCTAAATAGTGAAAATTCATTCCATTTTTACTAGAACTGGTGGTGATGCTGGTGATAATCTCAGAAGTTTCATCTGCATCTAATTTTAAATAAGGTTAACAACTCCCATATTATGGTAACTCCAACAAGCCAACTATTTTTAGAAGGCAAACTGGTTTTGTTGCGGGGTTCTTTTATTTTTTCCCAAAGCTATGACTACAGAAAATTCTAGAAAAGCTAGAGAGCTTTGTTATATAGGCTGTGTGATAATGAATTTGCATAAGTAACTGATCATTACCACTTATAGTTCTTCTTCTGTGGCTCTCTGCATTTTAGCTACACTTCCCAAGCTACTGAGGATTGATACAGGTTCACTTCCCCAGCAGGAGAACAAAATATCTCATTTTTTTCAGTGGGTTTTTCTCACAAATTATTTTTGCCTGAATGCCCTTCTCTAAAATCTCACTAAAGCTTTTCACAGGCAAAATTATTTTACCATTTATAGTTTCTCTTCTTTTAATTAATAACCTAGGATATAATTGCAATATGACATTTCAGAGAGTGCAATTACAGTTTAATAAACCATGCGGGGCATTTAAAGGCAAAGTGCCCTAGGTTTTCAAGCACTCTGCATTATTTGCATACTCTTTGACATGCTTTGTGGTTTAGTCTGATGTGGCTTTTCTAATTAAACAGAAGTTAATCATTCAGGAGGCAAAGGGAAAGGCACAGACAGAAAAAAACCCAACTATTTCGCAGTTATACATTAATTCCATGCAGTAATTTAGACACAGTTTATCCTTTTTTTTTCTTTTCTTTTTCTTTTTTTTTTTTTTTTCCAAATGGACTGAAGAAATAGAGTGACACTGATAAGGGGGAAAAAAACCCCTCAACAAATAATACAAACTTTAAGGCAGGAAAATGTTCTGTTAATATTTCTTTAGGAGTCTATATATCACCTCTGTCCACATAAGGGTTTCTAAGCAGTACCTTGCAGGGTTCTTCCATTCTTCCACAGGGAACAATAAACACAGTTAGTTAACCAGATGATTCAGAAAGGAAGAATTTGATAAGGATATCACCCAAGTTGTAAATGGACTCTGCATGACTCATTTGTCACTTAAGAAAATCTATGGTATCATTCTATTACTCATTCTCTAATATTTTGGGACTATCTCCAGTGGGGGTAATTACTTGGGAAAAAAGTTCAATCAGATTATCTAGGAACAAGGTCAGATGTCCATACAATTGAAAGACTTTATTATATAAAACAACTGCTCAACTACTGTCTTGCAGGAAGCTCAGAGAAGATAAGGAAGCGGTGAGCATGGAAAGTTGTTAACACACTTCATATTACTGAGCAGAAAAAAATAAAATAGGCATACTACTGAATAAACACTGGTTTAAAGTATGTAATTTAGCCTCCACTTCTAAACTACTATCTTCCAAAGTAAGTCACAACCAGAATTGTCAAGATTTTGTGTGTTGTCTGCTGCAGACAGCCATCTCAGGACCTTCTCAAAATTACTAACTTGGATAATATGTTTTCCTGAAAATATGATCTTTTCCTACTTCAGACTACTTCTTAAGTCAACTATTTTTGCAATAAATATTTATTTTGATGAAACATGCCCTGAAAGATGAGAAAATGAAGAAACTGGACCAATTCCCTAAGGAAAAAGTCACTAGGAATCTGACCAAAGAGAAAAAAAAAAGTTCTTTTTATTCTTGTGGTAATGACAGGATAGGAAACTATATATTAACTACTTTTTTGCAGTTTTCTAATTCCCCTTCTAAAATCCTACCTTAAAATATTTATTGTCAACTATTATCACATTATGTTTCTAATTATTCTAACTAAATATGTGCAAATTAGCAAACTAATGGTTTTGAGAAGCATGCAACATTGTCTTGGCTCTTGCTGTGTGTATATTCCAGGTGCCTTAGTTATTCTTTGACTTCTTTATTCTATTTATTTTTTTGTGTGTTTTCTATTGTGTCACTTAAGTTTGCTAGAACAGGCCCTCAAGGAATAACCACTGTTCACTTGGACCCTCAGCATTCTCACCACTGATTTGGTAATCTCAGAACAGAGCACGACAAGGTATGGTTAGCTATGTCTGGCGCTATGTATTATTCAACCTTAAGAAATCTCACAGTAATATACCAGAGTCTGGAAAAACCTTTCTTTCACTTCCCCCCACCCCCATCCCCTTTGATTGTTACTCTCATTTAATAAAGAACTTTTCAAAACCAATGACTTTAAATCTACAGCTGCTAGAAGAGCCACAGAAAAAACCAGTGACCACCAGGTGCTTACCTTATGCCTGCACTGGCAGATTTTCTTTTGCTAAATTACCATTAAACTTGTAATGAAGTATTTTGGTTCAGAAGGTAGTCAAAAGTAGTTGGTACTTTTATAAGAAACACCCCCCCCCCTTCCCCCCATTTCTAGTAAATGAAAACTCTTTGCTTTTCGTGCTCATGTCCTCAGCACCTGGGGGAGCTGCTACCAAAGCAGATGGCCAAGGGGAGGATGAAAAGAAGACGGATGAAGGAAAGAAGGAACCAGACGGACAATCCAAGATGGTATTCATCTAATTCTTCACGGTTCTATTTTCCTGCTTCCTCCCTTCTGTCTCTCTGTCTGTTCCAGACCGAAAATCAGTTGCCCTTCTTCAAGACATTTTACAATTTTACAAGCAAACTAAATGAACACATTAATTCTGCTTTTACAGGGCTCCAAATAGTGAGCAAAGTAAGTGTTCATTTATAATAGCAAAAATGCTACACAAAACACATTTACATCTGAAAAAAACTGGCTGATTGCGTCATATAGGCAAAAAACTTTTTCACAACAGTCCAAAAACATTTGGAATTTATCTTCCTTAGCTGCTGACTGCCCTTGCATTTTATCTGTGTTTCTCAACCTCCTTGCTCCATTACTGAAACCTGTTCTAATACGCATGTAAACCATTACTAAAAAGCATATAATTAGACTTAAATCAATAGCTGGATATCTGGATTGTGCAGTGGCAAAAGTCAGGCAATTCCACAGAAATAGCCCCTAAGGGATATCCTCTGCTGCTCCGTGGGGTTTTAGATTTTACTTTCTGCATTTTGACTGATTAATACAAAATGTACCTTGGCATTTTTGCTGGTTATAATGAAAAAGGTTTGCAACATTCAGCAAGATAGACTTACATTTGCCCAATATTTCTAATATAAACACTACCTTAAATTTTCTGAATTACTGCAGCAGATTTTTATTATTTCACACACACACACACACACACACACACACACACTCACACTGTTGGTAAAAGCAGTAGCTGTTTAATGTTTTTTAATGAGAATTAAAAATCTGTTTATTTGATTTAATCAGCTCATTGAGCATTCTCTTTGTTCCTCTAATCCCTTGAATGGGGATGTCAAGGCATGTGATAGCACACAGCCATGACAATAATCTCAGGAGGTTATCCATTGCTGCCATTTATAATAAGTAATGTATTTCAGTACTAACGAGACAGCTATACTCATTACAGGGGAAATCTACTCCTCCCCCTGCATAAAAGCAAGAGCAGCAGCTGGATTTGGGCAAGGAATCATGGAGGTCTTCTGGGTACAGAACCCATCTGCAAAATGGGAGCTGGCTCTGTAGCCTTCCAGAAAGGCCCAATCACTCCATCACCTCTTTTTCTTAAGCATCTAGACTAAGGAGCAAATCATAATTACCTCCTACACAGTTTAGCTTCAGAACTTCCTCCTGTTATACCACATTCAGAAGCTGCCATGGACTTGCCGCTCTACTTTGCCACTGAGTATGAATGCTATGGGACTCAGCAGGAAAAAGAACCTTTCATATCCAGTTATGGATAGCTTCCAGGACATACCTGCACATGGCATATATAACAGACACTGAATGAATGGTTATATGAATAAAAATTGTGCCCATTTTTACTTCAAAGATTAGAACCTTCAATTAGCCATCCCTGCAAAAGAAACTTTTTTCAGAGGTGCTCAACACCAGCAAAGACCACTGGAACTTCAATTAGGAAAAATTTATTTTATCTGTTTCAGTAAGATTTTAGTTTCTTGCACTCAAAACTGAATATTGTTCACCATGATTAGTTGATACATGTATGTACAAGCTATGTTAGAATAAAATATACTGCAACAGCAAAGAATTTTTTTTTCTCTGGAGATGAAAATGTAGGCTGTCCCACTTATTAAATACACTTACTATGTTTTTTAAACAGTTTCCTCCCATTGCAGTTTCCAATTCACTACAATGATCTTTCCTGATACTTGCCATGCTTCTCTTCACAAATTCATCAATGTCTGAAGTTGTACTTCATGATGAACAAAAAATCTGTAATATGCTTCAAAGCATTGTGCAATGCTGATTAGCATTCATTTGAATGATGTGTCCACTCAACAAGGCAGGTAAAATAAGTAAATAAGGTTATCATAAGTGTTCAGTCAATCAGTTTCTGGAGAACTACACAATTCTTTCAAGTAAGGCAATTTCTGCCTCTTTTCTCAACTTACTAAGATAGAAAAAAGTTGAGCCAGTATCTTTCAGCTGTGAAGAAAGATGATGACTTGGTTACCCCACTAAATTGCAGCTCCAAACCTTCAAAGAGCAAAGAAAAACTAGACTGCAAGAGCTGTTGTAGAAGGACCATAAAGTCTTTTTCAGGGTTTATCACTGTCAGGTTTGAATTGCGTGTTCTTTTTTTTTTTTTTTTTTTCTAAAATCCAACAGTTACTTCCATTTGTAAAATTTTATTTTCTTTTATACTTTATCTTTCATGGGGCATGTGGTTGCCTTTACCTACACAACTGAAAATACTGCTGGGATTTCCACTGAAGCTTAAGTCTGCGGCCATTATTTGAGCATTCATATTCATGTTTATGCTCTATGGCTGCAGAAACATTGTGAATACCAATCACAAACTTCCCATCTTAAAAAAGCAGCACGATATAACTTCTGTGAAGTGACTAGGTCCTTACTAATTGCAGCTTGAGGCAGCAGAACAAGTTCTGTTCAGCAATATGTAAAAAATAATAAATTCCTTAAATGCAGCAGAGTTACCCGAGAGCCTTACTCGGTGACACTGAGATCAGAACATGACCATAAATAGCAGCAGATGAGAAAGCACAGTACATGCAGTGATGCTTACCCGTTTTTCCTAGAGGTGACATCTAAAAGAGCTATTATTACAGAACTGAAGAAATAAGGTTGAAGAAATATGATATCTAAATTCCCATTAACTTCTGCTGGAGATGAACCACAAAGGCTGCAGAATCAGGCTCCCCTTTTTTAATGTGATAAATGGATGTGCAGCATATTTTAATGGCTTCACAGTCTGATGACTTGGATACCATGTCCCATCTTTGAAGAGTGCATCATTCAGCACAGGTAATTGCACTAGAAACAACTGCATCTCCCCATCAGAACTAACTGAGGAATTCATTCTCTCCATTTGGTGGTAGGTTTCAAATCAGCTTGGGACCCTGACTCACTCCATTAACTAAAGTCAAGTCACCTTCTGGTAAAATATTCAGGGCTTCTTAAGCAAGAGAGAAAAATTATGTAAGCAATTAAAGCCAGTGTAAGCGCTGATTTAATCACAATTTAGTCTAGTAAGAATGGAGTTATTTCATAGATACCTCTTGTCTGCCCTCAAAAGATCTCACATGCAAGAGAAATTGTTAAGTAACAAATGTAGGTGGATAGAAGTGACAGACACCAGGTTTGCCTTGTGCAGTGAAGTGTGCAGAGAGGGGGAGCTTCTTTTCCAGCTGTAATGAATTGGGTGCAAGCACATTAACAAGCCACTTGCTTCTATTCTGATTTATCTTTACCATCAATTAGGTAACTTTTATTTATGCCTTAGGGCTGTGCTGTGTTGGCACTTGCTGTGCACTGTTACCCCTGTAAATTTATTAGCCAAAGATGTAATTTAATCAGTGATTTCAATTTACCACCAGCAAATCATATTTACTGTCATTATTTCCAATAATAATGTTTTTCAACTGTGTGGTGCTTTGTTGTGTTTCATTTTTAAACACTGTCTTCAGTATTGTCAATCTGGTCACACTAGGCCTCAACCTGCATAAAACAATGTGCTAGTTCCCTGAGGTGTAACTTTACTTCTCCACAACATACCACATGTGTTAAAAACATAACCAAATTTTAAATGAATGCTTCAGGACAGTGGCTTTTCTGCCTCAGTTATAGTTCTGTTACTTTGCAGATACTGATCCCAATGGTCTCAAAAAAACAACTCAGTTCAACTAAACCTGTGTGAGCAGGGTAGGGGTGACAAAAGATAATGGAGTCACTGCTTTGAGCTCCTCCTCAGGCACCTTTTATTGTTGCTTTGCTATATTAACATTCCTTGTGAATCACTGGCATGTCTAGGACAGGAGTTGAAGTAGCTAAGGAGCAGTTACCATAATAAATATGCCATCTGATCTTCATGGGTAGTCAAGTTGATTATGCCAAAAAGCCCCTCAAGTGGTTTCTACCTTGTAGTACCTGCAGCAGGAAAGACTTCAATGAAGCTCCCACCTATCGATGCTGCCGACAGCCTTGCTTGGGGGATGAACTGAGGAAGGTGAGAAGGGCCCTAAGTCACAACAAAAGAAGACCCCACAAGGGATCTTACAGGTTCTGCAAATATTCCTCAGATTTTCCAGCCTTCTGTTTGCAGCTCAAGGGTAATTCCTTTCCTTAAGGGTTCAATTTCTTTGTTACCTGCTTTTCTGTGGCATGGGGAAACAAGGATCATTATAATTTTTTGATACATAAAATAACAAAACCAAAGGAAGACTCAAGCACTCCCGCCATATAAATGTGACATTTATAATTGCTAAAATTCAGGCCAATCTGAATATCTGACAGTTTTGCATATAAGCTCAAGGCACTGAACAAAAGGGTGCTACAACAGTAGTTTTCAAAAGAAAAGAAAGGAAAAACATGAGGTGAATGGTGAAGGATGAATAAATAATGAATTAATTAGGACTTAAAGGGTATAAGCACTTATTAAAACCAGGTTCTCTCATTCCAACCTTTCATGAGTCTCTTTGCTTGATATTAAAATTAAAACATTGATTACAGATTATTATTTCTAGATAATTTGCTATGTGTATAAACTGTAATTCACATATCAAACATCAAACTGTTACTGAATGGTATTTTGGGTTTTATTGGTTGTGTCAAGTAAACAATTTTTTACTGTGGTTTTATTTACTCTAAGGGTAAAAGCTGATATGGTTAATGTATCTCAAAATGTATGAGAAATAAACCTCTGGATAACAGTATTTTATACCCTTTTTTAAAATGAGTAAAGACTGTTAACAGCAATGAGTGAAAATACTTGCAAGTATTAACGTCTATTTGTTCTACAATTTAGGTCCTCATATGCACATTTATAATTAGGAAGACTTATAGAAAGCAAAGCAAATCTAATCCATTAGGTAACATTGAACTGGGGTATGCTTTTCCTGAGGTTCAAAAGGCTCCTTAACATGGTGCAAATATGTGACAATGAAAAATACCCATTCTTCAAAGGAAAGAGATAGATGTTTAAATTTGTTTGGGGAAGCTGCATGTTTCCTGTAAATGAGATTTAAAACATAAAAGTCACCCCACCAACAGCATGTCTTCACCCTTACAAGATACATATATCTGTGTCAAATCCTCAGATGCACCAACCTGCCTTTTTGGCAGGTCATCAGGGACAGATTGTAGGCAGACTCTCCTGCCTGGCACACCTAAATTTTACCTTTCTATCACCCAATACAACTAGTATGTTAAAGGAAATAATATGGTCAGGGGTCTGTTTTACTAAGTGTTATAATCAATTTAGACACAGAACAGACTCAAAAAAGGAATTCTAGGCCCACATCAGCACAGACCATCAAAAACAGGAGCTGCAGTCAAGGAATTTTGAGCAGTTTGAAATCTAGGCCACTGTCTTTACCTGTTTCTGTCAATGACTTTGGTTATCTGCCTGCTGTCATCACCAACCTGTAGCAAATTCCCAAAATGAATTAATGTCCCAGATTAACATTCTGTACAATAACAGAGTAAATGAGCTTTTAGTTTCATGGATACAATCCCATGGAAGAGTCTTTAAGGTGAACTAAAGACAATGGGGTAGAAATGAAAAGCCTTGAAAGCCCTCAGATGACTAAACATGATATTTCCTGAAGTTTAACTTCTTAGTTCATGGCATACAAAACAGTGTAACGTATTTGTGCCTGATTTGCTACAACTTTAATTCCTTACTTGCTTAACTTTTACCTGTAACACACCAAAAATAAAGTTCCATACAATATATTTATTTTGAGTAGCATTCATCCTCCTATTGAAAAACAAAAGACTATTTCTAGCTCTTCCTATGGTTGAATCTTGTTGTATTTAAAAAAAGAACACTGAATTAAACAAACAAGAAAAAGAAAAAAAACAACAACAAACCAGTGACAAAAGAAAGTCCCCCCCTAAAAAGCAGTTTCAGAGCTTTGCAGATATCCAGTTGGGCAGTGAAATTTTCCTGCATTATGTGCCTTCAAAAGTCAGAAGACAGTACCACACCACACCACACCACATAGCCATATAAATCTCACTACTTACAAATAATAAACTGGATATTACAGATTTCAGAGGTATTATCACAAAAATAACCCTTTGTACTTCATCACTGCAATAAAAATAACACCCAAAGAGATAATTTAAGTTCTGGAACTCTAAGAGGAATGAAAACAAATTCTATTCCATTCTCAGAAAAATTTGGCCAAGAAAATCCATTGTTGATCAAAGGTCTTTATTTTTAGGGTTTGCACACACATTATGAGTTATCTGAGGGAGCTAGTAATGCTAGTAAGATCCATAAAGCACAGACTAATAAAAGGTTATCTCCTTCAATACTTAAAGAATAAAAATGGCTTAATGAGAAGTCATCAAAATGCAAAGTTAACACAGCAACTCAGCAACTAAATAGTTTATGAATTCCACCTGCATTCTGCCTCTTAAATTACACATTTCTAACACACAATAAAATAAATTGTTAAACACTGCAAGGCAGCATAAACTTTGCGAGGGCATGAAGAACTCTTGTCTCCCACAGAGGACACTGGGAAGTGGCAGCACTCTGCAACTTGAGGATCGTGCCTGGAAGTTTTGCTCAAAACCAATGGGACCTGGCCTGTCCTAACACAGTGATCCTTGGACAGTTAAAATACTCATGGATAGGGACACAGTGAAAAATCTCAGATGCTTTTTTGATGAGAGAAATGAAATGGAACGAAGGCAAGCATCTGTTCAGAGGAGGACCATGCAAACTCTAAATACACAGTCAGCCAGAAATAGAGGATATGTAAAGACAGCACACGCTTCCGGATTATTTTTTTTTCACATGTTACTGAAAAATTAAGAACTTCACAAACTAGCTTCCTTGAAGGGTTTCCAAAAACTTGGACTTCCAAAGGGCAATATCTGCAAAACAATAAATGTTCATTTTACAAAGTTCTTCATAAAGATGCATGAAAGGAAGCTCAGACTAATTCACCATTTAGGCAGTGAAGGAGTGCTTCATTCAGCATTCCTCTGTGGCCTGTGTCAACCCCATTATTCTTAATAAGATAAGGATGCCTTGACACATGCTCGTTTTCTGTAATAGTCAAAATTGGTGATGCTGGAAAAGCTTTTCAGGCACAAGACCTTCCTCTATGTAACTGCAAGTCAGCTCTTGTTTACAAGTGCTGGTATTGTGCTATGCTGGTATCGTTATCTATGTTATCTGCAGCATAAGTCACATTATAGATTCATTTTTTAATGATTTTTTTTTCCTTTGGATGAAAATTCTGTTTGTATTATACCTCAAAAAAGTCTCCAGACAAAACAATATTGGCATTTTTAAATTTTCCTAACCATTATTACTAACACTACTTCATATTTCTGCCACAAGTCATTCACTGGTGCCCAAGTGCTATATAAACAGTAATTAATTATGTTTCTCAACATGCTGGTGAGACACCATGGCTATTATTTCCATCCTAACAAGAGATTAAATTACTTGTTAGGATGCAGAAACAAATGAGAGATTCAGATGGAAGGGTTGAATTCTGGGTTCCTGCTTTTATTGATGACCAACACTTCCCCTGCTTTTTCTGGAGAGAAACAACCATAAAAAATTTAATGAGTTACCTGTTAAACACCTAATAGTGTATTACACACATTATCAGTATCACTGTGCATAAAGACAGGGTCTCCAAGCATTTCATCTTCACTCCAAGACAAGTAACTCCAGCAATAATGAAAAAGGAGATATATCAGAAAGAGATCAGAGGTTAATTGTTATCACATCAGACTCTAAAAATATGTTCCCCTTTAACACCTCATGACAGATGCCAGAAAAACAGACAGAATCTGCCACAAGGGAGGAAAAGATGCTAATTTGCAGATAAGCCAGCTATAGTCTACAGTAATAAAGTCAGTTCTTGTTGTTTCTTAATAAAGAGCTGTCAGATGGTGGGATTGTAGCGTGGTTTGACACCAAACTACTCACGGAGAGCCACAGTGCTAGGGAGACACTCATCTCCTTCACTCCTCTGGGATATTTCAATTCTATTACATATAAAATGGAACCCAATTTCCTTGGTAGAACAAACCAACTTTGAAACCCTTAATGTAATTCTGTGGGGTGAGCGAGCATGAGGGAAACCACTTCATAAGGAAAGAAAATCACATTACTACATCATAATTTTTCACAAATATACTCCCTGCTCTGCCTGGTACCCTCCCTTCTTTTTCCCCTTGCCCCAGGGCACAACACAGAACTGTGCAGCACATTGCCTTATGAATCTTCTTCAAGTACCCAATTATCCTGGTGCACCAGACTTGTCATTACCATGACAGCTGTGTGCAGCATGCAGTACATGCTGTCAGAGGTGAAAGATTGTACACAGGCATCTTGCATTTCCATTACAACGTGGAGAGTGAAGGGGAAGACAGACACAAAAATGCACACACCCCCAACAAACAACTTTGCTAAAGATGTTGATTAAAATAGAAGTTAAGATCATTATTTTAAGTGGCAATATAATTGCCAAGCATTCTGGTGTTGTCTATGCCTCCAGCAATATTCCTCCTGTGTATTTTTTGTCATGATAATCAATGAGGTGGTGTAAGCACATTTTGAGCACATTTAAACAGAGATGAATAAAACAGTCCATCAGCCTGAAGGTCCTCCAGAAGAATTAAGGTTCAGATTTTCCTTCCCCTGACCAATTTTCTTTTTAAACAGTAAATACCTCATTACCTTTCATACACCCACAAAGTCCTGTGGGATATCAACACAGTCTGTGAGCTGTGCTGGCTTAAATAGCCTCCCAGGTATAGAAAGGTGCACGGAAGTGATACAGGACACACACCCTGTAGGTGAACAATATTGGCTAAGCACAGACATCTGACCTAGGACACATCTGGCAAACTGAAATGTGATGGATCAAACCTGGCACTCACATGGTGGGAAGTAACTGATGTTACCCCTCTGAGCATATGTTCACGCAAGGTGACATATGCCCTCAGTTCCTCCTAAGGCAAATCACAACCATACCCTGGAAACATCACAGTCAATACCTCACTGGATCAGGCTTTTAAGGACAAACATGCAGCACAGATGAGTGGTCTTAAGTTCTTCAGACCACAGTTCTTAAGAATGTGCTGCAGATTTTCTAATTACACAGTGTTTGTCACTTATGTTCTGCATCCCACTTCCTCCTTCCTGAATCATCCCCAGCAAGCCCTTGCCAATTCTTCATGTGATCATGCAGTTCATTACAGCTGTAAATATAAACATCCATTTCCCACAGCCTATCATTATTAGGAAACTAGATGGGACAAAAATATCTAGAATAACAGTGAGATAGTGAGATTTCTTCTTCCCTTAGTAATGGATTTTCTATTTTAAACCAATGTATAATAAGCTTGTATAAAACAATAATTACAGATAGTTAAGGATTCTTTCTAAAGACGAGCAGGCTGAAAAGGCTGTGTAATAACTCATAATTCAAAATTAATTTAATCTACATCAATAGAGACAAATGGAAGCAACCTGAAACCTCTGGTCAAGTATTCTAATATCAGCACTTGAGATAATACATCTTCCCAGTCTGAAATGGAAGAGAAGGGGAGCAGGTGCAGAGAGAAAAGGGAAGTAAGCAGAGAACTCCCACCTCTCTCCTTTGCAAAGTGGGAATGAGGTGTTTATTACTCAGCATCAGCTGCTTGCTTTTCACAGGATGACATAACACACAAAGCTTCTGAACAAGACCTAGAGTTAATACCCTGTGCAGACACAGCACATTTATGTTGCTGGAGGACCTGGGAGGCTGAGGCTATGGGGAGTCAGTGCAGCCTGATGAGAAGCCTTTTACCTCCATGTTGCACATAACTAAAGGACAAACATTGGTTCCTTGGAAGGGCTGTACACAACCTGTGCTCTGAAATCAGTGTCCTGTTCTGAAATATGATAGTGCTGTTTCCTGTTTGGAAAAGACCACTCCTTAGTAAACAATAAGCACTCAGATAAGCAGCATCCCTCTGAGTCAATAACAGAACACACAAAAATTCTATAGGCAGGGAATAAGCAATGAAAGGTAAGGATTCAGAAAAACGTTTTAAAAAATGGGAATTAAAACACACTTCAATATTAAACATTTAATCCTTCATAACTTTTCTCCACTGCAAAGGCCCAGGAGCATCACTCTATCACATTCTTAGCAGCATACTCACACAAATGTCAATAACAGACTTAAGCCTATTTGAAAAAAGGTCTTTGAAGATGATGTGGAAATTATGACAGTGAGATAAGGGAGTGGAAAAGGGTGGAAAAGACAAATAACAGTATCAATAAGAGTGAGTTATAAAAAGCTAAACTTGATACTTGTGTATTATCTTGTAGTAGCAGCTCCAACAAAAAACAAACCCAGCAGTTAATCTGACAAATACAAAATATGCATAATTTTTACTAGTTACGAAAACTGCAGCTGTTTTATAGCAGAAGGTTATGAATTTCCATATGGCTTAGATTATTATAATTTCTTTAAAAACCTACAGCAAACTAACAACCAATTATAATTCTCATTTTTCTGATAATGACATTTTTCTATGTAATTTGAATTGCTTTCATTTTAAATTATGCATTTTTTTTCCACAAAAAACTAATACTTAGATTTTACAAATACATGGCTTACCATATATTCTTAAAGTAAATACCCTCTTGTGAAGCTGCAAGGTCAGAGGCGTAGAATGCACACATGATCATATTAGTGGTAAGAGGAGCTATAAATATCTTAATTAATTTTATTACTAATCTTCCACCCAAGCTCCTTTCAAGTTAAAGTTAGCAAATCATCTTCACCTTGCTGAAGCTTTGTAAGTGGGAGCACTACACAGCTGGAAGATGTGACAACTTTTCAGTCACAAGGATATGCGCTTCATAACACCTGGACAGCATCTCTGTGAAGGTTGCAGGACAGCAGAGAACATTTTTCTTCAGCTTTTTAAGGGCATTTAGTGTGACTAAGTTCTGGCTCATCTTAGCTCTGCAAAATTATTCTTACGCTTAGGATTTTTTTTTCCTTAGCATCTATTAACTCTCTGAATGTTAAATTATCTTCAATTCTGGCTGTAAAACATAATTTTGATAGCCTGGGATTAATAGCCTTGACAAATGTTCTGTATTTTGGTAAACACACACAAATCTCTTCCTAATGTACTGTGTAGGAAACAGAGGTGCTAAATGCAACTTCCATTCTGAAAAGCAACGCTGTCAAATTAGGGTATATGCCTGAGTCTTTCTGAAAGGCAAAAAATAACATACTATATCTTGATAAACAAAAGAGAAATTCAGACATCACTTGGTGAGAAAAAGATCAATTTCCTTGAAAGGAAGAGGAAATTACTCACAGAATATTTATTCCCTTGAATCTCTGCAAATACTCATACGCCCAGCAACAGAAATTAAAAACCCCACTCTGGGAAATGAAGACCTCAAATTACCAGAACTCATGGGACCGATCACAGTCTGTGAACCATTGATATTAGCAGACTTTCCACATGTACATCAATAAAGATCTACTACAGCTCACTTTCAGAAAGTTTTCTTATTTTAATTCTGATTGCAATCAAGCCTCTGAATTTTGAAGACAAGCATATTATCCCAAGCCTGACCTTCCATTACTATTACTGATAGTCAATACCCTGCTTCTGTAGAGAATTGGTTTGAGTCTTTCAAAATTCTTCTGTAGAACATGCAGTGCTGGCAGACCATGGTGCTGTGGGGTGCAAGATGTCAGCTGTTCCACCTGATCCTGCACTTAAAAAATAAATGTCTACCTTTTGCCAGCTTCCAATTTCCTTTCCTTCAATCCGCTGTTATATTTCAATACTAAAACTCTACTGCATAAGTCCACCCAACTGATACTTGTAGGGCATATTCAGGAGACTGGAAATTAGTCTGAGGAGTGTTTGTAGAACCAAATTTTTTAATAAACTTTACATACACAAGTGAATCTATAATTTTGGCTGATTTATCAAACTGTTAGAAAAAGCCTCACTGTACCTGGAATCCATCAGCTATGGTCTAAATAGTAAAATTCTTCTCCCATAAGAAGCACAAAAGAAGTGTTAAATTCTGCAGATGGTGCTGGCACAACTGGAATATCTTTGAGGAACCAGCAATATTTTGGGGCTCTAACAAAGCCAAATTGCTAAAGTACCTACTGTCACAGAGGACTAACAAGAAAACAGCCTTCACCACCATCTGCCACTGAGCCCAACAAAGAAATAACACTCTAAACTACCTGTATTAGAGGACCATTAGGGAAAGTTCAAAACAAGGATTTCGGTCAATGGGTCAGGACTCGGAGAGAGCTTCTAAGTGCTCAGTAGGAGGAGCTCTATAGACAGCATGTGCCTTCAAATTGATGCAGCCCTCTTCTACTACAGAAATAGGAAAGTTTTGTTCACTAACCTATGGTAAAACTATTGGTGGGTAAAGCCTTAAAATAAATAAGGCTTTTTTATATAACTGCAGAGGAAACACTGCTACTACTTACTGCTTGGGAAAACATGAGGCACTGAAACAGTCTTCATTATTTTATCGTATCATTGTAATATTCTGAATTGGCAGAAGCTTAAAAAAATAAAATTCCGCATCATATTAGAAAGATTTGAATGTGTTAGAACGTAAGTCTTCTGGAAAATTGCCTTCACGCACAGACAGTCTTTTAATTTCTAACTTCTCTACTCTTCTCTTATGTGCCTTTTAATAATGCACAGCATATTTATACTGTCATGGCACAAAAACATCTATTAGCAGAAACACTTGATAATAATAAAGCCAGGAGGAAAGCTATCCTCCCTCCTTAACTGTGTTGCAGAGCAGTAGCCCCTTGGTTTCTCCCATGCCTCCGCCCTGTGTGGAATGGCTGCTGGATTTCTGTAGGAGCAGACCTACCAGTTTTCTCAATCTCCTCCTGCTTATGGTGGCCTCCACCTGAAACCCTGCTCGATGGCATTGCAAAGACATGGCTGAAAAGAGGACCTGTGCCTTGCAGGGACACTCTGCATAACCTCCCCAAACCAATTTAATCTTTAATACAGGATTATAACATAAACCTTTATCAACACAATCAAATGAGGGTGGGGAAGAAAATGAAGAAATTGCTCTACCTGCAGTACAATTTCACTCTCAAGACTACGACTGCGTTATCAACATTTTATTTTAAAGTTTTTTTAATACAACCTTCTAAGAAAAGATATTCCATATTTGTTTCCATCAGTCTGACACTCAAGAACACTCACAGGGGAAAAAGTATGCAATTACATTGGTGCAAATGGTGAGCAATGAAAGTAAAGATAATTTATGAATTTTGAATCTAATCACAGCAGATTGCTAAGAGGACCGACATAAAATGGGATACAGCTTTTTAAGATTTTTTTCTACCCCATTTACAGTAAACAGCAAAAATGTCTTTAGCATTTAAGGAAAGCTTAGTCTGTCCAGAAACTGTTCTCAATTTAAATTCTATTACCATTTTAAAAAGCTGAGGTGGGAATAAAAGATAAACTCTCTGTATCAGAGGAATTACATCCAAAAAATGGCAAAACAAATTATTATATGTAGCATGGGTTGCCCAACTGCTTCTAAGAGATGGCTTGGGGCCAAGCATTGCTTGTCTATTTGTTTCACACTAACAGCTGGACACACTTAGGAATGGTAAATGGCCTTCCTAATGAATTATGCTTAACAATATAATCTACAGATCTGCTCCAAAACCAAAATGGAGACACTACAAAAACTTGAGACAATTTATAAGCAGAAACTAACCTTCTCTTCTTTTAGGGCCCACACAATAAAGGTGTGCACAGCACCAACTTCTGGTCACATAAGAGGAGATGGGCTGTGCAAGCCCTCTCCAAGCATGGGGAAGCAAGACAAGAAGCCTTCTAGCAGGACTGGCTTCAACACAGGGCTACACTAGGAAGCACACACAGCTGCAGCAGAGTGCAGCCGTCTCCCGGGTCAGAGGCAGGTGTATGAGCTTCTCTCTCTGGTGTGAGGGGTCACAGACTGAAAGGAAGGCCAGTGTCATCCTCCAAGCCTGCAGGATGTCATCCTAGCTTAGGAGAAGCTGGACACAGAAGCAGGTTTCACATACGAGGTTGGGCAGGACGGAGATGCAGGTGTGCTTCTAAACCAGTTTACAGATGATATAAAATGGTGCTGTGGCGGTCCTATCTCAGTGCCCTTGAAGACACTGTTTTCTCTTATCTAGGGCTTTAAGTGAGGTTGTTCCTGGTATCCAGTCCATGTTGGGGGTTTAATATCCTCTTCTCTACCTCCCTGTCCTATCCGTGCATGCTCCTACTTCACTGTGGTATATAATTTAAAGATATACTTTAAGACATAGTATCTGTCTTAAAGAAGAATATGGCAACTCATCAGCTTCCTTAAACATATTTTTCACATATCAGAACTTAACCTCAGCCACACATCAGGAGCTGGGCCGTAGCTTCTACCCTTTTGCAAGAAACAAAGTATTATTATGCAACAATAACTGTTATGCATTTTTTAGTTAATAATTTTAAGGACATAATAAAAATCATAAAAATGGAGACCGCTATTTTCAAAAGAACCTGAAAGCATCTTTATTGATTGTTGCTGAGTAATCTGAGTCCTTCAAAAAAATTCAACACAATTCATTAGCCATCTGATAAAAAGCAATGTTGGAAAGCTCCCATAGCTCAAAAATCTCCAGAGGTTAACAATGTGCACAGTGATATGTGAGTTCTTGTCTGTGTGCGTGCTCTGAAAAGAGGCAACACTCAGTGAGGAGGTCTCTTATCCAAACAATATCTATTATCTGAGCAATAGTCCCTAAAAATTATTCAGAACAGAGGAACAGCAGTAGACTAGAAAACAAATTAGTAGATGCACTCCTTGGTTAAAGCTACAGTAGTAACTTTTACTGAGCCATAGAATGTTCCTGGGTACTAAAGCCTTAGTAATCTCTACTGTTAAATTACTAGAATATGCTTTTGGGCTGTGATGACCATTCTGCTCCCTGACAATTTCCTGCCACAGTTCAGGGGTTAGTATGCACTGGAGACTCTTTCTAATAGGCAGTCTGCCTACAGCCATGCTGGCCCTGCTTGGGAGAACATGAAAAGTGTGTGAAAATGCATTGTGAGTATATGGATATGCCATAACAGTTCTGGCATGTTTAATTTAGTAATGACAGCATGTGTCAGTTATAGCAGATCCCAGAGGCTGATCCAAATACATTCAGAGCAAGCTATTAATAGACACTACATTCAGCAAAAGATGTTTTAATTTTTTGAAGTACACATTTAACTTTGCACAGCTGGTGTGTCTAAATGGCTGCCATAAATGAAGACAGAAGATATGAACCATACTAAAGAAGCAAAATTCACCAAAAATTTGCTTAAAATTTTAAGTAAGTGCATTGCACTATGTTTCTGAACCCAGACAGTGAAGGTTTATTTCCAGATGTAGTTAACACAGTGGGAAAACATCAGTTCAGGGTAAAGATTTTTATTAACATAAAGGAGGTTCCTACAGGAGCAATCTTTGTATATATTGTTGATCCACTACCTAAGAAAAAAGTGTATTACATTTCTGTGGAATAAACCAACTACTGTAATACTGTAATTGCCATGAACCCAAGGTCACTACTTTCTAAGCACTGAATGAAAATAACCAGTATAAAAATGGAGATTCAAGTAGTGTGCAACACACTGCTGCTACCAGATGTATACTGTCTGTGTTGTTTTTACTTGTTTAGGATATAAAGGGAGTTTTGTTCTTCAGAAGAAGAGAGAACTGGCAACACTCCACCAAATGTGCTTATGTGCTGCACCTCGGGGGGGCCAGTCAGTAACTTTATTTTGCTTTTGTTTTGTCTTTACATAAGGGTCTCCATATGCTTTACCAACATATCCATATGCCTTTTCCCTGTGCCTCTGAATAAAAAATTGGGGTGTTCTTTTTTTTAACTACCAAAGATTTTGTAAACATTTATCTGATGTGAAATGAAAGCATGAAATGGAAAAGTTTTTTAAAAAATCTAACAAGTTTTATTTTCATCTCTGAAAGCCCACAAATGGGTAATCTTTTGCTACTGTTCTGAGTCCTCAGAAGTCAGTTCTATTACTTAGAGTGTAGCATATGATCATGTGTCTCTAGAGAAGTTGAGACAGTTGAGCCTTCTAAACAGTATCTCCTCAACACATAGAGCTAAATTCCTCTTCCAAGAATATATAAACATTTTGAAAAAGCACATGCATCAGAAAAAAATAAATGGTATACGAATTTGCTTGAATGCCTGTCTTTATACACATTGGTTTTGTTAAAACTTTTAAAGCCATGGACTTAAAGTTGCCAATAACTACTATATTGTAGTTTGTTAATATTCAAGTGAACTTTTCTCCAGGTCATGCGTGTGCTATGCTTTCTTTTTTTTTTCCTTAGATTTGTCAACTACTACTAAATAAGAAGATGCAACTGAATAATCAAAGTAAATTCCTTTCTCCTGCAAGGTCTCTCTTTACTGCAGCCTCTAAGTACATCTCAATATTAATAGTTTGGACACAGAGGAGGAGCTGTCAAGTGGTAATCAAAATACACAAACAACTGGAGATTTTAGACTTTGATATGATAAAAAAAGATGCAATACTTGAGAGACAGACCTTCTCAAATGGAGTAACTTCTCATTGTATAATTGGGGTTTCTGTTTTCCCCATCTCTAAACTCTGCTTTAATATATCACCTTCTGTTTCCTATCCTTTGTGTTCCTTTTGTTTTCTTTTAAAATTCCTCTACAGATATAGCTTTTAGCTGTCTTATTACTCAGTGACATTTTATGAGTTTTTATATATGTATATATATAAATATAGAGAGAGACACTGAAAGAGCTACAAAACATGTAAAAAAAGAGTTTCCTTACTCATATGTGTGAACAACTGCAGCTGGTCACCCATATACTTAACAGCACAAAGAAGTTAAAATACAAAGGGCTTTCCTCTTGCATGATAATAATATCTCATCTTTCATATTGCAGAAGAGCCTCTACGTAACATATCTCTGTTTCAGTTTGCCTGCATTTTGAATGTTTTCTTTTCAAAGGTTAAAACCCCTGCATATTACATTTACTTTGCAAAAAAGTGCAAAAGCAAAATATGTAAATACACCAAATATTACTTACTGTGACAGATAGATACTTATTTTATTCTGAACATCCAGGCATTTCATTATGAGTTTTCCCTTCCCATGTTGTCCTTTCCAAGACACATCCTTGGAAAAAGAACAAAAACCCCACAAAGGCATTGCCACAAGACTTTGTAAACTGAAAGCTGGATTATGCAACCAGGCAGCTACATAGAGATATGAAAAGAACAAGGGAGTTAATACTTAAGAAATTTCACTCTGCAAGTTTTAAAGTAAAGAAACGACCAACCCAATGCAGCACCTACAAACTACATTATCCTTGCAATGAAAAAACACAGTGTATCTGCACAAATGCTTCAAGCTCCATTTCCCCTTTAAACATAGTTGTTGGATGCTGGCAAACTATCTGTAATCTTATCAAAATAAAAATACAACCAAACATGTTCATGTTCTGAGCAGCCATAAGTCAATACAGCTCCTGCCCACCAGTTACTTTTGCAATAACTGCCAAAGACTCCCAGGAAGGCTGTGATTTCCATTATAGGGATGATACATTATCTCTCTTTCCTCCTTCTGTCTTAAAGGATGTTTTCTGTTAGCCCTGTCCCATTGGCCACTAACTTCTGTAAAACAACCAGAACATTCTGGTCACCATGAGCAAGTGCAATGGGACATCTAATACTGCTTGTGCCATTACAGCATCAATGGGGTCATCTTGCCTCTTCCAGTACCTTACCTTAAGGGTCATGTTTGGGAAATAACGCAAACCTTTCTGCTTAGATCAGAAATCCATAAACATCCAAGAAAGCCAGAGAGAATTGCAGCATGTTTCACTAAAGAGCTTGGAAACAAGCACTAATCTGCAATAACAGGAGGTATTAAAAGCCTGTGTGAAAGCCCACAGTACAAGACAGTGTATTTACTCCAGTCTGACATTCAGCCACCTCGTTATTCAGACGCTAACATAAAATGAAGTTAAAATAAAAGTGTTTAATAAAGCTCAAGGCTAGGAGAAGAACCATAAAAAAGACAGGGCGGCACATCATAATTTTTTCTTATGCATTGACTCTGGTTAAAATCATCTAGGCCTCGCTTTCCATATATTCCTACGTTGGCAACCATATCATAGTATCTGTAAGTGCTATCTGACTGCTAATTGATTTTTTAAAGGATTTTTTTCTTCCTCTTTTTTATAACCTGCACAATTAGTCTGCAACAGAATAATTTTTGCCACAGACTTCACAACCTGAAAGCAAGTAGGAAAAAAATTATTTTGCGAAATATAGAAAAAACAAGAATGTTATAATTTTTAAATGCTCCTCTGACATTGCTAAGAAGAAATAGTCCCTCAAACTTCAGAGAAGTTAAGAAGGGAGATATATATTGATGAAAGGGACAAATTCTCCATAGGTACTACCTCATAATTAGATGCTTGCCCAAAGACAACCCTTCTGAAGTAATTTGGTTAGAAAACTCGCCTGATACAAGCAAGTTGTACCTTTGAATCCCAGTATTCTATTAGGGTGCTTCCAAAAAATTCTCCTTAAGCCTTGATTCCCCACACTTGGACAAAAAAACAAAAGCCCCTAAAAACAAAATCCCCTACCAGCAACAAGAAAAAAAATTTTTTCAAATTACTATGCTGCTGTAATTTGTGTCAGTTCTCATGCTTGGTTAGTCCTTTGCTCCTGAGGCAAAGGTGGTTCTGGCTGCATGTGGAAGATAACTGAAATATTTTAAACTTGACATGACGTACTGAAATGATTTTGCTTGACTTCGAGCTTTCTATAGCCCTTTCTTCACCCAGAGAAGCTACATTTCAGATGAACACAGCTTTTCTATATCTCTGACTTCTGAGACCTGAAATGAACTTTTTCCTGTCAGTAAAATTCTCGTGACTTTGCTTTGAGGAGTTTTTAACCCAGTTCATGGTGAATTGAATTTTCTTTCTCTGAGCTACTCCTATGTTTTTTCACAGTGTACAAAGTTCTCCTCTGCACTGTCAACAAACTTCAAACAGTGGATAATTTGCTTTGTGTTTTGTCCTATTGCCTGGAAAACTGAAGGGAAAGATGTTGAACTTCCAATATTTTTCAATGTCCCCTAACAAAATACATGGATATTATAAAATACTGCCACAACAGTAGCCACACCTTTCCCTGTAAACATCTGGTTTTTGCTTTTTCACTTTTTTGTGCAAGATAACAATGGATTTTCACCATCACTTACAGTTACAACCTCAGGGTTAATTATTACTTTGCTGTGTCCTCTGCCACACAGCTGAGATGCTCCAATTCTATTGCTGCTTCATTCTTAGCATCTCCAAGACCCTGCCTGGGCTTGCTACAGACAAGCCTCTTACTCAGACCCTTATTAACCCTTAAGAACAGATAAGTCCTGTTCCTTGACGTGTCAAAAGACTCCTCTCATTCATGCAAAAGACAGCTGCAATAGCCATCTTCCTCACCTGTCGATTTGATCATGTCAAATCACTCCGTCTTTGAAGCCTTCCATTTCTATCACATCAAATTTAAGCTTCTTGTCATCACATTCAAAGCTTTAAATTGCCTGTCATTGTCCCCCTGTTCCTTTGACCAGTTTTCCTTATGCACTGTTCCCTAGAGCAAACAATGTCCTCCTTGAACACTTGTAAAATCATTAGTTGTATGACAGAGGTTATTACCACAAATAAATCACAAACAATAAAAGACTGCACAAAACCTCATTTTTTATTTCACTGTTAACCTTCCAAGCTAATTCCTACAGTTCAGACACTAGTGAGATAAATTTCATTTTCCAGTTGACATCTGAAAAATTTCTAAATTATTGGCCTTAAAAACTCTCTTCCCAGAGTACCAGATAAAATTGCAACACAGAGAAATTGAGCAATGTGCAGAATGCACAGAAATGTTTTAAGTAACAAAATTAAGGATAAAAGAACCAACATAAATTCTCCTCAAAGGAGGCTAACACAACAACAAACAATGCTCTTTTGTTTCTAAATAAAATCCTGTGGAGAGTTTTATGGCTCTCTATGCACATTATACCACACAATAAAATAATCGCTTTCCCATGTCACTCTGCAGAGTAGCCCTCTTTCTCAGGTATGTCAAACTCGGAAGAAAATTTCACATCTGCTTTCACTACTGCATAAGGTTATTCTGCATAGTAATATAGTTACTTCATGTGCTTTTTCATTATATAAAACTTAATTTAAGTAGTACACTTGTCTGGTGCTTGACTGACTGCAAGGAAAGGCTTCAAAACTGGAAAAGCTATGAACCTTGTTGCTCTATCTTCATCATTTTACATTTCCCTTTTCCCAACAGCTTGCTATAGATATTAGGCAAAAAACTATATTATATATAAATATGCTTTCTGTGGACACCTAGATTCCTTAACCTTAAATATTGAAAATATAAGAGATAGTTGTGCCTCATCATACAACTCTTCTCCAAGGGTCTATCATTCTGAATTTGAGACAAGGGCTAACTGGTGAAGGATCCCATATCTGCTCTGAAGGACTTCGCTCTTTATGTGTATTCCAGCTCTGTGTGTGTTAATTAAGACAAGCTAGATTTCCACTTGAGCTAACTTCAATATGTCAACATCTGTAGCAGATTTAATCCCTTTTTCTGTAGCTGCTTTTATATCAAATGCATGCTATATTTTCATCAATTCCCTGCTTCCTCATGACAGATTTAAACACTCATGACAGCTCAGCACAAAAGGACAACTCAAGCTTTTAAGAATGCCAGGAAGTGCCACTGGGAAACCTCCTTGGGCAACCACACTGCCCTACAGCCTTCACTTACCCTCTGTGATGGTAAAAGTACCTGTTGCTCTTACCACTACTCCCTCCTCTCCTTTAGTTACTTAACTATTTTACTCACACACTGAAATTACCCTGCAATATTTATAGCTCATTAAAAAAAAAAAAAAAATCAGTATCTGTTAAGTTCATGCAAATCTTTTGGGCAAGGCAGGTGGATTCAAATAGGAAAACATGTGATATAATCTGGTGGATGCCCCTGATTACCAGCTCTCTGCTACTACTGTCTTCTGTGCACCTTTGTTTCCTGACCTTAACTTTATTTGCTCCTCTGGTTATATTTCTGGGACACTGCTACTCCAGAAGAACCTCCTACAGTGTTGCCAAACTCTACTGCCATTGCCCTGCTTTGATCCCAGTCACTTCATCTACTCCTCATCTTCCTTTGCACCACAAAGTATTTGTCTATTTTTGCACTGGGTAGACTTCTCAGAAACAAAGCCTGAGCAGAGGAGCTAAAGAACTTCCTGCTGAATTAGCAACCTAAACAAACGAAACGAAAAGTTAGTAGGAGCCAAAGCTGTGGCAAAGGAGATGGGTAGAACTGTGTGGTTTAGCAGCAGACAGGAGGAGAAAAGGAGGACTCCTCTCTACACCTCTCAACGAGCTCGGCTGTAACACAACTGCACCTCCAGGCTGTGGCTCTCCAGCAAACTAAACAAAACTGCTACTGGTTACTTGGACCAGTGTTTCACTGGCTTAGTGTGGCTACATGCAGGTTTGGTGAACACAAGAAGAGTCAAATGTGAGGGGGACATGTGCAGCGAAGAAAGGGGCAGAGTGTGACTATGCAGCCAACACTGAGAACAACCTAAATTCCTGTTTATGTGCTTGCAAGAGCTTCAGTTACTTTTCTGAGATAGGAATTTGTCTCATCTGCATTCATGTGATACAACATCAAACTCAATAAGGCCATTAAGTGCAATCACACTGAAAAAATAATAAAACAGATAAAATAATATGTCAAATTGAACATGTCATGTTACGATGTTTGCTGAACTAGCCATATTCCTAGTAAGTGATAGCATCAGAGGCATCACAGATTTTGCTTAGAAAATACCTCAGTATATTTGACAGATCTCATACAGATATTCAAAATGACAGAGTCCAGCATGAAACGCTTTCATGTAGGAAGAGAGCCATAAATCCTTTATTTCTTGCTTCCAGACTATTTTTTTCTAAGACAGATAGAAGAGATGTATCAATTTAAATACACTACACTAATGTAGCAATGCGTGGGACCTTGTTTAGAAAACTGATGCTCTTTCTGTGACAATTTGTAACCCTTTTTAAAGGCTCTTCAAAGCTTAAATAAAATCTGACAGTTTTCTTCCTACCATATGTAGAGGTAATGAATCTATCAAGTCTCTTGAGGCAGCCAGCAATTATCTCTGACATTAGATACAACACACTTGCATTTACCCACACAAACATTATTTTAACTATGGGCAAGAATAATTAAAACTTTCGAAGCTACTATGAAGTAAAAACAGAACAGCTGGCGAAATGAAGAAGCATTGCAAATAGATTTTAAGAATGCAATGTGCTGAATTTCTCCTGATTGCGGTTGTGGCAGTTAAGGATGTCCATCAAAATATGTGCAGTGCAGCAGTTTGGTCCACTCCCCCACTGAACAGTTTGTGCACCTGCAGACCCACTAGCTCTTAATAAATTCAATTCTCTCCAGGTCTGGCACACATGTCCTCTGAATATGGGTGCTGCTTTGAAACTCCTCAGTCCTTCCTCTGACTGCAGGTTCCTCTTATTCCTAGTTTTACCAATTCTGGCTAAAGGGGGATTATTTAATCCTCTCTGTACTCTACAGGGTTTGGAAATTGTAATTCAAGCCATAATAATACAAGTACTGGGATTGCCTACTCTCATCTAATCTCAGTCTTCTGAACCTGAAAATTACTAATATTCCAGGACAGGCATAATGTCTTGTTTTCTTGTTCTCCAGCCATCTTTGCACAGGGATGGTTAGCGAGCCCTTGAATGCACTGCCTCTCTCTGCCATGTGGAAAGGCTAAGAAGTGTCAGACGTTATTAGTTATTCAGTGATGCTTTCTCAGAAAATTTACTGTCCCTGCCAACTAGGCCAACTTTGAGACATAACTCAAATTCAGGATCACCTTGCGATGGCTCTCAGGGACAAGCTGTCAAATGTTCCTCTCAGCAGGTAATGTGTCTGCAGTACACTGTCCTGGGCAAGGTTAGATTTGTTCTTGCTGTAATACAAGACAGAGACCCTAAAGTAAAACAGAGTGACAGTTTGACGGAGATGTATCTTACTGTCATCCTTGACAACTGGTAGTTTCAGGCCTCTATGACTTGTAGCTACGCAGTGATTTCTACTGTGCAATTCAGTGAAAAACTTCCCCTCTCTTCACCTTCACCTATCCAGTCCTCAAGTACATCACAGGAGAAACTTGGCCTGCTCTTTCCTCTTTGCACTCAGAGCAGAAATTCACTACAGATAAGCAGATATTTATTTCCAGATGACTGCATACACTAGCCAGACCTGCTTAGCAAGTAGCTTATATGCTCTCTATGTGTAGGTCAGCAACTCCCTGTGAGCAAACTGAAAGCTACAAAAAACGCACAGCTATTGATGTGCCCAGTCCTGCTCACATCACCTCCAGTGTGCTTCAGCACAGGTACAAGGACTAGAACTCTCCCACAGCAGTGCTCAGCCCTGCAATGAAGGGATGTATGCCTACAGGACAGTAAATCCCATTTTTACTGTAGCGCTCTCCTCTCCATAGGGAAACAGTGTGCCTTTGAATATACAGGGCCTCATGTATAGGACTGATATGGATCAGAACCTTTGCACTGAGACTGGAGGGAGTGGGGGTAGAGTCAAAAAAAAGGGGTAAAAAGCTCCAAAAACCAGATTCCACAGTGACTACTTGCATGAGACAGCATGTCTACATTACAGCAGAGAAACAGAACTCTATTTTAAATTACTTTAATTTCCTTCACCCACTCCCTTTAAGTCATGAGTGCTAGAGACCCCTGAAGTCAGAGTTTCCTGGCACTGAAGATCAAGCCTGCTTGGGCTATGCTCACTTTGGAAAATCCCTGTTGTCAGCACATGGGAATTTTTCAGGCTTCTTTGAGAAAAAAGTTGCTTTTAGTCTCAGCTCTACAAGACAGAAGCCTGCCCCACCATTCCACAGTTAGAATTATAAACCCACCATATGTTTTAAATAGACATATGTGAGCTTACTACGCCTTCAGAATGGCTATGGTTAAAATTTATTTTGATCACCTCTACAGCTTTCTATTGTTAGTGCATGATGAAAATTAACAGATTTGATGTATACACTGAAGGTGCATGTTAACTTTTGTGCCTGACACAGCAACTGGAGGGAGAAGCAGAACAGTAATTAATGAACTATCTGGATGTTGTGGCAGTGTTAATTAGATACTGCAAAAGCTGATTTAGCTCAACAACAATTTTCACTGAGGTAGTCACTTCAAGCACTTCTTAAGGGGGTCTCTCTGTCAATCATACAGAAAGATTCCTGTTTTTCTTCCTTTTTTTTCCCTCTCTAAACTGTCATAACATACTTAAAAACTTGGCACACAGAAGAATAAAGATCAAACTATTCCTCCTTTCATTTTCTCTGCAATCAAAACAAACTTGGTACTTGAAAAGAGAGGCCTATTTGACTTATGCAGAATGTGTCCCAGCATAGCCCTATTTAACTGTGGAACGATTTAACATACTAGGACAAAGCAAATGTTCAGTCACTGCTTCCACACTATTCTTCAGAAGTGATCCAGGTAAAAAAAACCAAGTTTTTACGAACTCTATATATTTTTCACTGGTAGAGAAAAGGAAAAAGACCTAAGAAAGCAAGGCAGATTTCTGCAGGAGAATAAAATTGTCAGGATGGTAGTTCTATGTATCAAGCATGCAAGATATGTCATGTCCACAAATTGTTGCACTTGTAGCTGGCATTTTAGAATGAATTAGGTGGGTGGATGGTTAAATGACAAGTACTGTATATCTTTAACCCTCAAAGAAGAAACCACTTCAGATCCCCTTAACATGTCTTTTTTTCCTCCTTCTTTTACGTAATAAATTTTTTCAGGAAAAGGTCAGGCCGGTGTGACAGAAAATCATTCTGATTTGAAGGCTGTTAGGAGTCATGAAAGTAACATATCCTGCTATATTCAGCTGGGCTGGATTTGTGCAGAAACCTACACAATATAAGAACACAGGAGGATGTGTGGAGGAAAGGGGAAAAAAAAGCAAATCAAAGAAAAAACCCCAAACACCAAAATCAAAAGGAAAAAAAAAAAAAGGCAAAAAAAGCACGAAACAAAATCCCCGCAAGGAAAGTTTTACCAAAAACATAACCACCAAGGGGAGGAAAGAGACAATGGTACTTCGTTTTGAAGACAAAGCCTTCTATGTCTATTCTAGCCCAACTTTTAACATTTTTCCACATGAAAAAAGCTATTTCTTTAGATTATTTTAGAACAAACTGGGGTAAATGCAGTTTTGAATGGTGGTAAAGCTTTCAAAAAGCATGGGCGCCCAGCTGTGAGGTAACTTGAATCTCTTTCCTGAAAATGTGTTGACCAGAAGAGGTGAGCTAATGCAGAGGGAAGATAAGCAGTGGCAGGTTTAAAGCTCATGATAATGCAGTGATCTAGCTCCAAGACACGTACAATAAAGCTTCTTCGAAGACTTATTTCATTGCATTCTTTACCAAACAAGGAAATCTCCTCTAATCTGCAAGTAAAGGAAATGACAAGTGTGAACAAAAAAATGAACTGGTTACAGACTATTCAACCTTAGATTATATTATTCTGAACTGTTAATTAAACTCTTTTTATAGCTCTCTCCTGAGTCCGCCTGGGGCTATACCTTTAAATTACCTTTTAATGGGAAATTGATGTGAACAGCATGCAGCTGCAAGACTAGGGAAATGTGTCCCCATTCTTAGGATGTCTGCTGTGCACATCAATGGACATGAGGGGTTCATGTAGAACTGCTACCTCTATTCTTGGCTGAGTGTGGAGACAGCCAATTAATTGGCTGTCAGGAAATGCATACGGCACTGTAACACTTGGATGGAAAATGAGAAAGAGCATACAAATCAGAAAAAAGAATACAAGATGAGCAGGTCAACTATCATAAAAATTGTGAAAAGGAAAATAGCTACTGGAAATAGATGAACACAACAGTGGCTCATACTTTCAATTTACTGTATTTATACTGACGTAAGCTTGGCCAGCATATTTCTACAATTACATAGACCACACTGTGATATATTCTGGACTATTTCCAAAAGCTTGATTTACACTTAAAAGATAACCCCTGGTAGCACATGTCAGATGAATGGTGTAAATGAGATTATTGATATGATAAACTGTTACAAAAGAAAACTGAGAGTAATAGCAATGCCTTTATGTCATAGTTTTAAGTTAGGAATGTAGGGTAATGCTAAAAAGGTTATGGGGTTTTGTTATTATGTCTGTCTTGTTTTGCAGAAAATACAGGTCTGATACAGCCCATAGCTTTAGCATCTTAATGCTCTTGTCAATGACAGCATTTTCTGCTAGGTATAGCCACAGAAAATCCAGACAAAATACAATGCTATAAAATGCAAGGTATGAATTTATACCCATAGAAAGGCAAACTGTGTCAAATAGGTCATTAACAGAATGAAACAAAATTAAGCTAAATTCTGCCCTCATGTCGCATTGTAGAAAAAACAGCTTTCACACAGCGTACAAATGTATTCAGAGAAAGTATAACTTGGAATAACAGGACTGACAGAAAATATTAATTCTACAATCTAAAGAAAGACAGTGGTCAACATTTTTGACAAAAAGAAAAATTACATGCAAAAAACCACTATATGACACATAAATGGTGAAGGTCTTGATTGAAATTAATCAGTGATATAAATCAGAATAGCTATGATGGGATCTGAATTCATGACAGAATTACAGGTCAAGTCAGTGCCCCACTGCTCAGACATCCCTGGCACTGGGGAAGTGAAAATATAATAGCTCCAAGGAACAATTACTGAACCAGTAGTTTTAAAAATATGTGTTGAGCTACATTAAATTATTCTGTGCTCACCTGATAAACTACTATATTGTATAAAAACGAAAAGCCAGTGCATTATTCCAGAGTTTCAGGACAGAGTTTACCTTTTACTAATAAAACCAAACCCATAATCCTTAAAATCTTGTTGAAGTTTGAATCACGTAGAAGTTGATGTTTAGACAGAAATAGTAAGAATAACTGCCTAGAGTGCAGCATCATGCTGTGCACTTCTGTTCTTAGTCATTTCTAAACAATCATCTCAATTTTAACTAAGAAACAAGAAGCTAACCACATTCAGCTGAGCAGAAACAGGCTGAAAATAACAAGCTGGAGCATCTTGGTTCTGCAGCAGCAATTATTATAAAACAACATTAAGGACAGATTAGTGTCTACCTCATTAAATATTTCTTAAATAGCACCCCTATCTTTGGTTTGAATACATGAGGGCTGACCATGAGATTAGAAAAGCAGATAATCCAGTATTTTACAAACAAAATTTTATCCTCCTTTTTTTGCTCCTTAAGCAGATTTTTTACTCCAATACGTTATCAGCTAATTGGTATAGTCTTACAGGGCAGAAGCTGCAAGGAGGGAACAAGCAGCAAGTAGGAATGGGTCACATCTTGCCGACTCAATGCAGCTCATAAAAACCCCCTATATTTGAAGCAGGAAGGCAAATGTTCACAATGAATAAATTCCTTCCCGTTTCCTTAAAGAAAAGGAATGTGATATTCGCATGCAAATGGCATCCCCATGAATGATCATTTCCATACTGTATTTCAGGATGTTGACATGTTACCTGATCTTTAAAATTCCTGAATATGACTGTTGAACCATATTTGTCTCTACTGACATTATACTGTAACTGCTAAGAAACAGCATTTCTCTTGAGAGAACCTCAGCAAAGGTAATCATGTAGCACATAGTAAGTTAGGGGCTGATTTCCCTTCCTAGGAAAGATGTGTTCTTCTTGAGAAGGTCACTGACCACCCAGAAGATCACAATAAACTGTGGACAACTGGCTAAGGTTTTAGCCTACCTAGTAATTTTGAAGCAGGTAAGTGGAACATTTTACCACACAAAATCTACAATGCACAGCTGGAAACAAAAGAGTAAGTACCCAGCATTTAGACTTCCAAGTGGTTAAAGGCATACAGAGGCATCAAGTAGATGTAAACATACCTTTTCAGAATTTAAGAGAACTAATTTAAAACGGATCCTTTCCATGGAGAGGTTATTCGGAATGGAGTCTAACTCTTAAACAACATGATTTTGCTGTTTAACTGCCATGCATACTACTGCTGATGAAATGCCACCACAAGGAGAAAAATCTTTACAACACGCAAATAGCTCTGCCACTGAGAAAGTAACTTTTAATAGTCAAGCGGTTATAATTGTAACATATTGCTGGATTACATTTCTTTTTAACTCGGCTCTAGAATCCGACTACTTTAAAATGGAATCAAGCAGACTTAATTACTGTCAGTTACTTTTTCTTACACCGCCTATAGGTGGCACATGTTGAAAAAAAAAAAAAAGATTGCTAAAACACACAGACCCTTTCTCACTCACTCTCACTGAGAAAGACAAAGATTCAAAGATCCAGGAATCAAAAGAGGCTGCTGCTGGCTACTGTTTCAAATTGTACTGCATCACTCTTCCATTCAGCTGTATAAATGCAAGATGCTGAATAAAAAAATATTACTGATATTCCCAGTGCACTAAAGCAGAACACACAATTTACTTGTATACACTTTTCTTGGATTTGAATGCTTGTGTCCACAGAGCCTTTACAATAAATTATCCATTTGTTTTCTTTATGGAGAGAAAGATTGAGAGAAGGAAAAGGAGGGAGAAGGGATGCATAGACTATCGACAAAAATAACAGAAAACCCTTCAAACTAAAAGCTCATCATTTCAGACAGCTGTTAGTCAGGATAAATACAAAGCACAACAATATTTACTCATCATCATACTTGTGAAATATTTCTTAAAAAAAACCCTACCTATTCTTTTCCCTCAAATCCCCTTTAAATCCTCTGCTGTCACATCTACAAGAGCTTGATAATAGTGCAATGCATTATTGCAGTACTATTCATAGCCTTGGATTTTACAATTTAGTATCAAATGTTGTTAGGAATATACCTCGATTCATAAATATTTTTCTACACATATTGTATCTTACACATTACTCTACATATACTATTTCTAATATAATTTATTTTAAGCATGATTTACAGAGAGAAACTGTAGAATGCATATTTTTTTAAGATAACATTAAAAAACTTTGTAATGCACACAGTGTTGAAAGGCTGCCCACAAAAAAGACGGTGTGTCAGGACGAAGGCAGCTACAGCCTAAGCAGCAAGAGTGCATCCATCCTCAGGCACCTTGCATGGCACACAAATATACTCCATTCTCCCCTCCCTTCCTCCCAGACGCAAGCATAGATGCTCATAGCTTACACTCGCCTACTAAACGGTGTGTTTGGATGTCTAGATATTTCAGGCATTTCTTCTTTTTACACAGTGATGTCATAGACAGGTTTACAACACTTACAACTTCAGTCTAATATCTTCAATAGACATATTAAAAACACCAGCTAACAAAAATATCAAGAAGAGAACAATGACCTGATTTTGCAATTAGTGTCCAGGTACTTTTTGAATCCCTCATGCTCCATATACACCATGAACTCTGATTCAGAAATGTTCACAAGTACCACAGTTTTCCCACGTGATACTCAATTTAAGTAACGGTTTACTGACTTGATAGGCTATAAAAATATTGAATTAAAAGAATATTTTTAGATTAATTTTCTTTATCCTAATGTATTATCTGACTCTTTCTGCTACACATAAGGGGAAAGATGCAGGAGTCATGCAATACTAAAGAGTTTATCCTCATTTCATATTACCCATGTTGATACCTGAGGGACTTAAGGAACTGCATAATAAAACATGGCAGAAAGCCCAACAAAGCTATTGCCATTACAAGAAAATAGTGTTAGGCACTAGAGGGAGCATCTGCCTTTACAGTCACTGAACAAAAGTTTCCATGTGCCTACAACATTCACTGTAAAATGCGCAAAAACAATTTTGCATGTTGTATATAAGGTACAAGTCCTACCTTTCTCATGAAAAAACAAAGAAATAAAAGAAATACCAGTATTACAAAATCACCACTCTAAATAAATATGCCTTATTATCTATTCAACTTATTCAACCATAATTTTAAATTATTTTCTTAAATTTCAGACTATGAAAATCAACTTTTTCAGCACAATGATCTAAATAGCATAATAGTGTTAGAATACCATGGCTTGCGTTGTTCAGGAAATGAAAGCAATGACATTTTATTTTAAGGACACAACTTCAGACTTCTGCAACACAGATATCCACATCTTGGATAGCTGCCTAGACTCACCATGAGAGAAGGGCATTTCTGGGCTGTGATTCACCTGACCAGCCCTAGGCATCTGTCAGAGGATGAATGTGTGAATCATACTCCCCAAGTACCACTTCTGTGAACTGCAAAAGTAGCTGAATTCACGTGTGGATGTGTACACCACACATAATTATGTCCCAGGATCCCTACCCAAAACCATAAATAGAATATACTAAGAATAAATATGCATGACAACACTACTGATTGTAAACTGGGTGGGATTGTACGGTGGATCATAGTGGCTGGTTACCTGGAGTCTACTGGCACCATAAACTTATTGTACATTTTCTAGTACTGTAAAACTCTTCATTCTTTCTGCATGTAACAGATTCAGTTAAGAAAGAGACAAGGAATAGATATCCCTTATTACAGCCTGTAAGAAATAAGACAATTGTATCACCTACCAAACTTGCATACAGAACCATCTGAAACACTAATACATTTTTGTCCAATTAGGGTGATGGCAAACAAAGTAGCTGCCACCCATGTTTCTCTTTAACGCTCAGCCTTGCTATGAATTCCCTTGCTGACTGGCAAGTATAGATGCTCACTTCACTCAGCTCTCTGCCTGTCTGGATGCTGCTAACTGAATCACTGCTAAGGATCGTAGCTCAGTTTACCATGGCAGTTTAGTAGCCACGGCTTTAATATCAGGCACTATGCTCCCAGACTTTGTGCCAAGCCCTGAACCAGGAAATTCTATTTTCAGATGCATCAAATTGGTACTGCTGCAGTCAAGGATATTAAATTATACAATTTTAGCTTGTTGTGCGGTTTCTTACTGTTGTCTACAATGATCCGCCATATAAGGCAGGCTTTAAATTTTGGGAAGAAATATTATCTCCACTTATGTCCTCTAAACAAAGTACAGTGACTGTGGTTCTCTAGAATTTTTATTAGAAAGCTCCTTTCTACTTCCCCTTGGCATGAAGGTCCTTTCTCATTGCAAAGAAAAGGACAATGCAGCACAAAGGCAAAACTGCCATGGTGCCTTCAATTATTCTTCCAAATATACAAAGCAAAGTGATCTCCAAATAAGACTTTTACTGAAAGAAAGTAAGAGACCAATGGTCTCCAAAATCTGCTAAGAATGTTCAAAGCTGGAAGATCCCGCAAACCCACCAGTTTTGCCCCTAATAAAGCTGAATATTTACTGTACCGCAAGGATTCTGAGCACCCGTAAATTTCAGATCTATTTGAAAACATTTCTCTTTGCACTTCAAACATTTTTGCAGTACTGTAGCAAAGCCTCCAGAAAGCTAACATAAGCATATATTTTCAAAGCAATAATAAAAAGAATATAGAAAAAAAAAAATCACAAAAATAAAACTTAAAAGGTAAAATGCTGAAGATGCAGCTGATATGTAGGGTTCCAGAATATATACATACATTTATGGTACTGCAATAATAAGGCAGCTGGAACTTCCCATCAGGATTGAGGTTTGTTAGTCACCAAGACTGTTTCTGAACTGCAGGGTACCTGACCTGAGCATATATGGGTGCAGGGAAAAAAAAGCAAAAAAAAAAGGGACAACACGAGTAGAAGGAATTATTGTATGGTCTAGGCTTGTCCCAACATGAAGCTGGGACATTACAAGACTAATAATTTAAAGATGAGCAGAGGTGAAGAAATAGGCTTTCATCATTTTCACTTTCTCCATTCACTCAGTGTGAGCTTTGGCACAAACAAAAGTATCCATTTCCCTCATGGTAGGTACACAACATTCCTCCCTGTGCAAGAGAAAAATCTGTTCTTAAAACACTGTGAGAACTGAGATTCACTTGCCAGAAGATATATATATTTTGAGCAACTGAGACCCACAGAAATTCAAGATTCCTGTGTACGTGGGAGACATACTGTGGCCCCCTGAACCAAGCCTTAAGACAGAGGTGGTAACAGTACAAGGAGAAAACAACTGTGGAATCTGATAAGCCGTTTTTATCCTTGTGGAAGTGAAACAAAAGTTTCAGTGATCAGTAATACTATGCTATAGAGGCAGAACATTTTAAATCTAGGAAATTACTCCTTCTCATTACTATCTGCTTTTAAAAAAGCAGGCACAACTCCTTCAGTAACAGCTTCCTAAGGACTGGAATATTTTGTTCTCCAGTCATTTTTTGTCCTACTCTTTCCAAAATATCTAAATTTTAAGTAAGCAGCTACAAAGACATGTATGAAAAGTGATTAGTTCTGATTCACAAGCTTCATTCTGTTTAATTGGGACCACAAATATTAACAGCTATATCCTTTGATGAGTGAACTAAAAAATATAGCAGACCACATTCTGTCTGGGATAATGAAGAAGCAAAAGTAATCTTTATGTCTCCAAGATGTATTAAACTGTTTAAAGTATGCTTAATAACTCACATCAGCTCCTTCCCCCAATTACCAGGACAGTTTCATCCCAAAAAAAGCTATAGCAATGTTTGTTTGGTCCGCAGGCTTCCTCCCAAACAAAATGGATCGTATATCATGTTGTGAGAAGGAAGGGTACAGATTACATACAACACTCTTCCTCCATTCCTTGTGCTTTTTGGAGTAAGGGGAAAAAGGAAAAAAATTTACTTTGGAGAAATTGAATTCCTTCCATGATGTTTCAGTAGCAAAGCTTCAGTAGCTATACAGGGAAGCTCTCTTTTTATTGTTTGGTTTTCCTTTCTGTTTTTTCTTTTTTTTTAATTTAACAGTGAAATCTGCTAAGGCTTTATCTCTTCAGAAGAAGGTTACAGATAAGTTAAATTTTTGTAAGCTCTGAAAATACATAGTAGAGCCCCATGAACCATTTTCTTTACAAACTGTGGAACACTTGCTGTATTAGAAGCAAACCATAAATATGTATTACTACTTTATAAATATGTATTGTGTTACAGATGAAGAAAACAACTGAATAGAAGACCTCATAATTGGTGTGGTCCTTTATTTAAAAATGAAAAAAAAAAACCCATGTAATTCCACAGAGAATTACTTTACATGTAAGCACAGAACAATAGTATAACAAAATAGTTTCTGGTTCTTTGCACTTAAAAATAGCATTTGTGGGTTTGGGTTTTTTTTTTTTTGGGTTGGGTTTGTTTTGTTAATTTTTAAATTTATTTATTTTGGTTTGTGGGTTGTTTTTTTTTTCCTTTTTTTAAGTTCCATTTAGTTTAAGCTGAGGCAAAAGTAATGCAGAATGAGCTTCTTGGGTTGTTAGAGAAGGACCATAGATAGGGCAGTTTTGTACTCAACTACATGGCTATAATGCTCACGCAACTCCATAGCACCTCACACCTTGATTATTGTATTATTTTTCTTTCTAACGCTGGCAAATGTAACAGTGCTCAGTCGTGATCACTTCCTGAAGCTATTGCTTTGAGTATGCCATCCACATATTGCATCTCACGTTTTCTATTACACTGAAAGAAGTGTAGAAACATGACTTAATTTTATGCAAGTTCTTTCTATCAAGCAAGCTAATCAGCTATTTGAAGTCTGACTGTATACTTTGAAATTCATAAGTACAAGAGAAAAAATTTAATTGGTTCAGCTTCCCTTAAAAAAATATGTAGTTTTTCAAATTTATTCTGCCCACCTAAAACACTCCCAATTTAAGAAGATATCTGCAGATCAGAGGAGCTGCACATTCCTCAAATGCTGGGTAGAGTCATTGATGAAAGAATCCTCAATTGTTCAGCACTGAGCTGACATGAGCTGTTGGAAGAGTCACACACATGTCCATTAGTTTAGACTGTGGAATCCTGGATGTTAAGTGGAAACACCAGCAACTTGAATCAACAAAGAGGAAGGAAAAACCTGAAGGCCAAGACTCCCTACCTAGAAAAATTAATTTAATTTCATTTAGTGCAGAATTAGAAGGTAGGAGGATAGATTGTGTATAACTTTTAAAGTAAAATTCAACAGTGATAGTATTAATAAATGGTAATTATATCTTATTTTAGAAATAGAGAGAATAAACAAGATTATAATGAAAGAAGGATGCTCATTACTGGGAATATCACCTGTACTTCAGTTCATCTATTAGACAGTATCCAACTGTATATTTTACTATGCAAAATTGTGCCTTATAGATATTGAAGAACTCTAAGCAATTAATACCACATGTGTTGCAGGCTGCTTTGCCAAAGGTGAGAGTGTAAGAAAGACTAAGAATCATAATATAAGCATAGCATATAAGGGATTTGATTAGAATCACCTCCATGGCCAAGGACATAGCCTTCGGACTCTTCACCTTGTGTCTTTGATATAATTTTTAAAGGTCATTATACTTACATTCCCAGGGTTAAGCCTGAAGAATTTCCAACCCACAAGGCAAGTTTTGAGCAAATGTGGTGCTGCCACCTAGATAATCCAGCTCAAAGTGAGCTACTCTACTCCATAAAGAAAACTGTAAAAAAGGCAACATCATCAACTGCAGGACAAGCCAGTGTATTGTTCTAATATCTGTATGCATATTCCATCCATGCGGCTTTACAAATGAAAAGAGAAATTTCAGACATAGGTAGAGGTCTCCAATACCTCATAACATCTATCATTCTTTCATTATTTTTTCCACAAAAAATTACTCCAGTCTAGGGAGATCTTTAGAAAAGCATGCAAAACACCAGGTAGGCTATGGAGAAAGGTCATCACTGAGAACATTACAAAAAGTGACATGGTTACAGACTGTGACCATATCCTCCATGTAAAGCACCACAGGAGTGTAAAGGAATCAGGCAGTCAGGGTTAGGACCCTGTCTTTCTGTGGAACCACCTATTCTACTGTGGCAAACAGGAGGATTTGGGCTGTTCATCTTCAGTTTTCAGGAGAAAAACAGCACTGTCAGCTGAATTTAACATATCACTACTGTTTAATATTCTGCAATATAAATGAAAACAACAGCAGTCTTTGCAATTCAGTAACCTGAGGTTCTAAATTAAGAGAACATGGGATGATAAGAGGGGAGTATAAACGGAAGGGCTCAGCACTAGAATTCCCACAAATAAAGATCCAAGGATTTGAGAAACAATTTAGAAAAGCACCTGATTGTTTCACTTTCTTCAGTAAGGACTGGAAATATAGTGTTATTTTCTGGCAATCCACTGATGTAGATCCTTATTGAAACTAAGTGTTTTATTACAAAACAAAAAGATAATTTACTGGGAATTTATGAGTAAGAAATTATTTTACACTTTCTAATCTCCCTCCCACCCAAATACCATAAATGTCTCATTGTTCTCCCACGAGCATGTCTCTAGTGGAATATAAAGATGGTGCTTACAGCAGCATTTTGAGACAGTTAGTAGTTAATAACATGTAAAACTGTGTAAAATTAGGGGACCAAATAATTTTTAAACCTCCCTCATGCATTCTGTAATTGTGCCGTGGGAGTCTGACAGCCTGATGAATTCTGGGTCAAAGTTTTGCAGAAAGCATAGTGTTTAGGTGACTGAGTAGGTAACACAGTAATAACAGTACGAAAATTACAAGGAAGAAAGGCTTAAGAAAAAGCCTTACAGGAAATGCAGACATGTGTAAATATGTCCCTCAGCCAGCAAACAGAACCAAGGGTTCTAAAATTAAAATGTCAGGTCAGACTCAGAACACGAGAAGGGAAAGCACTGTATATTGTATTTAACATAACTACTTAGTATCATATTGAAATGGGATGCAAGAGTTGTCTCCAACTTCTCATGAGATTTTTCCTGTTCATCTGTCAGAACTGACTGCCATTTCATTTCTTGATTCTTTGGACTCCCATTTGATTCCTGTTTTGGGCTGAGATCCATGCCACTCAAACAGATGTAACACAGCCTGCAGCTCTTACATATTCAAACCCTAATTAGAAAATCAGAGTAGAAGGCAAGACACTCTCCCAGGAGCACATGTGAGAATGCATGGTGACCAGAGAACCCCTGTTAATCACCATTAAAGGATGATACCTGTGTTCTGGACAAATTATCTGGATTTTGTCCCATGTGGAGTCCATTATAAGGGGGTTTTACCTCATCTGTCTTTTAAGCAATGGGTTTTAGGGACTTAACCGTTCTCAGACTGAACAGGAAGGCAGAAGTCAGGCAACCTGGCATTAGCCCTATCATCATATCATGAAAATTGTTGCTCATCATATAATCTGCTGTAAGAGAAAGAAATACCTCGATGATCATGATGATCCTGCATTTCATTAAAAAAACCCAAAGAACCCAAACACCCACCCCCAAGACAAACAAGCTTCGTGGGCTGTGAAAACAATTAAGGTACAAGAGAACAGCAACTACATTGCATTTTCTGAAATTAAAAACAAAACAAAACCTCAAAGCCCCACAGTCTGAGTCTACTTCCACTGAGAGAAGCCCGAAAGGCTGTTTTGTTGGTTTGCATCAAGCACACCACAGTGAGCAGTGCAGCTCCACTGGCTCACTTCTTGGCTGCCTGCTCCTCTCAAATGTGAAAAGAATTGCATGATTTCAAAAATCAAGAAAACCTTTAAAGCCACACTGACTCCCCTACTATGAGGCAATAAAAAACAATGTCTCAGTCACCTGAAATCACTTATATTTTGAGTATAATTTATTCCTAAGTTTTCTATGATTGTCTTGTTGAAATGAAATTTCCAACATTTTAGTATGAGTTACCTATAAGGACTGTGAACCACATTCACTGACTTGCCCAAGAAGGAAAAAGGGACAAAGAGAAGCCCAAAATCAAAACTAATTCACTTGGGGTGTTGGAATTCATGTTAACATTATCATGTGAGGTTTTGCAATTTAATAGCATGGCTATATACATAAAGCCATACAAATACATTTTTCCTTTTTTTTCCATATTTTACAGTATTTTTAATTTGTCACCAATAAACTTTAAATTATTCTTTCTGGACATCAATATGCCTGATAATCTTTGCAGAGTATCTGGCTATTAAGGGTAGAAACTCACTTTTCAACTTTTACAGCACTGAAAAAAAAATAACATTTACACCATTTATTCTTTACTTTTCACATTCTGGGAATAGAAGGAAGGAAACATTTTAATAATAATATGCAGAACAGCATATTCAGAACTTTGGAAATGCAAAAGAGAACTGGTCTAAAATCTGACCGGGTCACACAGAAGTGAAAATCATGTCTCTACTTACTGCTCAGCTGGCAAAGCCACTGCTTGTGTGAATGCCAAAGAAAAATAATATTCATTTGGAAGCCATTCAGGGTTTAGTTTCACATGATTATAATGAATTAAATGCAGACAGGATTCACAGCATCAAAGTACTCAATCAAAATAAAACAATGAGAAAATAGGCAAGCAAGCTTGATGATTTAAATATGAACAATTATATCACAAAGCAAATAATTTTCAGTGACACAGCTGGGGGAAAATAGGTAAACCCCCTACATTATACATTTGGCCTTTTAGTTTTCTTGCACCTACTGTAGAATGAACACCATTTGTCTGAAAACACATAACAGTACATTAAAAAGTGAAACAGACTTGATTGACAGAGAGGGACAGGGATTAAAGTCCCCAAGGTTTACTAGCCTAAAGGCAGCCATGACAAACTGCTGCCAGTTGCCCAAAGCCTGCACAGCTACTCAAGCACACAATCCTCAAAATAGTCATATGTGGCTGAGGACAATCCCTGCTGTGCAGAGCTGAATTTCAAACTGGGCTCAAGAGAAGGGAAAACATCAACACAATCACACACCAGTCACTCACATCTTACATTCATTATCAGATTTTTCAAAGGAATCCCCAAGGCAGCTATATTTCACAGAATTGAAGGTTTAAAATAAAAGGAAAAGAAAACCAAAGCAACTCCCTCTACTCAAAACTGTATTTATTCTAGTTTATAAATGGGCAATAAAACATATGAAATAAAACTGCTCAAGTAGACTTCAAGACAAAAATGTTTTTTAGAAAGTGAAAAATAAATACTAAGAGAATACACAACAAGAATAACACTGCTACCAGGCAACTGAATATATAGATTCTTAGTCAAATACTATATACTTATAAGAAGCTTACTTTCCATGAAAACCTGCAAAAAATTTTTAATTTGCTGTACAGAAAGCATAGCTACCCATCTTGCCCTTTCCTCTGTGAAAATTCTATGTATCATTTCAAGTAAATACCAAGTATCAGCAGTAGGATGTGATATGTTAATGTGTTCTAATTTTGATTACTTCAGCAGAACTGATGTGTGAAGAAATTAAAGTCTGTGCATGAGACAGATTAATAGAGTCTAGGATGAATAAAATAAGCAATTAGAAAACTCTGTTTAAATTAAGAAGAGAATTTACAGAGAGGAAGGCACATTACATTCATGAGAATGGCAATCTACTGATTTGGTTTTAAGTTTTCTGGTGTCAGACTGAAATCTTTTTTATTAGGGTACCCTGAAAAGGGTTAGAAAAAATTAATCAAGACTTTCAAAGGATTTATGTATATTTTTCTGATCTAACATACTTCAAGGAAGCCAGTACTAGTCAAAAATAAGGCAACATTTACCAGTAGCTCATGCAGAGAGTAAGCAATCAAAACACACACATTGTATCGATACGTTTCACACGCAGATGAGAATGTTAAGTACAGCTTGGGAGTTGCTGGTTGTATTTATGTTTGCTTTACTTCAAGACCTCCATAGTCCTCATACAGCACTGCCCTGGGGGGAACCCTTCTTTCTCATTTCCCTTTTACACCAGTGGAAAGTATTTAATAAAAACCACTGATTTAAACAGAACAGTTAGAGACGGACTGCAGCCAGCAGTGTCATTATCATTACCCCATTCTATGAATTAACCATCACTCTCATAAAGGCAATGTGGCAACCAGCAAACCCTGGTTATGTCGGGCACAGATGGGAAAGCTCCCTCCCTCTGCTAATTGTCTGGGAAGGAAACTCATTAAATAGCATTTTTCACCTGTCACAGTCTGAGAGCCAACTCAGCAGCCCTCTCAGCTGCCCACCTGTAGGGGAAGGCAGAGCTGATGCTACACTGGATTCTCCCCTGCTACTAAACAAATGCCCTGTTTCTCAACACAAAAGAGCAAAGGACCATCCCTCCAACAATTAAGGTCCAGTACACCCCAAACTCATATGACCCATTAAGCTCTATCACCACCCCAAATAAATATTACAATTCCCAATTTTCATAGGCAGTAAATAATGGATAATCTAGAGGATGAGTTCTGTATTTGTTAGGACTTTTTTTTCCTTCTCTATTAAAGTACTTTCATCACAATGAAGCTTTATGAAAAGACACTTTGATCCAAAAAGTAAGGAAATACATTAATTGCTTTCAAATTACATTTACTTTTTCATAAAACAGGCACATCATTATTATTTTATAGAAAAAAAAGTAACAATGTAATATTAAGGGTTTTTTCTGCTCTATGCTCTATTTTATTATACTGCTTAATTTAATAGCAGCATAATTTTGTAAAATCCAAAGAACCAAATGCATGTACAACATTAGTGTAAATCCATGCTAGACCAGAAAATCTTTAACTTCTATGTTACACTGGCACAAAACAGAACATGATTTGGCTTTTGGCATTTGCTAGAATTGTTAAAGTAGTTCCTAGACACTTGTGCTACTTTGCTGGGTTGTGGAATTTGCCAGTGGACTTAGAGAACAACATGTTTAATTACTGCATCTAAAAATTCTTACACAATTGCAATGTTAGGTTTAAACAGAGTAAATACTGAAACTCTCTAACAGAAGAGCATACCCCTGTAATTATGTATACTCATATACAGACAACACCGAGGATAAAGAAAAAAAAAAAAGAAAAAACCCAAAAAACCCCAGAGTTATAATTTTCACAAAAAAATAATACACGCAGTAACTTGAGAGTACAACAGCAATCNGCAATGTTAGGTTTAAACAGAGTAAATACTGAAACTCTCTAACAGAAGAGCATACCCCTGTAATTATGTATACTCATATACAGACAACACCGAGGATAAAGAAAAAAAAAAAGAAAAAACCCAAAAAACCCCAGAGTTATAATTTTCACAAAAAAATAATACACGCAGTAACTTGAGAGTACAACAGCAATCAGCAAGAATGCACAGTTCTTACTGAGGCATCAGTGGAGAAAGAATAGTAAAGAGTTTTAGAGAAGAGGTTTGTACAACCTCAGAAGCAGGCAGGGTGCCCCTCCCCAAAATACAGTCTTAAAGAGAGTTCCACCACTTCCTGTCAACCAGTTCATTAAAGTGGGAGAGTGGACATAAAGCTATAATCAAAATTTCTCCCACTGCTGCTCTTCCCTGACCTCTTCCACTCCAAAGAAAACCCCACTAATGCTTATCTGTACTTCTATATATCATAGCTGGGCTCTCCTGCACACAAACCTGTCCTTGCATTTTAAATGGGTTTCAGGGAGAAGAGTATTTTACTTCAAAGTAATGCTGCTTTCAAAGAGCTGCTGAGATACTAGTCCATTTTAATTATAATATTTGCATGCCAGATTTCAAGCACAGAAGGATTTTCTCTCAAGCACTGGAGATAAATATTGCAGAGCATTGACACTGAAAGAAGAATTAAGGAAAAGAGTCCCAAAATTAATCCTATTGACAGGAACAGTGCCATGTGGCATGGGTTTTAAAAGGACTGGTCCCAATTCCTCAGCCACTTTTCTAGTTTTCCATGTTTTTAAAGGGTTGCACTCCTTATCCTTTCATTGAATCCTAACTTTATGCAATAAGCTAAAATACAAGTAAGATTACTTACCTTTCTGCCTTAGCTGTGGATCAAGATCGAACTGTTGAAAAAAAAAATAGAATGAAGAACAAAAGAACAGTTCTTTCTTTTAGTAAAATACTACTCATAGGGAAGGAGGGGCGATGGCTGTGTAAAACCAGCAAAATAAAAGGTGAGAGCAGTGCAGGTCAGCCCAACAGCCCTCTATAAAGGCTGTTTTCTATTGGCCTCATGACGGGCAGTTTAAAGAAGGAACATGATGGAGAGCAATGAAGTAGTTCTGTAGATCTTAATGCCGAACTCTGGCCAAGGATGGAAAGCTGTATGCAAGACACTGCCATCGGATCACTGGTCAGATGATGCAAGGGAAAGATGTTGTCTCCAAGAGCAGATTCACACTAGAGCTATCCAGTGCAAAAGCAGGATGCTGCCAGATGGTAACGGATCACAAATAACAAGCAAAGACAAGCATCTGTGTAGTAAAGAAGGAGCAAATGCACAGACTCAAAGCACTGTACAGTCAAAGCAACAGGTCATGAGAAGGACATACTATGCAGCAACTCAAAATGAGGTAAGGCAAGCAAGCTTCCTTGGCAAAGGAAAAAGAAGGATCAGTGCCCACAGAAGAGCCAGGATGAACACTAGGTTTGTCCTCATTTTTCTTCTGCTAGCTCCAAGAGCTGCAGCTAAAGTAACAATTGGAAAACAAATGAGTAAAATATGAAGAGATTCTCCAAAATGCCATTTTCAGACTCACAATTTACACTGTACTGTTTGCCTGCAAGACTATGCTGCCTTTTTTTTTCTTTACTTTCTTTCTGAAAAACATAATGGTAACAATCAGGTTAGATGAATTTGTTGCATAGACTAAATTTGCCTATTTTTCTACTTTGCGTCCTACTTTAATTGACAATTTTCCAAACAAAACTATTGTGGTAAGCTCTTTGGTTTCACTGGGCTCTGGAAAGATTACCATAATGTCATAAAACATCCAGAAGAACACACACAAATCCCCATATTGTGAAAAGCTAGTCACTACCGTCCCATTTGAAACATTTTGTTTGTTCCTTGCTTCAGAGGGAATATTCCCATTATGTTCTCAGATGTCAGACACGTTTCGTGAACACAATGCTGTCAAACTGTAATGGACAAAGAATTTTTTTCTTTCCATAATGTATTTTGTTTGTATGAAGAACTGGGCCAAGTATCTACTAAGTTATATAATTTCCTTCAGTGAAACTAATTTACAAGGAAAATGAATCATGGGAAAGACAAAGATGATATCAACTGTTCTATATCCACCCTGTTCCTTCCTGTATCTGTGCCTGGAAAAACCAAGCAACATAAGCACAATAGAGTAAACTCAGACCTGCTGTAAAGCCATTGAAGTCAATGATGTTAAAGCATGAATGAAGTTGGCAAAGTGCCAATTTAATTTTTAGCAATGCTGAAGCCAATCCCAGCACGAAAAGGTTTGCCAATTACTTGACAATATGAAGATAACTTTTCTGTTAAAAGCACAGTATGCTGCATCCATTCTAACTGGAAATTTGCAGGTAGGCAGGAGGCATACCATGGACTTAAAACTAAGTTAATGCTTCAGGAGAGCAACAAAATAAGGGCTCCAACAAGCTGCATGGAGGATTAGTAGGAGCAGCAACGTATTACCACAACGAAACAAAATCCCATCTTGTTTACTTCACTGAGAACACAGACTTTAGGATAGCAGAGACAATGTCATGGCTGTGAATAAGTCATTTTTTATCCTAAGTCCCAGTGTCAGGTATTTTCATGCATTTTCTAAGGAAGGTCATCCTTTGGGACAAAATTTCTATGCTTGATTTGTTCCCATGATTTCTGAAGGTAATTTGTCATTCTTGTAAAATTACATATAAAAAAACCCAAAACCAAACCAAACAAAAACCCAAAACCAAACCAAAAACCCAAAACCCCCTCAAACGAAATAAAAAATCCACACCAAATACCTAAGCATAAAAATCCTCTATCAACAATATATGGATTAAAGGATTACACATGTGCTTTTTTTCTCCCCAATTCAGTATCTCAAAAGTAAAATTATTTTAAACCTGAAATCAACCACCTATTTCATCTTCATTAAAAGATGAGCCACATAACAAAAGTATCCATTTAATGGCTCTGCAATTTTTTTTTGCTGCACACTGTCTCACTAAACACATGCTGCCACTAAAGTCAGTAATTCTCAACAGTTCATGGGAATGCATAGAAAGAGAGGGTACAAAAAGTATGTGGGCCTGAATCAGAAGTTGTGCTGATAGACAAATGATGAGAGAAGAAAGTCTCTTTACTTATTGTGGAATTACTAAAAGATTTTTTGAAGTGTGTTTTGTGATAAGCAGCAATCAGACTAGTTTTGGATCTTGATTTGAATCTTAGATCAATCAAATCTTAGATTTGAAAAAGCTTGTTTGCTTTTTCATACCTCAGTGAAGAGTACATGATTTCCCAGTCCTCCCTCCACTGCTAACACATTCTCTTGTGCAGCATAACTCCATTCCCATGTAGATGGTACTCAATGTTTCAATTGGATTTTAGAAAAATTGCATGTCAGCTGCCTTCAATGTCATATAAAACTAAATGCCCATTTGAAATAGCTCTGAAAATCTTTTTCAAGTACTACCCTTATTTAATGTGTTCATGGGGCTGTAGCAGGGTGTAATATTACATGCCTGGGTTGCCCTCCCTGAGCAGCATCATATGACAAACACCTTTCTCTTGTCTGAGCTGCAGCAACTGTGCCTGCCACTGCTAGCCACAGCTTAAAATCACACCATACATAGACACATCTATTCCACCTTTTAAAATTAAGCTTTTATGCCCTTATTGTTGAAAACTTATTTTAGATTAAGAATGTGTAAGCATAAAGACTACAGTGGAAGTCTATCAACCTTTGCCAAACTGCAAAAAAGTTTTAAACTAACAAATAAGGAAAAAACAGACAGATTAGGTACAATATGGTAATGAAAGATGAAGTACAAGACAATTACTGATTCTAAAATATGGATATGTATTTACCAGTTTTAAAGAGAAAAGGTCTTTCCTAGCATAACAGGAACAAACTGAGCATTCACACAGTGCTCTTATATATCCAGAGAGCACTTGAATCAATCAATCACTCTTTCCTTGGCAACAGATGGGCCAAACAGAAGTGGATGGCGTGTTGTACCACGCGTTGAGCTGATGCTCCAGAGACTAATTCCTGCCAATGCCTCACTGACCTAGACATGTCACCTTGTGTCTCAGTTTCCCACTCTTCAAAGAGAAGGCCAATGGCAGTAACTTTACTGACATGCTTTAGAATTTACTCAGGACAAGCAGTGCAAATGCAAGGAGCTGGGTGGTGTAGCAACTATGTCACGTGTTTTCAATCACACAAGCTTAACTACTTAGGATTAAAATATAGCCTTGTGCAGGGCAGTTCTGCAAATAAAACTGCTCTGGACCTTGTTAAGTGCTTGAATGGCATTTTTTCTAAGTTTGCAGTCAATTCAGGTCACAAGCAAATAGGATGCAGTTTTACCGCCTCAGAAACAGGCTAAGAGGGACACTGACTCAGTTCATATTCTCCAGCACAGTATAAAGTGTACTGTTTGTGTTGTTGAAATATGTATTCCCTAACACTTCTCTGATGTATTGCATTGAGGAGCACAGCACAAACTCATCTGAAAATATGTGCTCTATTATCCAATTCCTTAGGTGGAGGACTTTCTTTTGTAGACAGACTTTCTATTCTTGTTTTCCTACCGGCAACTCGTGTAAGTGAAAGTCAGCTGTAAAAGGACTTCCCTATCCCCACGAAGCCATTCTCTTTTCCTCAAGGTTGCTTGCACTGTTTTAGAAAACAAATCTGAGCCATGCACTGAATGTAAAACAGGGGTTGTAGTGCATCACTTTGCTTAATATGATGCCATAAAATCTAAAGATCTTACATAAAAAGAGCAAGCAAACCTTGTGTAAGGAAAAAGAAGAAAGGAAAGAAATAAATATAAAACTGAGGAATAAACAGTAATAGTTATGATTTCAGATATTTTTCAGGGACTACCAATTTTTTTTTTTTAAAGTAGGGAAAAAATATGATTTTAAATTGATTTCATAAAAGTAATGTGGCAAAGTATACACTACTTTACCAATTTAAAAAGGCAACAGCTTAGTCAAAATAACAGTAGATGTACTCTCTTCAAGTCTCTGATAAAACAATGTTTGAGCTACAACAGCTCAATTCCAAAGCATAGCATTATGCATCCAGAAATTTATCACTGGCAAAGACATAAAGAAATGAAGGCAGGCAGCCAATATTTACTGAAGGGAAATAAATAACAACACCTTAAATGACTCCAAATATACACAATAATATAGTAATAATTTTAGAAAACAAAAAAGTAGCTAATAAACAAATGCTTACAAACAGCTTCAGCTAGAAATCTTGGTCTTTACTTTTTTCCCATATAACATTTGCATACATGTACATGCAAAAAATGAGTAGTAGTGAAAACACTTCATTTGCTTCAAACTGTTCAGTAACATGCACTACCATCTTAATCATACCCCAGGTATGTTGGCAGCAGCACAACACAAGTGGGAGTCACAATTGAATTTTCCTCTGTAAAAACCAAATCAGCCTTTAAGGATTCAGAAAGGAAAAGTCCTGAAGCAACTTGTTGTGTAAGAAATTATTTGTTCTTCAACAGAAAACAAAACAAGTTCCCTTTTATTTAGAGGCCACTAATGAACAAAACTTATTAATTGTTCAGAGGCTTAAATTGAATTTTAAAACTCTCTTAAATATCACTTAATGGTGATTTTTGCTGCATTATGAGCAGTAAGTTCACTTTACTGAAATGAAGCATATAAATATGCTGAGGTGGTAACAAGAGTACATATATTTTATTGTCCCACACACATTGAAGCAGTAATGTATTCTTCACTAGATTTTTTTTCCAGAAGAACACACACAGAGTGAACATTTACCTCTCCGATCTCCCTTCTATGCCCTTTAACAACATTCTAGACTGCCAGAATGATGCATTTTTCATATATATTGTACTTTTATTTGTAAAGTTTAGGAAGCCAGAATTATTTAACACTACACAGAACATTATCACATCGTATATTAAGCAAAAAGACAGTGTCTACCTCCTTGCAGGTGACTGAAAATCACTAGCAAAATGATATTAATTTTAGTCTAAAATTGTCATCTACAGAAATAATTTTGATCCACATAAGTCTTTAATCCTAATCAGCCTTACTCCTAAATCTTTCTTATTGGACCAAACCACAACATTAACAGGTATTTTCTACAGTATAATGCTCTGCTATGTAGAATTATTGCAATTAGCTCTAAATCCACAAAAGGTCTCATTCACTCCAGTTCAGGCATAAGCAACTGCACTGCTCTGTATTGTTAAATAATCCACACCAACAGATGCCAGGCGTTACTCTAAGTTGCCATTGATCCAGGAGAGACTCCCTCCATCGTATCTCAATAGCATTGTTATGCAAAAAACCCCAAAATCCAATAAAGAATTTCAACAGGATTCGCTTTTTGCTTTCAAATGGAAAAAGAAAAAAAAAAAAAGTGACAGATTTTGAAAAGAGGCCCTTTACAGACTTGCTTAGCTTCTGATGATGGATCAAATTATGTCATTTTTACTTCTCCCTGTCTGCCCCCCCCTCCCAAAGGCAAGGAGGTGGTCTCTTAAAATATAGCTACTTAAATCAAGCTATTGTTTCCTTTCCCTCCAAGACCACCCAGATTTTCAAAACTGAACCATCTCTGCACTAGACAGATTGGAGTACTACCACAGCTCTCTATGCAAAAACCTGCTATGCTGCACTGTTTACCACCACTGCATAAACAGAGCACACTGTACTGGCTGAATACACACACATGAGAGACAGTAAAGGCTGGGGGGAACCATGAAATCTTAGGCATTCGAAGAGGCGAGAGCTATGACTAAAGTCCTCTTCAAAGCTCAGGAGATTATGTTCAAAAATAGGCCTTTTTAAAAAAAAGCTGTACCAAACACCCTTTATTTTCTTCACACATTTGGAGTTTTGAGTCTTATGTCTTTAAGCTGGGAGTTTAATTAAAATTTTAAAGGAAAATGGAAATTATCACATAAGAACTGAATTCCAAGTTCTAGCATTTCGGCATTTAAAAAATAAAAATAAATTAAAAAAAAAAATCTATGGAGAAATCACATTCCAGTTTTCCTGGAGGTTGGGGCAGTACATTGGGAATACAAAATGCAGATTCTAATTATGACTTTCTTGTTATCTGCATCCATTCTTGGATTATGATGCTTCAGTTTCCCACCGAGATAGTGGTATTCACTGTGCTTTGAAATCTACAAATGAGAAGTAGAAAGTCTGAAAGGAACTATGGCATTATGAAAATGAAGTTGGGATATCACACAAGGGATAGACACTGCTTAGGGGCATGATTTTTCTAGCTAACTTTGGCCAGCTTGAAAAAAATTAAAAGGGACAAGGTGTAAGCTTCTTTGAAGTTAGGAAAGAAAAATCACAGTGGGGAGTTGTTCAACACTGATGCCTGCCCAGACAGCTAGGTTTAGGTGACCTGAAACCCTAGACAAGAAAATAAAGCTAAATTATATACATGAAAACATGTCAGGCATTTGTCCTTGGCTCATCAAAGCACAACACTGACACCAGTGTTGTTCTGTATTTCATCAGATTTAGAATAATCAGTTTTTACTGTGATGAGCTGTACATATTCCTGACTGAACCTGCCACCCCACACTGTATGCAAATGACACAGAAGATATCCTATACATCAGCAGCTGCTCAGCAGTGAATTGGGCAGGGACTGCCTAAGAGGATAATCAAGAGAGGGCACTTCTTTCTGCTATGAAATGTATCAAGGAGCATCTAAAGACAAAGTTATGCCTCAATCAAAGACATGTCATTATTAAATCTAATTAACTAGTATCAACACAGAGTTGACTGGAAATTGTAAAAAAAGAGGAAAAGTGTTCACTAGACTACTGTCATTAATAACATTTTGACCCTATCTGGACATGGGCTGTATTTTAAAAATCATTAGGATATGCATTTTTTAAAGCAGGGAAAAAAAAAAAAAATCAGATAGAAAATTATTGCTCTGTTGCTACTGGTATTTAAAAAATAGTAAGAGTTGGAATGTGCAGCTTCCTCTTGGAAAGAAGGTTGCTGTTTTTTTGTTTCTATTACACACAGCATAAATATGAGAACACAGCAAAATGAGGCAGCTGAATTGGGGGTGGGGGTGTGAAGGTGTGGAGTTTTCTCAGAAGCACAAGATGAGTGGCACCAACACAAGACTGTAATACCAGAAATTCCAATGAAGTCTTAGCAAGTCACTTTTCAAAACGAAATAGTCAAGCACTGGAACATGGGTCCAGGCAAGACGTTGAATGCTCATCTTTGCAGAGACTTAAAACTGGGTGGGATGAGGCCCTGGGCTATCTGCTGTACTTTCTCCTACTTGTAGTGGAGGGCTGGACTTAGGTCCCCAGAGGTCTCCCCAACTTAAATTACTCTGATTGTAAACCACCTCGAAATATCTTGCCTTTCAAATGACCATTATTTCTAAGACATTTTAAATTACTACACTTGACAAAATGGAACCACTGTCAGCATTTCCCTGGTAGGTGCATTTGTGCTTCTCGGGTAGGCAAATAGCACATGCACCAGTGACTTGGGAGGCTGCCTTGAACGTCTTAAGCTTGCTTGACAAAAATTAATTTCTTTTTTGCAGTCTTGGCATGCTTCCTTCTCTCTCCATCCCTATCCACAGCTGTGACCTATAACTAGTTTTGTGCCTGTAAAATAATCAGTGGCATTAGCTCTTTGTGATAACTACATCCTGCTTTTCCCAAGCTGCCTTTTTTATGAGATTTGATGATGCCTGCTTCTAACCTGGGCTTTGGAACCCTCCATGTGCAGACAAAAAAAATATAAATTAATTGTGCTTCCATAATTGAAGTTTAACTATCCAGAAATCAGCAAATTAGTTACTCATTGGAACGGGATGTTTGCAAAAATAGATGCTTCAAAATGTATTAGCAAATAGCTAAGAAGGAAGGTGGTTGATAGGCTTTCTACCACTCTGATAGCTACACTGGCTTATACTAATTCTCCAATAAAACAACATCCAAAATCCATGCAAAATTGCAAAACAATAGTATAGTTTCTGGGGTTGACAATTGTTCCTCTTCTCTACTTTAGTACCAACATATCTTCACAGAAATCACCCCAGCAGTAAAAGGTTGAGTTTTATAAATGCTTACAAACATTGAAAATCATTTTTAAGTGCAAATGTTCCTACCATTTTTTGCCAACCCTCCATTTTCTCCTAACTTGTTAATAGGGAAAGAAGAACAACCTCACAGGCATCAGACACTGACAACTACATCAGATTAGGCTTTGAAAGGAGTAATAAATTATTGTGATTGCTATTATGCTTTATATTCATCAGTAACTGAGCTTTTAAAAACTTGGAAAACACAGTATAGCTACAAGGTCACAAATACCAAAAGCCATTTCCATGAATGGGGAGACACAAAAGGAGCAAACCAGAAAACAGGGCTATTTTTAAACTATGAGAAAATGCCCAAGTGGAGCAGTAGCTGTTGCTTTTAAAGTATTTTAAGGCTTGAGCCTATACAAATATATCCATATATATTTATGACAGTGACTTTGTCAATTGAAGGCTAGAAGTTTTTCCATGTCATTCATAATAATTTCTTCCGATGTCTAATAATTTTACTGTATTTTTTCTCCCTCCATAACTTCCAATATGAAAAGCTTACTTAACACATTATAAACACTAAACTGAGATCAAAGGAGGTTTTTTGGTCACACAAAATTTCATTTCTTTTTACTAACTATGAATAAAATGCCAAAAAAACCAAACATGGCCTAAAGCCAAAATTAACCCAAAATCAACCAAAATATTTTATTTAGATGGCTGCATTTTTTTTATTTTTTTATTTTTTTTTTGCTTTACTGTTAATTATTATAGCTGCTGGAATAAACACCAAGGAGAACTATTTCATTTAAACAGTGTTAAATTAGAATGTCACAATAATTTCAAAACTCCATCACAAACATCTCAAAGCAGGAAATTCCCAACCACTTCCTACTAAGGTTGAAGCCAGGAAAATTCTGGTGTAGCTTGCTACTTGGGCTGGCCTTTGTGTGCATGACATGAAGTATTTCTATTATGGAACTGCAGTGAAGAGATAGCATTCCAAAGTCAACCATTTTAGAAATCTGAATGAACAGTGAGTACATTTTTTAAACTATATTTACATAAATGAATTGTCACTGAATCAGAAGAATTTAAATAAAGAATAAAAGAAAATGCAGAAACTGGCAGCATATAGCTATGAGTAGTAACACTATAGCAACTTATGCTTTGATTTTTAATTCATTGCTTTTACGGGAGGAAAAAGTATTTGAAAAATGAGTGAAAAGCTAATGAGCTGCTGTTGTATGCTCTGGGTAGTGAGTCAATCTCACACTCTAAATCATCCATGGGAATAATGATATACAAAAAGGGATGGTGTAGATTTGTGTCTCAGCATTGAATTAATTATTTTGTCCCTGGGTCAAGCACATTTAATCTACAGATGTGTTACAGCTGGTTTCAAGATTTACTAATAATTCTTTAGATATACATGACTTAAGAGTGTTTCTATGTTTTAGAGAAGACTATCTGGAAAAAGTAAAATCTTTGCCTTTTTAACCACCAAGTTATATGTGGACATGCTTAGCACATGTCCTGGTACAACCTTTTTGCAGTTTTCAGATGTGAAAATATCCTGGGCTAATATTGACCATGAAGTTCAAGTGTTTAGGTAGGCTGAAAATACTTATTTATAAAGACAGTTTATGGATTATTTTCCCTTGGACAGAGAACACAACTTGGTGTGTATATATATATTACCTGGTATTTATCAGCCCCTGCACAGCTGAACTACCTGGTGCCTAGACATCATTGCCAAATTTTGAGGTACTGTCCTTACAGACCTGAGCACCTGTGCACTGCACTCTGAAATCACAGGAAAAGGAGGTGCCCTAGCTTCAGAGACCAGCAACCTGGCAGGGAGATGTCAAAGACAGCCAACAGGAAACAAAAATGCCAACAGGAGAGAGAGGCTACTGGTGCATCTTCAACCCAACCTTCCCCTGTCGGGGGAGTACAAGCAGCAATATCCCCATTAAACTGCCCTGCTTGTAATCAAAATTACATACATACACTTTACAAATCTAAACTGTTGCTTTAACGTCTTGAAGTAAGTCTCACGGCTTTTTGTGCACAAAAAAGCAGTTTCAACTGAGGACTGTGCCTCAGCCCAGATGAGTGTTATCTGCAAGGCAGGACCCTTTCCTGAGTCTGGGATAACATATTCCCAGATGCAAGAGAGAAATAACTTTCAATCTTTCGCATCCTTGCTAAGGTCTTTGAAACAGAGACAGGAAGGCTTCCCCTTCCTCTTGTTTTGGGGTGGTTTTTCCCCCCCCATCTTTCATTACAATTCTGATTTTTCAGTGTAGCATGATGATAGAAATAACATGTGGATATGGCAGACACTTTAATGTCTATGCGGAATCAGAGCTCTCAGCAAATTATAATAGTGAAAATCTGAGTAGTAATTGACTTGAGACATGTAGTTAGACATACCTTGAGAACATGTTTAGGCTTCTAAATTTCTTTTTCTACCTAGTTTTGGGCCCCCTACAGCTTGGGTATTTCACTGAAACACTTGAAAATGGAAACAGAAGGAGAGAAGCAACAAGCTGCAAATGCTCTGCAAGTGTGTACAGAGTGAAAGATGCTCTGCAATGTCCAAGGACAAAGGGCATCTTCTGTCACAGTATGTCCCAGAACAGAATCTTTTACATATCTGAAGTGTTCACAGTTATGTATGTCTCAATGATTCCCCAAACCAAAATGCTTTAGCTTGCAGCCTGACACAACCCCTGAAAGATTGGGAAGAAGACATCCAGGAATGCACAACTTTCAAAAGTACTGTAGCAGACTTGGGTGGCCACTCACAGCTTAAACCCTTCTTGAAAAACCTCAGGTAATCACTAACATATTAGATGCCTCTACAGAATTAATAATGTCTCAGTTATTAAATAATTAGCAGATTTACTCTAACTTGATCAAGCACAAACAACAACTTTTAAAGAAAATTCATGTTCTGGAGAAAAGAGCAATCTTCATACTGATCTCTGACACTGGCTTTAATTTCCTTAGTTTTGTCAATGAAGTTGCTATTTTGTAAGCATATTTTTATGCTAATTGAAATAGTTAAGAAATTAACTTTAGCAGTCTCAAGCTAGAAGTAGTGAACTTCAGTCTCTTCTTGTTTTATAGGAGAAGAGGAGCAGCATTGAAGGCTACAGGAATTCATTGCAATAGAAACACACTGCTGGGGAGTTCACAGAGACTAACAAGTCATGTTCCTACTATTTTCCCAGAAAGTTATTCCTTTATTAGAAGCAAGCCACCTATTCCATATTTCTGGAACTAGCAGTTGTTTTTTTGGTGGGTCATTTTATTTGTTTGTTTTCTCCTCCTAGGCCATATTTTGGGGAGATTTTTCCCCTCCTTTAACTACAGCAAGGATGAAACAGGTAGTTTAAATTGCTGAATAGCAATTTCAACAGAATTGCTGTTCATGTAAATTACCTACCCCCTGTGGCATGTTTACTAACCAATCAAAATATTTTCTTCAGACAAAGCACTGCAATAAATTTAAATGAAAATAAGGACAACCACAACACAAGATACATAAGAGATTTGTGCACAGCATGGAAAGTATCTTATAAGTGAGAAAATTATGTTCATGCTTTACAGTGCAGAATTTTCAGAATAATATGGCATATTTATCATTTGCTGCAGTACAGTTGTTTCCAACAACTTAATGAAAAAACTCCAGTAATAAGTTGCTATTGGAATTGCTGGGAATAAAAAAATTAATCTGAGCAAAGCACTTGAAAAACCATGCATATTCTATGAGAGCAGATCTTCTATCATAGTCTTAATATAAAGAGCACTTACTGAAATGTACATTGCAACCCAGCCAAAAAATTCCATCTAATGATTTCTGGGGTCCATAGCAAGTGTAGATGGAATATAACACCTGTTATCAAAAATTATGGGACAAGGCACAAATACCAAAGCTGAACATAAAGGATTTGTAAATACCCTGTAAAATCACTTTACATTCCATTAATCGACAGATGTTAAAGACCCTAGTTGCTAGCAAGCTCAGAAAGCATGTCTCTTGGTTGTCTTCAGTTTATTGAAGAAAGGTCACACCCAGAATGACATATAAACTACAGCTTTGGAAAATGACATCTATCCCAACTGGTCTGTAAATTGATAGTTGCAGCAACTTTCCCCTTTGGATTCATTAATACTTTATATATAAATGTATATTTATATGTGTATATATATATATATACACACACACACCTGTAATGACTACGTAGGTACAAAAAAATGAAAGAACCTGTACTGACATCCTGAATCAAGATACAATAAAATTTCACCCCTCTTCAAATCCAATTTTCCAGTATGCTGACATTTGGCAGCTCACCTGCTGCCACAGTGTGAGCCAGCCTCTGTTCAGACTCTTCCCAACATAGCATCCTCTAAAGGTGTGCAGCTGAAGCTGATGATTGCCTACAGCAGCAATTGCTGGGGACAGGAAAACAGTCCTGTGTCCCTGCTACGTGCTTCCCCATTCCAGATTTCTGAGGAGTCACATGGCTGACAGTGATGCTGAGGAAGAGTGTGAGGCACAGCAGTGACTCCTTCCTGGTAGAAAGAGCCAGACCCACCCTCCTGGGCAGCCAGCCTGCCCAGTTCCCTTGTGTGCTGCTCCCTCTAACATTCAGAGAGGAGAAGTGTAGTTTTGCTCGGAGGGATGAATTCATTCAAACCTGGAGACCTGCAGCCATTGCAAGCCCTACAGCAGAGTCCACCACATCACAGACCCCACTGCGCCCCAAAGGCTTCAGCAGAGCAGGGTCTGTCAGGCTGTGCCTCCAGTGGCTTGCAACCAGTGACCAACTCCACAGCCAGTGTGAGACACAAATGTAGTAATGCCCAGTGCCTCTGGATAAAAGGCATTTCTATGTGAAATGTCCAGAAGACGTTTACCATCTGATATTCCTTTTCATTACTACTTATTTTCCCTCCAACAGCTCCTTTCTAAACTGAAGCTGCATATTCAAACAGCAAACACAGCCACAGTACACCGACATGCTGAGCTACCCACCTCAGGCTCACCAGAGAACAGTGTGAATCCATCACTCCAGACCACATCTGTGCTATGGAAACAAGTACACCATGGAAGAGTGCATTGCCATAAGTGCTTGAGAGGCAAGAGGCAGATGCCAGCTGGTCCAGCAGTTCCCAGCCACCTCCATTACTCACCCAGCCTGAGTGCATGTTCATCCACCCAGAGAAGGTCAAATGTTTGCGATACATTACGATAGAGAAAACATCATGGAGCTAGTGGGGACAATGCAGAGGCAAGTAAGAGGAACATGCCACTGGGAGTATTGTGAAGGGAAAAAGGGAGAGACCATAAACACTGGGAAATGTGCCATGATCTGTCATGGTCCATCTGACAGCCTGATCTGTACATTCTGAACAAGGAAAATGGAAAAAACTTGGAAGCATTAAACTGAAGAGACTGCAATTTTAAGTCTTTTTTTCTTTGTTCAAACAAAAGAAGAAAAAGAACAGCTAGGACATAAAAATTAGTAATTGCATAGAGAAGTTAGGATCAGAGTGCCTTGTCTTTCAATGCAAGTTGTGCAATGAAACTGAAGGCAGAGAAATGCAGGGGAAAAAGCGATCAGTATTGTTTTACAGAAGAAAAAAGAAAATCAAAATAAGAACAAGGATACACCTAAAGTTTTGACAGCCATAACTTGCACAGCTGTCAAGGATACTCAGATTTTGAGAAACCAACATAACATCTTGAAAGGTTATTAAAATCTCATGCATTATGGGTTTAAACCTGTCTTTAAATATCTATAATCAGGGTGAAAACAGTTGGAAGAAGAAATTATATGCCTACTGTGCCATTTTTACAACTTCAGTTATCTGATGCTGTCAAATACACTGTCAGAGCCAGGACACCAGCCAAGGCAGCACTGGGAACTGGTATTCCCACAAACAAAGGGCTCATTCCTCATCACTGAGGTTTCCCATAGCCATCATTCTGCAAGCTCAGTGATTCTTAAATAAATCAGGGTTAACAGACAAAAAGAACAACTGGAAAAAATACTGTGTTGCTGGAACTGGATTCACACACAGCAGAAAGCTGAAAACAGCTAATCTGTATTTTGTATGCTGGATTTTGGTTAAGATTTTAAACATGAAATTATGATATACAAAACATAGAAAGGACTTACTTTGGGGAAAAGAAAACCCTTGTGGTTTTCATTTACCCTCCTTTCTTTCTTTTTTCCCCCAAACCAGGGAACATTAAAAAAAATTGCATAAAACATCTTTGACTTAAGTAAGTATTAAAACATTAGGACAGCTTCAGCTATTCAGTTAAAACTAGAGCTGTATCATCCAAAGTGAAAAATCAAAGTCCAGAGTTGAACTGAAGAATTCTCCCCTGGAATGATAAGAAAAAACCCCAAAAGTTACTGATTCCCAGCAGGTCCTGAGGTTTTTAGGGTTTTTTTTTTTTTTAATTCTTATTTTGCATGAAAACTAATAGTGACCTCAAGCTTTTTTTACAACATTGTAATCTGTTTGCTTTTTATCTACAACTACAGAGAGAAGAAAAACATATTTTGGTACAAAAAATTAATGAAAAATAAAAGAAGTCCTGTGTTTTTGCGCTATCAATCGTTTAAAATTTTACTAAATCTTGGCTGAAGCCTCTCTACCTCCACAAAGACAGAAGGTTAACTTGAGTCTGAATGTCTTGAATCCTGACTAGCTAAGCACAGATGGCAGCATGGCTTAGAGCCCAGGGTCTAGTTTAAACTCAGTTAGCACTTGCACATTTTGTAGCAAAAATACAAATAAAAACACAGAATACTCCAGGCCCCACCTGCAACCCATTTCCCCATAAGAAAGGCTAGTTTTCCACTTCTAGCTAGGATAAGATTAGGGCATCTCAGGTCTTTAGAACGTAGTTACAGACATAAGGTTAGTCCACACTGTTCATCAATCAGTACAATACCTACAATTAAAGAAAGAGAAACTAAGCCTTAAGGTTACAAGCATGAAATTACAGTACCTGAAATCTGTTTTTCCTGATCTCCATCACTTTGGATGAATCAGTTTGGCTACCTGTATATGAAAGGGTGTAGGGCATCCTATTGCTAGGGCCAGGACGTGACGCTGATCAGATACAGCTATTACACCCTAAATTAACACTTTACCATAATACGAAACATTGGGAAGGCTACCAAAGAATTAATTTTCAGACATACTGAGGCCTCAGGTGGCTGACAATGGGGATATGACTGAGATCAGCCATAGGAGCCCCACAGCCCCGAAAACTGCAGTAGGTGGCCAGGTGTATCTGCAGCTATGGCAATGGGCTGGCTGATCTGTAAGTGGGGATCACATACAGCCTTTCCCATCTCACGTGGGCAAAAATGGGGGAAGCAATAACACTTGTCCACTTCCAGAAAACCCATTCCTGCCTAGAGGCTTTACAAAATTGGCATCTGCATTTCCTTTAAGGTGTATTCTTCATCTGTGGAGCTCTGGGAAATGTTTGTAATGTTCAGTTTTATTGAAAAAAAAAAAAGTAAGATTTATTGAGGCAGTATCTTTTCACTCTTTACTTTCTTTTTACTGACACTCTGGGATTGTACATGTTTTTGTTTCAAGTCTTCCAGTAGGTCTTGAAAGGTAAGCCCAGAAAAACCTGACCATTTGCAGTACTACATTGATTTTAAGAGAGGAATGACAAGATATCAGCTAGAAATAGGAAAAGTAAAATCTAAGAAAATATATAAAATCTCAACCATTTGTATTGTTTAATACACTTACTAAAATAAATCATAAGCAGTAGCTTCTAGTTCTCCTACCAGTATTTACAAATGACTTTTAACCTTCCATTCCTTTACCATGTTTTAATCTCCAGTTAGGTGCAATGTCTTATAGCCTTCAATAAACTTTTCCTTCCAGGTGTCTACCAGGCAGAGAAGTGCTGCTTGCCCATGCTTCATAAATATGGTGCCTGGAAACTCACTATTAAAACCATTCTTGTGAATGCTCAGGTTCTAATTCATGACTTCTCTGAAATAATTTAATCAAACCAAGATGTCCCATAGTCAAGAAAGTTCTTCCAATGGGCAAGAGCAACAGAGCTTTCACAACCCGTTAGAAGATGTGCCAAGACAAGTTCCTTTCCTGTGTAATAGGAGCCACAGGAATCAGAGTTTCTGATCAAAGTCCAACACCTCAGCACTGCCAAAAGCTGACAAGCCTTTTTTCTCCTCTTTCCTGAAAAGAGCTCTGTAATCACACTGGATTTTAATAGGATAACTATCTCTTGGACTCAGGCTGAACTCAGTTGTATTAAACTATGATTAAACCATATGACAGTTGGTACATATAGCATTACTTCATATATTTATTTTTAAAGCATGCTGAGATTCTTATGCAATCTACTACTATAGTCCAGGTCACCAGGGTTTTCTTAATACACAGAAATTTCTCTTCTGTCAGGGACATGTATTAAGCATGGAATAAAATATTCAACAAGCAAGTGACAATTCTGCTGTATTTTCCAGTCCGGAATATATATGCTGAATTTAATGGAGTTATTCTGTTTTGATCAGCATAACCATGAAGAGATTTTAACCACTGGAAACAAATTCTCCTATATATTCTTCCATACTGTGGGGCACTGCTCTTTTCATAGCCCCAGCTCTTAGAAAACCCATGGCTACAAAATTCCTTCACTAAGATTTAGTGACTGAAATAAACTGACCATGCAAAAAACTAGAGCAGGTCTGGCAAAGTTTACCTGCTCATGTTTTGCATTGCAGCTTACAGACAGGGTATTTTCAGCTCACTAGTGAGGCACACTCCCATCAGTGGGAACGTAACCTGAGGCCATACGAAGTCTTCTTTAAAATGTGAAAGCAGCATAAAACTGTTCCTGAGTAAGAACCTGCATGAACAGGGTCTCTTGCAGCCAAAGCAAGGGAGACTTAAACATAATACTCTATACAACCATTTCACACTCAAGCCAGAGCAGGGGGTGAGGAGGAGGAACACTGAGATCTCCACACGTGGCTTTCCCCAGCTACGCTTGATGCAGTGCTTCCTGCAGACTGGAGGGACAACCACACACACAAAGCAAATCACACCTCAACAGAGGAGCTCATGTAGACAACTGCCACTCCAGCCAGCCAACACCATGCATCAGCAATGCATTTTATTAAATAATTTCACACCACTGAGATCCTTCAAAAATATAAGAGTTGTTATCACAGAAAGAAAAAAAAGGCAACAACTCCTTACTAGTTTGGATGTATAATTGACCTTTACATGTTATTCATTTAGGTGTACCAGAGGAAGTAGAAGTTCAATAGTAACATATAACAGTCTGGGCTTCTGAATTTCTAATGTCTTGTATTACTGATTTATGTACAGCCACAGCAATATCCCAGAGTTTAATGGTGCGTCACTTACCAGAAGAAAAAGTTAAGCACTGACCAAAAAGATCTAATTGTCCTCCTGAGGAAGGATGGTAGCCATAACATGTAGCCTTAAGATGAAAAATCAGGAGGATCTCAGGACACAGAAAACTGCTCTTTCTTCAGTTCCACTTCTTCTGTTTGAGCTAAATCACTGTTAAATGTGTGTGCCAATGATCTAATTCTGTTTTCTAAAGATGTATTACTTACGCAAGAGAGACCATAACAACTTCTTCACAACTATTCCCACTCAATTGCAGAGTTACATATTTAAAACAAGTACAATGCATAGTGAAACATAATAGTGAGAAAACATGCAGAAACCAATTTAGCAGAGGGATTATAACAAGTTAATACAGTTTCAGTTACATCTCAATTCAGTAAAAACAAATCTATCAGATTGCACACCACACATTTATGAAAATTTTAGCACCTACAGAGAAATGAGTTAGCTTCCTGAGGCACTGATATTTTCGAATTTAAGATGTTATGGAAGCATAAAAATATAATCAATAAATGATAACATAAACCTCTCATTTAGCATAATTTTTCTTTTAAACCTACCAGATGCGGAAAAAGCCTATTTTCTCTCATAGTTCTCTCCACTCAATAGTTACTTATATGCCCACAATATTCTTAAACTAAACATGATCTAACTTAAAATAGTGGAATCATCACAGTTAATATTTTAAGAGAGTTTTTATAGGAAACAATTTTCACTGTATGTTTGGACTTGTATTAAGATCAGTTCTCATGACCATAATGTTTTGTGATTATTAATCTGCAAAATGCTGATACGAGGCCTTAAAACTTGTTATATTGGCTTAACTCTCAGCAAAGACTAAATCACATAGAGGTGTAACAGGTTTCGGTGTAACATGCCATTATTTTGAATTTTAAGTTTGTGGCAGACTTCCTAAAACTATTGTTGCAACCTAACCTAAAGATAACCAGATTTTTTATGCCTGCCTTTGGCTACGCATGAATTGCTTCTTATGAGCAGGAACAATGGGAACATGCAACAGATTCCTCTGTATCTGGTGATATTTAGATCTGTTTGAAGCAGTTCCAGTCAGCCCAAGGCTACCAGTGTGGTGCTGACCACACACAACCTCCCAGCAGTCATTGTATGAGAAAATGCTGTGGGGTTGTGCACAAGTGGAACCAGCTTTTTCCTACTCTTTATTGGCCTGACACTCTTCCCAAGCTCATGATTTTTGCTCATTTCAAGTAAGAGAAGAATTTTAATCCCCAAATACTATCATTACTTTAAAAATCCTTCACATAAAGATAAGACACACAAGCATCTAAAACCAGAAAAGGGGTCCTTCCCTCTCTCTAAACACAGAAACCTTGTAGTAACAGAAACAATTTGAAAAAAAACTAAAAAACCATAAGACTCTGTAAGTTACCACTTACAATGAAAAAGCTAATTTGTATTGCAACACTGAATGGATTTTGCTCTAAAAATTATATCTAATGTGTAGCTGTTTCTGCATCCTGGTACAATCCAACCATTAAGGAAATGTCTGTGCTTTGCTGTCCTGCCAACAGTTACTTGATAGCTTGAGCAGGTTGCTTCCCCCCACTTTAGTTTGAGCACTAATTTAGCTGAAAAAGACAGTAGACAAAACTCTTTTCGTGGTGAAGTGGTCTTTACTCACCCCACATGTTACTGCTTGGCCAGGGAGCAGGAAACAAGTTAGTTCCCTTTGCACTGCTTAAATGGAGCACATTATGCCATATTATTGCCAAATGGGGGAACTTGAAGTCACAAGAAGCAATCAGGCACTTGATAATGTTTGTGCACATGATGATCACACTTTATAGTAGCCTAATTAGAGTATTTTTGGCAAATAATGCCCATAAATGTCTTAGAAGGCATCTATGGTTAGATATTTATAAGAGAAATCATCTGCCATGCAAAAAACTATACAGCTAGAAAAAACAGAGGAGATGGGGGGCAGTTTTTCAAGTAATTGCCTTTAAGAACAAAAAGGTTAAAAAGAGCTAAAATTTAGGTACGCCTTGCAGCATACTTGCCTTGCAGCCAAACAAGAATAGTTTACTAACCTAGTGGACAATGTAATCGTATAATCCCTGTGCTGCAACGCAAAAACCAATGTGCCAACAAAAGTATGTGGCAAACTCAGAATGGAGGAGTGCTTGCCTTTCCACAATACCAGACAGTATTATTGTCAGTGCTGGATCTTCCTAACTACTACTTTGTTGTAGCTTACTACAGTAATGTTTGAAAAAGAAGTGTGAAAATAAAGGCTTTTAAAAGCCTTCCCATCGAGTGTTAAAACCCCAGAAACACTCATTCATCATGTCTCAGAATTAAAACTATCATTTCTTTATGAGGCTTCAAACTGGAAAACACACTGGTACAGTAATGAACAAGAAAATGGATAAAGACTGCCTGTTTTATGCAAATGAGAAAAAGTAAAATATATATTGCAGAATTACAAGTGAATAAAACAGTTTTTCTACATTTTTCTCCAACTGCATGACACGAACAGCAAAAGAAAGAAAGAAATCTTTCTTTCTCCAATTTTAGAGTTCAACATACCCTAAAAGTATCTCCACACATTTAGGCAAAATTATGCAAATGCCAAACCCTAATACTTTGTGGTTTTTATCTCTTGCTCAAAGACATACAAATTTACGGTGAGAAGGAAATGTTTACTATGTCTCACATTGCATAGAAGTGTATGTGTGTGTGTATCTGAGAAGAAATAGCTGTTCATGGTTACAATTTCCTTTAAACCTTACTGTCCTAAAAAGCAGCAGCAACACTGCACTCCATCTTTCCTCACATACACATATTAAAAACTTCCAGAGACAGAGACAGGAGCTCATTAACAAACTGAAGACAAGTAAGATGAAGCATCCTGAAATTATTATTTTTCCATTAATTGTTTTGACATTACAAGATAAAAATCTGTGAAGAGACTGTCACAGCAAAGCAGTGTCTATAAAGCATTATGTAAAGACAATAAGTCTTTACAGATCAGATTTTAGTCTGGCTCCCCAAGAGGCCACCTATTTCAATTTGTCAAATAAAAATAGCTAAATAGATAAGAAATTAAATCAGCATTAGGGTATGCTTAAATTTTTAAGCTCTGAGAATTGTTATAGATGTAATGTCAACCATATGCTTATTATGTAGCTGAATTATCATCAGTTTATCTGATTGTAATTAAGAATTCTCATGTACATGTTGAAGAAATTTATTTGCACGTTACAGAAACCATAGTGCATTATCGCTTAATAAATATAAAACCCACATACATCAATTTTTTCCTTTCTAAACTGAATTATACTTCTTTAAAAAGAAATTACTTTGTATCACATACAGCTTTTTATCTTACATTAACAGTGTCATAATATGCCTAAATAAAATATCGAGGAGTGTTTATATTTTGTTCCCCGGACATTCCAATTTCTTATTTCCTCTATCAAGAACAATCAATAATTCATTGCAAAAATATGTGCTTCGCATTTGTTTTTAGTAGTCATTCCATCGCCCTTTCACTAACATGAAGATGGCCATAATCCAGTCTTGACAAGTACCCATCTCATTAATGCCTTTTTAATCATCAAGGATAGAATCCCTGTCAAGTTCTAGATAAATTATGTCAAAGCACATTCAGTGTACAAAAGCATCATTCTCTCATACATTTCAGTATAAATGGATTTATTATGGAAATCTGGTATTAAAAAGCAGTGGGCAACACCACAGGAAAAAGAATATATAAGAGCACAGGTTTTAGTGATATGTTGAAGTACCAAGAAGAGGTTTTTTTGAGTTATTGGGGATTTTTTAAGTTTGCTGGGGTTTGATTTTTTCTCCAATCCCTGTCCTGTCCTGTACCCCAAAAAGATATGAACTCTCAGGACTGCTATTTCTTTTTTCCTCTCACTGTTGATCCACTACCACCAAAATGCTTCAGCCCTGCTCCTTCCCTCTTGCTTTGCACACTCCTGTCTGACAGCTTCTTACACAGCATTGCCTCAGGGCCAGCACAGGGTTCACCAAGAGCACAGCAAAATAGGGGCTGTGATTTCAGTTTCAATGCTGGCTCTTCAGCCACGAGCAGCAACTGCAGCAAAATGAATCCAGCTTTAATGATGTAGCTCCAGGCTAAAGCGTGTTAAGTATCTCGGGGCAGGGGGTGATACGTGCACAGACTGGTCAGCACTAACAGAACTAAAACATGCAGAAAAACACTCACATATAAATTCAGAGAATTCATGAAACTTTGAAAGGAGAATTCACCAGTACTGACTTCAGTCAACTGGTTTTCTCTCCCTTGACTTCCTCCAGAAGTAATGAAGGAAGAGAGCAACTCAGCAGGAACCTACCTTTGATCCTTTGAATGTGCCCTGGAAAAACTAGTCTGCCATTAACTACAGAGAAGATTAGCTTTTTTCAAAATCTTCCTTTTGTCTCTATTCAGGCCATGCAAGCAGACTTTAAAAGTTTGCAATCTGGCAAATGAATTATGAAAGACATACCCGGGACAAAAAGGCCACCTGCTTCTAAATTTCAAGACAGTGCTCCAATTATGGATCTCAGTAGATAAAGCTAATTATTATTATTAGCTCCTGGAATTATTCTGAATGTAAAACTTTTTTTCTCCTCATCTTCTTTCCAGAAACTTTTTCCAGTCCAAAAATTAAAAAATACAAAAAATAAAAAATTCAATTATAACAGAAAGTTTAATATACACACATGTACAAATGTAGTGCTCAGACTCATAAAAAATATTGTGTCTTGACTGCCATAAGTCATTCCAGTGAGGTACAAAATTGTCTCAAGTCAAGCAATGGCAAATTTCCATAGCTCTAAATATCTGCCATATTGAGAAAAAAGCCACACAACAGGGAAAAGTCACACAGAACATCCATTCTCAGGGGTCAGTTTGCACCGCTATTAAATGTTATCACCACTAAGCACGTAAATGTTTCTTAACTCAGACTCATCTTCAAAAAGAAAACTAAAATAATGTGAAGGCTGAAAGCTCTGCTAAATGGCCATTCTCAAAACTACTGAAAAAAACCACATCCCTCTTCATCAAGAGAGTACCCCCACAAAACCCCCAGGCCTACCCCTCCTGCCTTCTCTTCTTGCCCCAAGAGAAAGGAATAGCCTTGCAGCAACATACGCTAATTCAACTGCATTTCATCTGATGCTTTTCAGGTATAAATTTATAGCTTTGCTGTTAGTAAAAGTAAGACAATCAATATATTCAGATTTTACAAAATTGTAACCCTATTCTTGGTTTTAGCAGTTTCGGTATTCAAACATTTAACCAATGTATCTCATGCCTTTTACTGTTTTTCCAAATGTATTAACTGACCATATAATGAAATTTTTTATTATAAAACGTCTCTTAATATTTTAAGATCTTAAAAATACATTTTAAAAAAGCTGCCCTGACTAGTCAAGTCAAAGCAAGACAACTACCCCACAACTGAAGGACATTTAAAATACATTTCTGAATCCATTTTTATATGCTACTCATGTCAATAAAGTGAAACTAAGACATGATTTGACTTTTCTAATAGTATGCACTGAAAAACTTTCTTGCTATTATCTGTGACTAGGTTTTGGAAAAGTTCATGGGGAACTGATTTACCAAGTGGTAGCCTTGACTTTTTTTTTTTTTTAAACAATTAAAAGAGTAGCAATGTTAATACATTCATGTTCACTGAAGGCTTCTAGGCATGCCCTTGAAATAAGGTTTTGAACACCTGCCAGACAAATGAAACTGCATACCTTTGCACTGTCTTGTCTGACTCATGTTGGCTAAGCATCTCCTCACTAACATTAGAATCAGACTTCTCCCACTCAGGCTTTCTGATTACCATCCGTATTTACCCCTTCCTTCCAAAGAGGCTATAATTGCTTCTTACAAACAAGAAATAGGAAAAATTATGTTTTGATATTTCATAAAAATCAGGAAAAAAGAAAATCCAGTGAAATATACTGATAATGGAAAAAACCCTCTAAAAAACTCATGCTTTTCCAGATATTGCTCCTTTTTATGTTTATTAAGTTCCATCCACCAAACTTAATGGCATTGCACGAACGTATCTGAGAAGAGAATTTGGCTAAAAGTGGTTACAAACTATGGCAGTGGGTCAATATGTAGATTTCTGTGCCAAGGGCAATAAAGTGTTGCGTATTATAAACATTCTGCTGGGCTTCAGGATTGCCGTATGCCAAGTTATTCTCTTCCCACATACGGACCATAAACTTCTGAAAGCAGAAGCAGCGATCCTAGGCTTTAAAGCATCTTATGAAAGTTAGCCACTAAATGCCCCACTGACTGGGCATTTCATTCCACAGCTTTCCTTCACAGTCTCCTAGCATAATGGTTGCCATACACATAAATTCAGGTCCCCATACATCAAATTTCTACAGTTATTCAGCTGTCTCAGTGCCTAATTGGATTTTTAAAAGCACTGAGTAATTTAACATTTATTGATTTCAAGGGAAGTATGCACTCACGTGATTACCTGAGTCTGTAAGTATGCTAAAATCTATAATTTAACTGGACTTACAATGAGATCACCTAATTGGATACTCCAATTTTGTCATTGCTAGTGGTGTGACTTCCGAAGATGCTGAGTCCTTGCAAATCCAAGGGACTCAGAGCTTTGTAGATGCTCAGCACTTCTGAAAAAGCAGACGCTAAGCATACCTGCCCTAATCAGAAGAAGGCTACCTTTGATCAAGTATGCCTGACACAGCATGTTTATTTAAAGTGCTGAAGTATCATGCACTGTATACTGAGCGTGTCTGCCTGAATAGAAGGCTAAGGGGCCCTTCCAATTTCATTCAACACAGACTTGACATTCTAGCAGCTGTGTGTAGGTAGGCTGGAAGAACAAAAACAGATTCATATTTCAAAGATCCTTAGCACATACATCAAAAAACAGAAGGCTCAAACTGAATCGTTTTAAAAAATGTGTCTTTGCCAAACATAGCACGGCCTCCATGGCATCCTACTCTTTGAAGAAATGGGACCAAATGTACACATCCATTTCTCTGAGACCTAATTTGGAATTTATTTATTTATGCCTGCTTGGGAATTTGGCTGGCACATCCCTGTTGCCCAGCCTGCTATTTGTGTAGCAAGAATCTACTCTACTGGAGACATCCTGGTGGAGTAAAAGTGTGTCTAAACACTACAAACAGCTAATGTCAAAGGAATGAAACAGAGCAAGGAAGAAAAAAATTCAAGTACATACAAAAGTTTGGCAGGGAGGTAAAAACTACTATTTCTTGAAATAATCTCTCCTTTGAGATATGCTTTTAACATATATCCTTCAGGTAGTTCTCAGCCCTAGCCAAAAATGGAGCACAACAAAACGAATTACCTACTTTCTCCATCCTAAAAGGAAGTTCCTCATTAAGTTGTGGAGATCACAAAACTATATTTCTTCAGCACTTAATGACAATATCTATAATACAGAAAAGATTTAAACAAGATAGGGAAAAGGCTCTGTTGTATTAAAATAGTCTTACTAGTGCTAGTGTGAGGTGCAGAGCAATATAACAGCAATGCCATAGTTATGCCATGATTTTTTTTTTAAAACTACACTAAAGAGGCTGAAGTAAATATTTTAAATATAGCTTTTGTTAGGACAAAAAAGGGTAAAAATCAAGATATTAATAGAGCCAAGACTAAAAACCAGACCTTTGCTTCCACTGCCAGAAAACAATTTCAAAAGCACAAAATACAATCATGATACAAACAGTCTTGTAGATCAGCAGATCTTAATTCTGCCTCTGAAAACTTCTAAATGGAGGTTTTGGGCTACACTGGTCCATAGATTTGAATCTATGAACATCCTGAGGCCTAGGCTGGATAGCAGGATTTCTTAAAGGCTTTTATACTACAGACCATGTATTAATACAGTCTTACATACATCTTTCCTTTCATAGGAACCGACAACTTTCCTTTTCCATTCACAAGTCATATAACATCTTTTCAATGACTATATAAGTTACATACAAAAGAGAGCAATCTTAACAATGTGGTTTTGTCTTCCTTTTACTGGAATTTTAAAATTGAAAATGAAGAGGACACATACAATTAGTTAGCTCTGTAAGGATCAAATACTTGCCACATACTTCCCAGAGCATCAATAACTTGTGAACCACAGAGAGAAAACCTTTATGACACAGGGGAAAGTAAAGATAAAAGCCGGTGAACAGTGAGTTTTGCTCTTTTCACTTTACTACTCAAACTCTTAGCACTGTTGCCTTAAAGCTACAGTATATACAAGTACTAACAAAACAGCAAGTGGTATTTAGTAGCATTCTAAAACTACATAATGAATTGAGTTTAGAAGGTGGGGGGAGAGTTTGGGGGGAGAAGAAATCAAGGAGGGGAGTGGCTATGTGTGAGAAAGACAGAAGCTTTTTTCTAGTTTTTGATTAGCCAGATTCTAAAGATTCTTTAGTTAAGGAAAATATTTAAGATGCAACTACAAAAAAGACCTCCACTCTTAAAACAAATTATAGCGTTGTTAGTTACTCTTTTCTTGTAAATGCTTACATAGTTAAGGTTTTGTTCTTGGGATTTTTGGGGGAGGCAGAGGGGGAGGGGAAAGAAGTTATTTGTTGGAGGTTTTGTGTTTTTTAAAGTACTTATTTTCAGTTATAGGAATAGAAATATATTACATAAGTTAGAAGAAAAAAAAACTAACTTAAACACCAAAATACTACCTGTTCAGCTGCCACTGAAAGCTATTAAATTAACAGTCAGATTTGTCTTTTAAATCCCAGCACAAGAACTTAGAGGAACAGAACACTGAGAATTCTTAAGGATGAGCTAAATAAAGCTTTCACCCTTGGAGAAGACTGAGGGTCTTCCTAATTCAAAAGGGCTTTATAGAGCTAGGTTTTCTATTTTCTTCCTTTAATAGATTCAGGATTTATTTCCTTGGTTGTCCAGGATTCTTTCTATTTTCCAGATAGTCCTACTTGCTTGGTTAGTCACATGCAGACAGCTATTGATATAGTGCAACTGTAGGTTTCTGCACAACATAGTCCAGACAATAAACACTTAACAGTTATCTTTAGCTCAGTCTATAGCTAGAAACAGAATTGTACTCCTGCTCAGTCTTCAGTTCCCAGAACTCAGCTGGAAACCAAGCCAAGGTTGGTTTCAAAGCTCCCTAAAATATCTCTGTTGACACTAAATAAAATGGACAGAAGCTGAAGGAACCTGAACAAGGTGTTTTCTACGTAAAGTCAGTTTTGCTCAGGTCTGAACTCCTATAATGTTTAATTCGAAGCACTTGTTTCTAGTTGCCAGTAGTTTGCACAAGTTTGATGCCAGCTGGCAAAACCCAGCCTGTCACCTCAGTAAAACTACCTTCCCAAACAGCACAAGCCCCAAGCAAAATGTCAGTACGGACAAACTCCAATTGAGAACACATGCCCTCAGTTCCTCTGACACCATCCTTTCACAGTATAGCACCTTCCCCAGCATGGATGAACGGCACTAGGAAAAGCAGCCAATTCTGCATATGTTCCAATAATACAGCAACACTGGCAGCTGTGGGCTGGCAAGTTTTAGGGTGTTGTACACACCAGCACAGGAATAGAAGAGGTGTGGTTTGCATTCTAGGATTTAATTAAAATGAATACAATTTTCTCTAGGCTCAAGTTCTTCCTCCTTATCTGCTTTTGTACCTGATAAATTAAAAGGGAGGAAATCTTAGAGGAAGAAGGGAGAAGAGAAATAAAATAGCTCCTTGTTTCTGAAGAAGACAATGTACTAGGAAAAATGCAGCCATGGTAACTTAGCAATTGCATCCCAGCCTGTTGTATGATAATTAGAACTGACGAGGTCACTTATACCCTGGCTTCTACAGAATGGAAAGGGAAACATGAACATCAGTTTCAGTACTTTGAGATGACTACGATTTCATTACTGAATAAACTGACAACTGTTTTAATCATAAAAGATGCCAATATAAAGTTTTAACATTTATCTTTGAAAAATCCACTTTTCTGAAAGAAGTTAAAAACTAAGCATACCAGCACAGCACATAAGGTATATCCTACATATTGCAGTACACAGAGAAACCTTTTTTTATTGCTCAAACCTCTGCATATAGTGTATGGTCAAAACACTTTTCATTCCTGTCTGATAAATGGTATCTGTCAGATTGAACCAGACAGGCTGACTTTGCCATACTTGACCCAAATGACAGCACGTTCTGCAGCTGCACTGCAAGGCAGCATGCCACAGATAAGAACACTGTGGCAAGATCATGACTTACTGGCACAGGGTAAGTATGTTTTTGAAACTGAAAGCAATTAAGGTATTTGCAGGTTAGTATGGTAACATTCACTTCTGCAAGAGCTTTTTCTGGGTCTTTGGAAAGGAAGCATTTGAATACCATTCCCTTTGATTTTAATGGCACATTATCTATTCACAGGTATGCAGGTGAAAAATAACCAATAAAAATAGCTTTTTACTCAGAGGAAAACATACAACTTTAATAAATCAGGCTCTTGCTTCACATAATACCAAATGAAAGATTCTAGTTCTTGCTTTACAAAAATTCAACAACTAATATTGCTGCTCAAGGGACAGTATCTCAGTAGACATCTGGAGAACCTACTGATTAATTAATAGATTCATTAATTAGACAGCTGTAGTGTTAGAAGAGAATTTAATTGTTTGGATTAATAACCCTACTAATTAGTCCTAAAGAAAATCATCATCAACCCATAGAGATGAGAAAACGCCGACTTCCTAAATGCTCATCTGCATGATTACCTTCACATTTCTAGAACATGTTAACTAACTACTGACAGACTTACAAGACTGCATGTGCCATGGGAACATCCAGAGCAAATATAAAAGCTGTGATTTTTCTAGTGTATAGCATATATACCACTGAAGACAAATGCTGCTAACAATAATTTAGCTATTTCTTGATTCTGAAGTATGGCACTGACATGAGAATCTGAGAAAAACAATTATAAAGACTAAGCCTGTGTGGGGCTACATAAAAACTGAGGCAGCCTATGAATACTGCTTAATTTTAAATCATCAAGTTATGCAAGTGACACACAACAGCAAAGAGGGGCCTATTCAAAACCATGACAGGGCTGCAGGGTTTGTGAATAATCTTACTGGTCTTATCTCACCAAGATAGACATATCCCTTTCTAGAAAAGAAATGCTGAAATTATACAGGGTATTTCATATGAACCATAATAATCTACAATGTGTGACAGCCAGCTTAGAGTTCTGTTTAATAAGGAGCTAAAGACCTCATGGCAGAATGTTCCTGTCAACAGAGTTGAATCTGACAGTATGTCTGTTTGATGTTAAATATGCTAAAAATTCTGATGCTGGTTTTCCTCCTTTGTGTCTAAGTTATCAAATGTATAATGCAGGTAGTACATCAAGGAATATAGTAAAAATAAATTAGTGAATTTTTTGAAACATTAAGATGCTTCCCTGTCATTCACCTCAAAACCCACAGATAAATGGGTCATTTTGCATGAAATATCATTTAATTAGCATACAAAAATGTAGTAGGGATATAGAGAGGAAAAAGCAGTATTTTGCACATCAAACATCCCACATAATATAAAAGTTTACAACCAGTTGGAAAAAAAACTAACTATGGAATAGTTACACATGAAAGGAGAGGAGACAGGGTAAAGAAGTTAAAATTGCACAACTTGACATTTTTTTTCCGTTCCATGTACTTGTTTCTGCAGACATAATAGTCTCTTCTTGCATTCATGAAATCTTTAGCTTTTTAGGTCTTTGCATTCTATTTATTTTTGGAAAATGAAGTATATTGGCTAAGTCAAAGACTGAAGGAAACCACACCACATCAAATTATAAAAGCTACTTAGTTAAATAAAAATTCACAGAGTGCCTTTTAGAATCTTAATGGGGAAGAGATACCAAGGATGTTTTTAAAATTCTACAGCATCACATTATGCACAGCTTCCTCTGAGTGAAATAAATCTCTTCATGAATGTGTGTCAGATTATTATAATAGGCTACATGACATCAGGAAAGAAACCTATAGCTCAAGTTAAAACTATGACTTAAATACATAGAAGTCTTGTCTTGTTAGCTCTGGTCAGTGCTTCTTTTACTTTGGATACTACAATAAAACCCAATATTTTTTCTCACAAACGCCTACAAATTCTGCAGTTTTATATTAAATCAGAAGTTTCTTAACAGAATATTGATCAAGTAAGTTCAGCTATTAACTTCTGTCCTACCAAGCACCTGTGGACTTGCATGTACCATAAGCCCAGTGCTTCCAAAACACACAATATCTCACCCAAAATGCAATCTGCAGAGCAAGAACTGAGTAGAGAGTGGGAGAAGCACTTAGAGGAACCTTCAGGGACTGTTTGGGTAAGGACAGGGTAGGAAGATTTTGGTTGTGGTTGACCATGTCTGGACACCAGGTGCCCAAAGCTGCTCATGGGTCAAGGTAAGGACAGGCAGAGGTCACTCACCAATTACTATGACACGGAAAACAGACGTGACTTGGGGAAATAGCTTAGTTTAGTACCAACCAAATCAGAGAAGGACAATGAGAAATAAAGCCCAATCTTGAAAACACCTTCCCTCCCACCTCTCTCTTCTTCCCAGGGTTAACTTATCTTCTAATTTCTCCAACTCCTTCCCATGAGCAGTGCAGTGGCACAGTGAACTGGGATTGTGGTTAGTTCATCACACTCTGTCACTCCTTCCTCCTCACAGGGAGGATTCTTCACACTTCCCCTGCTCCACTGTGAGGTCACTCCCACATAAGACAGTCCTCCATGAGCTTCTCCCACATGAGTCCTCCCCATAGGCTGCAGTTCTTCACAAACTGCTCCAGCCTGGGTCCTTTCCATGGGGTGCAGTCCTTCAAGAACAGACTGCTCCAGTGTGGGTCCCCCACGGGGTCACAAGTCCTGCCAGCAAACTGGCTCAAGTATGTGCTCCACTCTCCACATGTCCACAGGTCCTGCCAGGAGCCCACTCTAGTGCAAACTTGCCACACTGTCGCAGTCTCCTACAGGCATCCTCCTGCTCTCCACCATCACATCTCCCCAAAGCACGTATTAATAATCAAATTATAGGCTAGAACCCATTAGAGCACTTTTTGTCCCCTGTTGAATTGTGTCTGCAAAGTTTGTCTGGACAATGACACAGTTAGGGTTAAAAATGCAGAAGAGGGGAGGGAAAAAAAGTAAATAACTCCACAGTTGAAGACAAATACATCCATCCACTGTTCTACCAACCAATGTGTTTTCCCAACAGAATTATTTCTTTTATGCAATTATTATTTCTATTTCATACAGGATAAAGACACAGGTAGCAGAATAGAGACTACAGTACTGAAAACTTCCCCATGAAAATTGTATATTTCATTCAGCAACTTTCACAGTTCAAAGAACTAAGTGAAGAAGCCCTCTGAAAAACCTGAAGATAAACGATTCCCAAAAAAATGAGATGGGCCATGCAGTGGGATGAAGGGAAAAAAAAAAATCCCACATTATTTCAGGCTCCTTTTATATCATATTTATAGAAGAGCAAATTTTTTTTTTACTGACTGAAAAAGAAGAAATGCAAATTTTAAGAAACAAGTAGAAAATACAGCAAAAAATGCTCAGAGGAATGTTGTGTGTGGGAAACCACCTTCCTGCCTTCTCTAAGTATACCAAAAGTTAAAAAAACCACTAGGAAAAAAAAAAAAAGGAAAATTAAAGCCGATGGTAAGAAAGTTTTTCAAGTAGATTTATTTCAGGGATAAAATCCACAAATTCCTATTATATGGTGTTAGGGAAAGACAGATATCTATTTAGATTGCGGTGACGGCAGTCAATAAGTGTATTTCATCACTGCTGCTGCCAAAACAGACAGTATAGAAATGTGTCTGACAAGTGTAAAGAGAACCTGAATGATTTATTGTTTGCATTACATTAATAACTGCAGTGTCTGGAGGAAGATGAACCAAGTGGGATCAACTGGTTAAAAATAAATCATTGACATTGCATTTCTAGAAATAACCTTTATCCATAACTTATAAAGTGACTTTTTCATATTACTTTTTCTTCTGCATTTGACACCCTTTCCTCAGGATGCCTATTTAAGAAGGTATCAGATATAGTCAATGATTCTGTTTACCTGACAAACACAAAAATTTCCCTAACATAACAGTTACCAAATCATACATTTAAATTGCAAACATCAACTAAAAGTAGATTATTTTCTGAGCATGGAAGAGACTTATTGAACAGAAAAGCAATTTAAAGGAAAACTTATTGAACCAAACTACTAAAATTAAGCAAAGAGTACAGGACTACTGTTGATGGTTTAAGAAGCCCCTTCAAGGTCCTTTAGTATTCCCATTTCCCTTCTGCTTTTTGGCATTTTGACACTATTCAAACTACGTAATTATTTAGGGTGGTATAGATTAAGACAATTAAGAGTCTTTTTTCACCGCCTTCAACAGAGTTATCAGAAGAAAATATTTAACTTCTAGCTATATTGAAGCATTCAGCCTTTAGTAACTGGTCACCATCAGCAGATAACAGGTGATCTGTCAGTCAGTAGATTAAAGTTAAAGTCAGAGGCCCTTGCTACTTTTGCAAATGCTTTCTGCAATGACCTTAAACATATACAGAAAATATTGTTACTGCTATAGTTGCAGCTATTTGAATATCTCTTGCGGCTGAACTACTATTAAAACATTCCCTCCTTAAATCTTTTGCATCGTTATGCTGTATTGAGAGCAGCAAAGTGCAGTAAAACCCAATTCACCAATCCAACAAACATGTATTTTAAGAGAGACTACTCTTCATAGACAGTAGACAATGTAAAAAAAAAAAAAAAAGAAGTTAACACAGGTGAAAACAATGGTCACACAAAATGAAAATAAGTAAGAGACAAACCCATATGGAAACACAGAATTGAAGATCAGCACAGGAAGAGAGAAACCTGGGACAATGGGTTTTTATACCTGTACTTGACCATAACAGAAGTATCATGACACCAGTATATTTAATTGTGATTCTCATTTCTTTGTTTAGATACCAGCAGTGGAAAGAATAGGTTTGGGGGGTTTTTTGGTTGTTGTTTGGGAGTTTTTTTGTTTATGCATGTCAGCCAAATAATTTAGAGTGTCAAAATATAAATGTCAAAGCCAGCTTGCCTTTCTGTCAAGAACACACAGAGAATATGAGCATGTTGCCAACTTCTAAAACACTGTCAAAAGTATTATCGGCACTTTTTTTTCCCCTCAAGGCATATGGTTCAGTAAGAACCCAATGAGCTTCCATTTCTTAATAATATATTTGTAGCTGGGTGAAAAGCTCAAAAAGCACAAAAGCAAAAATAACAGACAAAGATTAATTGATGATAATACAGCGACAACACAGCTGTGGTAGCCTGGAAGAGCAAATAAATGGCTACTGCACTCAGTAAAATCTGTGGGTGGCAGTACCCTAAAACTAATCAGGAGGGAGATGGAGTAATGAAGAACCACCATGAAGAGGACAAGTACCAGCAATGTGAACACAGCATTAACGTTTCAAGTATGTGCTCTTCATGTGATTGAAAAATCATGACAGCTCCTCATCCCATCCAGCACAAGAGCTATTTACTGCAGAATTCTTAATGTTGGGAAGAATGAGGGTGATAAATGCAGTCAGACTTTCATGCAGGCCTCTGCAGCAAATATCCTCCACTGCCCAGAACTGGGTTAAATTCTGCCCACTGCTGGACCAGCACTCCTGTTCCTGAGAATGCAACTGAGATTTTCTGGAATGAACATGTAATGATTTCACAATATTATTGTTCACAACCATAAAGAGCCATTTATTAGACACACCTACATATGTTATACTTTTTTTTTTCTTCCTTCTTTTTATTAAAGGAACATATTTGCACTCATGGGCATGAAACAGTCCCTGGCTCCCAAAGAGACCACAGAAAATGGAACTGAAACGCCATCAAGAACTCGTAAGAACAGCATCCTTTCTCCTTCATTCACCTCATCCTCTTCATGGCATGAATTTTCTGACTGCTCTGGGCAACAAGTCTGGCCCTACTAAAAAGTAATACACATTTCCCTCTTGTCATTTCTTTATGCACACTACATCCCAGATATTTAACAACTACCTCATGGTTTCTGATAAATACAGTTTTAGAAAGAATGCCACTGCTCTGCAATGGATTCTTATCTCAGAAGTCCCATATCTTTCCATGGGACTTTCTATGAAAGTGCTTTGTTGGAAAATAAGTAAAACTGAACCATAACAAATACATTTACACCTCCACAGTGCACAAGGTTCATTTAATGTACGCATCAAGTATAACTACACTTTCACCACCTGCTCCACCTTCATATCACAAATGAAGGAAAATGTTAAAAACTATGATAAAAAGGAACAATGATGATTCTTTAATGCTTTAATTTCTCATTTTCAAGCTGCATTTTTACTTCCCTGAAAGAGCAGGCTGTATTCTTCATGGCTTTGCGGTGTGCTATATTATGGAGTATCTTATACTGGATCTTATAAATCAAATCAAGAAAATATATACACATTAGTGTATATAGATACAATTTGTTTTGAATAAATCTCCACCCTGTCAGAGACTAATCTTTGCATACTTTCCCTGTGAATTATTAAAAGAAAAAACTCATGCAACCAAAAAACCTGATAAGCACCAACAAAAAACTTGCTGTGACAACAGGCTGGCTTTTCAGGAATTAAGCAGATATTTAAGTAAGAGTCACAAATATACAACATTTAATTCTTGACTCCCTTTTCAATGGTCTCAAGTTACATGACTTGATAAATAAGTAATCTTCTTGATAAAGAAGAAAACCCATTGAAGAGAAAAGGTACTGCAATTTTTAAAAGTTCTGAAGAGACTATTACCTTTAAATTTAATTGCTCTGGATTTATTTCTATTCATTTGTGGACAGTATTAAAGCCACTGGAGTTCGCTACTTCTTGCCATAAATTTCAGTCTCTACATCTGCAAATCAACTTGCTTGCTGCTGAAAGCACAAGCAGTATGATTCATGATACATGTGGAAAATAGCAACAAACATCTACAAAACCCTTCCATCAGCAAAGCTATTCTCTTTTTCAGGAGCTACTAAATGATATAGCAAAAAGTAATAGAAGATACCTTTCTGAGTATAATTCCAGCCATTGACATTTTCACAACTATGCATTTGGCACAACATTCCTTTTTGTTCCAGATAATACATGTAGATCTTTCACAATACTTGCACCAAAATATTACCTTACTCCAATGCTGTGACACTTACAACATATTATGCTTATCATACAGGATTAGTGGGCATTGCCACCTTAGGGTATTTTTCTTCCTCTCAGCAAACTGTTGTTTTTCATTTGATATCACCTCTCTGTAAGACATTCCCAAAACAGTGTGATGGTAGCCCACTTGGTCCCAGGTTCTGCTCCACTTCTCATGACAGCTCTTTAGTGTTTTCTACACTCACACATGCAGTGCTGTTCCTGCAGCTCTGGGCTGCCCAGTCAAAAGATGTTCCTCAAATACCACATGCAAACAAGCTGAGACAAAAAAATACCCAACCCAATGAAACACCTCATACATTCTTACAGCTCCATATTTCTGGGTTTTGTTTTGCTGTTCGTTTTTTTCTCTCCCCTTCATATTGTGCTTCTCATGTTTTAGAAAAACATGAGGGAAAAAAACTATTTTGTCAGGAATTCTTAAATCCTCTTAAAATTTTAATCTCTTTCCTCCTCTTGCCCTGGCAGTTCTTTTCCCCTTAAGTAGGATGATGGCTGTACTTCATATTGTAGCATGCAGTGGGGAAAAGAATGGATTTACAGGAAACCATCCTATTCCTGTAGTACAGATTCCCATTATATAATTTATTCTTAGGAGCACTAACTCACAGATTGAAGGAGCAGATACACACAGTCAATCCCAGGTAAAACACAAGACATATATTTTAGTTCAGAAATACTGAAAAAGCTAGGGTGCTCTTTCTCCCTCTGAAACAATTTGTGATGACATGGCAAAGTAGGTCCAAACCAGGAAGGATGACTGAAATCAAACCCATGTGCCACTGTTTTACATGCTGCCAACAGTGGCTCTGAAAGTGTTCCTCCAGCAGTCTTAGGATTTCTGTGTAAACAACCAAGGCATGTGCCCTCTCTCAAGTGAGCTGGCTCAAACATCTGACTGACAGCTTGCTGCCTTTAATGAACTGGAAAAATGTGTTTTCTGCCTCTGTAGATTTGGGCAAGTTTAGCTCTAAGAAATCATGAGCTGCTCTTTGCCCTCTCCATCATCCCACTCCTTTCAACAGCCCACTTTGGGTAATTAAAAAGACAAAGGCTTGTTTTACATTTTGAAAGGTTTCCTTGACTCTTAAGACATATCACTTTATCTTCCCTGTTGCTTTGTGTCATTCAAACAGAAGATTCAGAGGTTTGGAAGCTACAAGACCTCCATGACAAAAGCTTTTATTCCCAAATGAAATGGGGTCTTCTTTTTTCTTCTTAATATATATATATTTGTATTCATTAGCAAGATGACGTTTTTCCACAAAACTGCATCTACAGAATGTAGCAGATCACATTCACAGCACTAACACCTTACAAAGAACTGTGCTGACTCAGGACTGCTGGAGCCAATATCCACATACTGTGTAAAAGACATTATGGCATAAAGATAACCAAGTTGCCCATCACTTAATTTTAACTCCAAGTTGTTTTTGTTTTTTTTCTTGTTATGGTTATTAGAATTAGGAAAGGCATTTTGATTTTTTTTTAAAAAAAAGGAAGGAGGGTGATAGGAAAGCTGTTTCCTCAGCAAAGCACACCTAGACAGGATGTGGAGGTTGCTACAATTCTTCCTTGCTGTGAAATTAAGTTAGTCCCAATGTAGGGCTGACTAACCACTGCAACTGGTACCACTTAACTGTGCAGCAAGAGCCCAAGTTTATATTCCATTCTACCTTTTTGTAAACTTGTTCTTAATTTTTCTTATTCATCCTTCTTCCACTTCAGCAGTTTTCTCCAGTCCAGAAAACATTTCCAGATTAGTCTGTCTGATTTCCTCCTGGCAGCTTCTCCAAGAAGCACATCTCTGCAGTGGCCAGAGTAAAGATTTTCCTCTCAGGGCAGAGGAATCTCTTTCTGCCACTCCTTTTAGAGATTGAGCACTTTACACAAGAGCTTGCAGTGGGCCACTGAAATCCTTACAGATCATTCATAGCTGCTAAATGAGAAGAAAGACTGTTTGTGATGAAGGTTTCTGAATCTGTATCCTGACACTAGAATAATAAATTAAACTTACCACTCTTAACAGCTGTAACCTAAAAATCTATGAATGACTGAGCTTACTGGACCTCAGGCCACTCAATTCTAGATTTCCCCCCTTTCAGTAGTTTTCTTTCCTCTACTACATGGAACATCCACTCCCTCAGAGGCGCCCTGTGACATCTGTTGAAACATCTGCTTCATTTTCTATTCTGTAAAATATCCATAAGAAAACACTCAAAAAAACCACAACCCACAAAAAAAAATACTTAGATTTTTTACACTGAAAACATAATAAAAGCACACAGCATTTGGAGAACTCTTAACAACTTGTTCTCATCTTGAGTAACATAGTAACAAGCTTTACAAGGAGAGTACACTTAAACACCAGTATGCCCCGTGTATCCTATGTCATTTACTTTTCTCTGTGAGTTCCAAAGAAAACATGTACATATACACTACGTAACAGACAGGGGAAAAACCATATCTCATCATGAGTCCACATTTGCAACACTGCCAAACCAAACATAATCATGGGTAACCGAACACTACTTCTTTCATCATAACCCAGCTTTCTTCCCTCACATGTCCTTATTTCTTTAGCATACAAGGACAAAAACTCGAGGATTTTTCAGCAAAGGTCTTTAGCTTTCTGCGCTCTGCTTTGTCCATAAAAATAAAGTCAAACCAATCAGTATGCTTATTACACACTTACAAATCACTTCAGAAGTGATTTCTCTTCATGAAATTTTAGAAGTAATGCACTGTTGAAAAATCATATCTACTGATGTATTTTAATCCAAAGTCATAAGCAAATCTTCACAACTGAAGAACTTACCCTTGTTCTTTTGGAAATCTTTTATAATGAATTTAGTACTTAGCAAAAATATTGTGTCTGCAGTTCTAAAACAACTATGACCCTATCTACCAGTTCTGGCAGAGGAAAAAGCTGCAACTTGCAACCTAGATGTTAAGAGACCTGGTCTTATTGCTGACAATCCCTTGCTTCACCAGTGCACGTGAACGGAAAAGGTTCAGGTCCAGTGTAACCTGGAATAAGAAGGTTAGATGAAGAAACAGCGTCTCAGTAAAACAAAGGAATGTTTTAAAGACAGAAATATTAGAAATTACTCTTAAAAAACATTGTTCAAATGAAGTTTAGCACTTAGAAAAGTAACATCACCTACAGCTAAACATGTTTTTATACTGTTCTCCAAATTATACTCTTACCTTTATAAACAACTATGTTTGACCTGGATTGCATAGGTTTCAGGGAACTTTTTAGGTAACCAAAGTAAGCACAATCCATTAAAAACCCACATCCACTGCACTTGGATCACCTGAACACAGCTTCTTTTAGGACCATCACACCAGGAAATATGCACCAAAGACTCTAGCAACCTGAGGAGTTGCCATTCAAAACAATAAGGATTTCTGAGTATTGAACAGAACAACTTTGGTACAGACCTCCTGCCAGGCTTCCCAGAGCACAGCCTGCAGCATGAGCCATAGCCTGATGCTCCTTGGATGTGAGTCCATGCAGGTCCAGAAAGTCTATACCTTTGCACTACCTCATTCAGGTCATGTTACTACTCTAGTCAGCATTTCAAACCCTTCCATAACATTATTGTGAGGAACATATGATTCCAAGCAAGTGGTGCAAGATAGACTCCATGCTGATCAGCATTGTGTTGATATAAAAAAATTAACTAAAAAGAAAAGAAAGATGGTCTGCTGGAAAAACTCAGCCCTCTAAAAACAGTCCAAAGTGCTTCTAATTTAAAAACTTAAGACACCCTTCTCTTGACACCCTTTCTCCTGTCTTTGAAAACAGGACATTTTGAGACAGTCTCAGGAAGAGTAAGTTACAGTCAGCACAAGAAAATTAGTCATAAGCATATAACTACGCACTATTGTGTCCTTGTAAGAGTGCACACGTGCTTTTCCCCACCAAAATACCCAACAAGATTCATCTGCAAGTGCTAGCGTTCTCCTACAAAACTGTGTTTCCTACCATGTAGCATATAGCTTTTCAACAGAGAAGAAAATGAAGGAAGAGTCAATTTTAGTATTTTTCAAGTTCTGCTTGAAAAATTTTGAAGAATAAAACCTGAGGAGCCATACCTTGTTTCTAATATATCTACGCTTACTAAGTAAATGTAGATGTTAACCCTAAGAATATCATGGGATTATCATACTAAATCATTTAACACAGCTTTTAATTTTCTAAATCAACACTCTACTAACTTCATTTAAATAACCTGGTGACATTTTCTTTGTAAAGAGAAATTCAGAAGTATTACACAACACAATGTGCAAAGCATCATATCAAATATTAGAAATAGGTTTTCCACCCTGAGAGTGGCTGGGCACTGTAACAGGCTCCCCAGGGAAGTGGTCACAGCACCAAGCCTGACAGAGCTCAAGAAGAGTTTGGACAATGCTCTCAGGTACATGGTATCTCTCTTGGGGATGGTGCTGTGCAGGGCCAGGAGTCGGACTTCATGATCCTTGTGGGTCACTTCCAGCTCAGGATGTTCCATGACTCCACGATAATACACAAAATATTAATTACACTGCAGGCCTCCCTAGAAGTTACTGTCAATAAATCTTTAAACCAACTTAGCAAGATTCTGAAGTCTTTAACAAAGGCAGATGCCAACTAATACATTTTAACAAGCGGTCAATTGAAGATAAGCATTTTGAAATACGGTGAGAAAATAGAGAACACATAGACTGTTGTGTAAATAGCTGTATTTCAGAATGCTTTATACAGTTAAGGGCTGTCAAATGCAGTTTCTCTCTTGAAATACCATCTATTTAATAGTTCTATTAGCTTGATGCATTTGATTTTTTTTTTCAATCATTTACTTAATATTGCTGTACAGATCTCAAGGGTCTCTCTGTTCCAGGCTATTTATATGCAAGCCCAGAAGAGTTTTAAATTAAACTTCTGTTTTAAACATACAGTTTTAATACAAATGCATCTATGTACATTATATTCATTTAGTGCTGCAGATTGACATGACATTCCATTTTCTTTCTTTTTTGTTGTGTAAAAAGGCCCTTTTTATCAAAGTTGTTGCCTTGATTTATAATGAAGCATGCAGTTCAAAAAGCAGTAAAATACAGGCTTTGCAAAGAGTCCAAGTCACTGTACAACTAGATTTTCTTCACTTGACATATTTTTTACATGCACACAAGGGAGAAGCCTGAAGTAGGAAAGACTTTCTTATTTTTATCAGTTTAAGTAGAGAACATTCAGCCACTGCATTTAATATCATTCAGAATGACACTGTAGGCAACCACAGTTGTCATGTTCATATCCTGCTTTTTGAGATGGAATTAAATTCGACCATGCAATTTTGTGTTCTATTTTCTATTAAATTTGCTATTATTTTTAAACTCATAGAAAATAAAGAACTGCAATGAGTTTATTCAGAGGGTTGCAGTATTAAGAGACACCCACAAGGGTGTTTTTCAAAATCTTTGCAATATTACAGCTCAGTGGGAACATTGAGCAAAATGGTTGTATCCACTGAAGCAGACACAACTTGGTATGAAAACTTATGAACCTGAAAAAAATCTCCAGACAACAAATACAGAAATTACTTCTGGATGAAATGAGAGAAAATATACAGTTAACAACATAAGTAGAGGAGCTATAAAGGTAAGGTACAACGTCAGAAGAGTACACAGTATCTGTATAAATTGATCAATGAGACACAGGTACAATCCACAGTAACACAAGACAATCCAATTTAACTGATTTATATACATCAGGAGCCTGAAAAAAAGATCTCATTAGGTCAATTCTGCCACACAATTGGTTTAGAAGAGCTGCTGTGTTTCATGATAAACCCTGGATGTTAGGATGGGTGAACCTCCAACACACAAAAGTTTCCTTTCAAAGGGAAAGGACAAAGATCTTCAGGAAGGTAAAACACTACAGAATTTTTCTTTTTTTCAATCTGTACTTTTAAGTTCAGTGTCATGCACATTTTCTTCTTTTTATTTTTCCTACACTTGTAGGTTACTCAGTTATTCTATCAAGCTACTTCATAACGGAGCTTACAGCACAGAGGAAGGTGCCAATGGCAAAGCAAAGCAGCACCTGCAACTCTTGTGCAGAACTGTCCCCAGGGGCTGCCTGGGGTGGCCGAGCCCCCACAGGCTACTGCCCACAAGTCTGTCTGCCCTGTGGTCAAATTAATCTCAAAACTGGATAATCCGCCCTGGGTTAATCAAAAACAGACCTTAGCAATGCAAGACCTAAAAATACCATTTAATTTCATGCAAAACCTGAGTAGAGAGATGCAAGGATGGGGGGAAAGGGCAGCTGGGGTGGGGGGCAAGAGGAAGACTTTCAAGAACAGTCAATACTCAGTGTTTGAACTTTTCTTTTAGTAATCTAAATTTTTTTCCCCAGAAAACAAAGACCCAGATCCTCAACACCCCCTCAGACTGTTCTTTAATGACTATCATATCTTTTTCCTAGTATTTACAGACAGCATTACACTGTAAAACCAAAATGTTTTCATTACCCTAGAAGTTTATTTGGTTTTGATTGTTTTTTTTTAAATTAAAACCACTGAAAATAATGTGGTTATTTGATTTTAATATAACAACTTCATGTATGTAAGCTAGCTCAGAAACAAAACGAGCACAACTTCACAAACTCAGTATTAAGACATTGATTCTTTTTCTCTCCATGTTTGTGCTGGTTAAACACACACTTTTAATTACAGAAATGCATATTGCCCCCAGGCAACCTGAAAAATGATTGATAGTCACATTTAAAATTTTTTCAAGGCTTCTCCTTTATAATTAACCTTCTTACAGCAAGCAGAATACATATTAAGACACATAACAGCATGCTATTTAACTGCTTTTTGAGTTGTATGAGGCTAGATCTTGAATTATCCCAGTGACATAAGATACTCTAAACCCGTGCATTCTGAAAACCATTCTTTTTCTTACAAATGTGTTAAAAAATTCGATGAAGTAGCATGACTTGTAAGTCTCTTAACAGCTATCAAGATGACTATTAGTTTCAGAAGACCTAACCATTTTTTAAAAGCTGTTTTTACTTTGTGCTTACAGTTCATAAACCAAATTCTGCTCAACTAATATGACCAAGTAATTAGAAATTGCTATTTATATAAGTTAGTTGTTTTAGAAAACAAATTGATAAATTTAATTGAAAAACTTGAACTTTATCTAGGTAGTAAAGGACATACTGTATTGTTAATACAGAACAAGCAAGATGAATTCTGGTTATTTAAAATAAGAACATCCAATATAGTAAAAGATTTTCAGGAAGGAAGCAGAAGGGTGTGAAGACGTAAACTCAAGGCTTGTAACTTAAAAAAATCAATCACATCCTTACACATGCATTTCAAGGACGCTAACTAGATAAACACAGGCAAAACTCCCTGTGCTAAATTTCAGATCTTTTTAATTAAATTCTCATCTCAGTAAGTAAGACACACTCTTTACAGTTTGTCAGGGAATGCTTCAACTTTTTTCCTCAGCCGGATTTTTCATGTCATCTGTTTTGTACACTGTGTAGTAATGGGAAAGAATGTGGCATGTAAAGCAGATATTTGAATGAGATAAATTATTTCTAAGTTACTCTAATTTTCTACTTCAACGACAAGCAATCTGACTAGATAGAAAAATAAATTAATATATTCTTCAGCACATGTTAAAGTTTATTGAATATAGAGCTATTTTCTCCCCTTATTTAACACAGTCCCTATGGAGAATACTTTAAGTTTTGTTATTTTGCTTATTGTCTTCCATAATTCTTATTTCTGGGACTTTCAGATGCAACTCTGCAAGCTCTTCTCCCCTCTCTCTCTACCCCTTCTATTTGGAAGGCTGAAAGAATAGATTTGCCTTCCCTTTTTCCAGGAGCACAGACTCTTCAGATTATTGAAAATATTTGGACTTTATTTTTCTTTAACTCTGTAAGGTTTTTGGTCTTAGATTTTGGGATTTTCTAGTTTTTGACCTACTTAGTCTTATGGAACCAGGCTGGGAGTGCAAGAACCACAGATGCATATAGGTTTTGCCAGAACATAGTGTGGAGCTATGGAAATAAAAGCCTAAAAATGTATCATCTCACAATGGCCTTTGGAAGAAAACTGGAACTGTATCAGAGCATATCAAAGTAGGCAAAACTGCACCACTTTGAGCAAAATAAAATGAATAAACCGCTATAAAGGTAAGTGCCTACAAAGCAGGATATTTTGCTAATCTCCTCCTTCCTAAGTATAAGAATTAAGGATGTCTGCAACATTCAAGCGTTATTGAAACTGACTGCAGCTATAGCTCAAGTCATAGTTTTACTCACCCTTTTCTGAAAATTACCATTTGGCTGAAAACACTTTGGTTTACTGTCAATTAGAAGAATACTTTGTTTATGATAGGCTCAGTAGTATTGTTGGAAGATCATTTCAGTTGAAAGACTGGGAATTGTGTTTTTTACCCTCTTCATACGTCCCAGATGATTCCCTCACTGAACATATAATCAGTTAGTTTAAAAAGAGCAGATGTTTAAATATGCTTTTAGTTTGACAATGAACTTGGAGGCCTCAATCACCTCTATTAGACTGTAGAACAGCAGGCCTTGACTAAACTGTTGCTTACTCTGTCCAGTCAATCTTTTAAACAGTAATTTTAACACCTGATAAACTGTACCTTTTAATTAATTAATACAAGGCCTCCCACAACCCTGTTGGCTGGAGCTGGCACATGGCTGCAGATAACTGCCACCAGCATATACCTGCTTTGCTCACACTTGGTCACAAACACAATTTACTTTCAGTGGCAGTCCAATAAAAATTTCAAAACGCTTCAAACATAAGGTGTTATTCAATGGAGATAATTGCATCAAGTATATTTTCTACTGCAACAATGGCAAAGTAAATAGGGAGAAAGAGAAAAAATTACATTTATGCCATCTGAAAAGAATAAACAAAATTTTTCCGAGATATAGGTCTATCAAAAAGCTCACATCAAGAGGGAAATGCTTTTGGAACAATATTTAAATAAAATCAAAGACCTCACACACTCTAATATAAGCACTCACATTGTTAAACAAGCCCCAGAATGATTTTTCAGGGACTGGGCAGACTTTTTTATTCTTATAGGATTTCACTGAATTAAGCCATTAGTAGTGTATCCTAAGAATGTCAAACAGTTTGAATCATTAAAATGAATACAGAAATTAGTGACATGCATAACATTCAGTCCCAGGGATGGATCCTTATTTTATCCTGTACATATTTGAAAGGCTGCTTCATTTTTGAAATAATAAATGTTGTCACTTTTATAGAAGTCATGATACAAAATACAACCATAAAAGACTTTTCCGGTCTTAAATTATGTTTAAAAGTTTATTTCCTTCCTAATGTTCCAGTGGAATGACTTTTTGGCAGAACTAGCTGGAAAGTAGAAAATGGATTTAAATGCAGAGCTTAACCCATTTATTACTGATTTGAAATGAATACTAATATTTGTAAAATGTTGAAGTCTTCCCCAAGCTTTAAGTTCCAAAAATAATCTTTTTATTCACTTCACCTTTTTTGCTTTTTGGTATTTATTCTCCTGAGAAATTACAGGGAGATTACTTGAGAAACTAACTGAAAAGTCCAACTTTCCCTTTTTCTTCAACTGTTTAACCTCTTTCTTCATTACTCTCAATAGCCCTTTCCATTGCAAAAAATTGCTCCTAAGCTGCCTCTGCAGTGCACTATGCACTGCACCCCTGTAGTGTTTCAAGTACTACAGGAAGAGAGATCAGAATTATACACATACATTTATTAAACACCCATGTAAAACAACATCTATTCCATAGCAAGCTGATCACTAAGGTACGCAGGTTTTGGCCCAAGACCAAAGTGGGGGAAAAAAATTAACTAATCACACTCCACAAAAGGGAAGATGCCCAAGCCTTGAATAAAAAAAGAAATATCAGTAAAGCACACAAAACACATTAAACCAAAAAAAACTCATGAGCATAAAAAAGAAAACTAAACCAAACCAAACAAAAAAAAAACCCCAAACAAAGAAACAAAAAAAAAACCACAAAAAACCTCAAACAATCAAAATTTCCTTTTTTTCCAAACCAGCATTATCTGTCTTGTGGAATATGCAAAAAGTACAGTAATAAATGTTGTATACTAACTTCCATTCCAGACATCACCTTTCAAGGGACTAACATTTGAACTTTACACAAGTGAATGATACTTTTTTTCCTAGTGGAACAGCTCACTTGAATAAAAGTAAGTTAACATCATTAGAGTTTATAGACCCTTATTCTACAAAGCCAGTTAATTGCTCAGTGCATCAGTTTTATTAGTGCACTGCAGCTTTATCTATATCCTCCACTAGCTACAGTCATTCCCACAGTGCTGTATTTCACTTAGTTGCTTACAAATTTCCAAAAGTCAATGCATCACTTCTCCTAACCAACTGTTCCTTCTACATTATAAAGCAGTAAATAATAGAAATTGCAAAAAAATCCATTTTATATGCAAGTAATAGCTGAAGTGAAGGCAAGACTTTGCAATTTTTCATGGAGGTTCCACAGCTTTTCTTGGGATCATTTAACACAGGGATCCCCAAATGTAAGCATATATTTTGGTATTAATTAAAAATTAAGCAGCAACTCTCCTGTATAGCTTCATCATACAAAGCTGGCACTTGTTTACTTTGAATTAAGTTCTTGGAGTTTGTACAAGGTGTCTTTTCTTTCTGTAGAAACAGTATTGAAAAGAAAACAGAAGTAATGATGATGAGCTTCCACAGAAAGACTATGACAAAATATTGGTCAGGTCATTGTATGGTGTGTAACTACGCAGGTGAAAGCAACTATCATTTTCTCTGCCTGAAAATAATCTGGGTAGAAGGAAGTTAAATTCTTTTCTTTCTATGTAGATTTAATTTGGACAATCTTGCTATGTCAGGAAGTTAAAAGTAAAATTCCTTTCTGAATTGCACCTTCAAGGAAGTACATAAAATGGATTACTGCCTTCATTGCCAGTGTAAATTCTCCATAGCATTATTTGCTCTTTTTCAGATGTTCCCACAACAACACAACTTACCAAGAGCATTGCAACCTCAGCAAGTGTGCTTACACGTGCTGCCACTGAACTTTGCTTTGCATTTCACTGTCAAACTCCATTCTATTGTTTAATTAAAAACATACTAAGCACTCTACTGCTTGAGGATGGACAACACACACATACACCTCTCTGAAGGAAAGGGAGATTTTTGAGGATAACACAGGTTAAGTCATTTATTACAGTAAAACTGATTCTCGTCAGAGATCCATCTTATAGTTCTATAAATATAATTATGTGTGTGAATAAGTGTATGGACCAGCTTTTATAACAAATAATTACTGAACACTTCTAGAGCATCCATGTGTTTTGTACAATAAGAGACATACATTCTCACTATAAATCCCTCTGATCATATAGGGTCACATAACTAAAAAGCTCAAGCCAGTTAAATTGAAATAGTCATATATAAAAATAGTCCATGGCTAGTGGCAGCTGCGTCTTCAAATAATAGTCTATTCTAGTTAAAGCCACACAAACCAAAATAAAAAACCCTACTTCAATATGCATGAATCTCAGCAATTACTTCACACATTTCGTGACCACTTCCTTGATGATTACTTTCCTTGGGGATTACTTTATGCTATAATACCCCACATTCTATTTAATTTTAAAGGATTTTGAAAGCCAGGCCTCTTCCATCATTTGGTTTCCTACATTTAGTCTTTTTGGACAAGCCTTACCAAGGGCTCATTCCTTCTACCTTCCTCCCCCAAAAAAGAAAAATTATTTAAATACAAAGCTTTTTGTTCTAGAAGAATAAACAAGTACCACAAATATTACTAACTCATAATGATACTTGCTTCTGTGTTGCACTCAACTAAAAGCAATTAAGTTAGTGAAGAACACAAAAAAAGCCTCCACCATATCATATTTTATTACTGAAATCCATCAGGAGAACGCTGAGAAAGCGCTGAAAAAATGTGTATATAAGTTACATAAAATTATGTGCTGTATAATCATGGCATATTTATCCATGGCATTGTAATTAATAATCAGCTGTCAACATCCTGGAGTGGTTTTCCAAACATTAAACATAGGATGCTTAAATATTTTTAACTCCTTTTGTTAACATGCTTCTTTGAACAAGCAGAATTATTTTTGCAAAGCACTGTGTTATTATGAAGGCCTGAATAGGATTAAAAGGCTTTCATGAAGTACAGAGACCAAGTGCATTTCATCTGCTACGTGGGAAGCCAGCGCTGATCATGGGCTTCTCAGGTTTGCATTACATTCATTATCCTGAAGCACTGTTAGGTGTTGACAGTTCTAACTGCCTTCACTGGAACGACAGGCCCTGCAAAACTGAACGCGCGCAGAATTTACGATTCACCGCCCATCTGCCAAGGCGGAGAGTCAGCCCTTCAGAAGTGCGTGTCACAGCAGGCACATCTCCCCCCACCCTTCTGGGGGAGCTGAGAATGGGGAATCGGGGCCAGAATCAGAAGGGGGGGCTGGGGAAAGGACCCTTAGCACTACCTGCAAGTTTCAAGTTGACCCAAGAACTCAGTCACCAACAAAAATCTTTCTTAGAGGTTTACACGTGGTTTAAATTGCACGTAAGTCTGTGCTTCAGCCTGCTATGCTGGAGTCAGCATTGCTGACTTTGCACTTGGATAAAGATTTCCAGGTCCAGAAGAGGACCACAAAGATGAAATAGAGGGCTGGAGCACCTCTCCTCTGAGGAAAACAGAGTTAGGGCTGTACAGCCTGGAGAGCAAAAGGCTTCACCGAGACCTTTTTGCAACATTTCAGCACCTAAAGGGGGACTACAAAAGACCTGAAGATGGACTTTGTAAAAAGACTTGTAGTGACAGGACAAGGGGGAATGACTTCAAACTGAAAAAGAGTAGGTTTAGATTAGATGTTAGGAAGAAATTCTTTGCTTTGAGGCTGGTGAGGCTCTGGAACAGGTTGCCCAGAGAAGCCATGGATGGCCCATCCCTGAAGTACTCAAGGCCAGGTTATACACAGCACTGAGGAACACAGTCCAGTGGAAAGTGGCCCTGCCCATGCCATTGGGGTTGGAACTGGATGATTTTTAAGGCTCCTTCCAAACCAAATTATTCTAGGATTCTATAAAGAGTACAGAGACACAGGTGAAATTAAGAGACTCTTTGTCTAAGTATCTTCATTTCACTGATCAATCTCTTTTTATGTTCCAAAATTCACCTGATTTTACTATTAAAAGCAATCAACATATTCTGAAGTATTCCTATTCTAGACTTTAACTTTCCCCTTTCAATAAGGAACGTAAGTTTTGTCTGTAGACTATGTACTTTTATTTCAAAGTCTACTCAGAAACATTAAAAGCATATTTTTTCCTTTATTATTTTCATTATGCTAAAAAAAGAAGTCACACTTCAAATAATTGCCTGATGGTACCAGTATGTTAACTATAAGGCTGGTATTCATTGATTTTGTGTCCAACAAAATTATGTAGTGCAACCACAAAATGCTAGACAGATTATACAGAGAATTTCACTCATGCACCTTCTCAAACTACTGCTTATGGAACTTTTAGAAAAGAAAAATGGATATTAAAATACTGAACTAAAGAAAATAAGAAATACAGTGGGGGAAAAAAAAAATCAATGTTCTAAATACAAATCTAAAAAATTTGTGTTATTCTATACCAAAAAAACCAACACTATCCAACCTTCAGTAGCAAAATTCTTTGACAAAGAATAAAGTACAATGAAAACACCAGTATTTTATATTAAGCTGATACTGAGAGGCAAAATCAAATGATGACAAGTAAAACCTTTCAACAAATACTGGTTGTTTGTAGCACATATTGCATTATTTAATTTTTTTAAACATATAAATGAAATATCAAAAAGATAAAGCTCTGATGTTCACTCTTGAAGATAATGGTATAAAGCAGATTATTTCCAGCAGTTACTAAAAAAGGGTTTGAGAGATATGGGTCTACTCTAAGTCAGTTTTCAATAGCAGAGGATAGAGAACACAAAGACAGGTGATATGAACAAGAGAGGCCTGAGATTTCACACTCATCGAGGGAGAGGCTTATGTTTGGATTTGGAGAACTAGATGACCTGTACTCCGTAAGCATGAGCAGGAATAAAAGTCATCAGGTCAGTGAAAAGGTTTTTGCACAAAGCAAGCAGATAATTTGTTGCAAAGGAAAAATATTTCAGTAGTTTAGAGCACTCAGTTACATATTCTGTCCCAAGCAGCAGCAATGGGAAAGGGGTATTAGAGCAGGCATGTGAACAGACATTTGCTGCAGTTTTAGAAATTCCCTAATTGCTGTGTCAGGAACAGTTTCTTTATCTGTTTTACACCCATGACCTGCAAATTTTGAGCCCACTGTAATTTTCACATCACAAGATTTGATGAATACCAAATCCACTCTATCAAGTTGTGATGTTCCCAAGTTGTATCTGGCATTTCCAAGGTCAGAAAAATGTAGGACCGCTTTGGATTATTTTTCCTCTTAATGAAATACTTAGCTTTAGAGCAGAACAATATATATCTAATGCCTTTTGCCCACTCAGTATTGTGAAACTCCTCCCCAACATCACCACAGCATTGGAGCACTCAAAGAAACCAAAAACCAAAACAAAAACACCCCATCAAACTCCCCCCAACATCCCCCAAGAAAAAAAAGAAAAAAAAGGCACAGCTCAACATCATCCACATCACTAGGGATTTAATATGAAAAAAGAAGCAAGTGGAATTTCTGAATGTTACAAAGCAGAGAAGGTTCACCAACACATAAGAGGGTCAGTCTCACACAGAACAAGTAACTCAAGGATTATTGTAAGGAAAACAGAGAAGTGTAACACTTCAGAGGGAAAGGTCTGTTTATATCAAAACACTAGAGGAGGAAAGACTTGAGTATATACATCAAACTGTAATTAATGATGAGTGTCAGCAGGACAACCCCACCCACAGGAAAAGCAGATGTTATATAATGATGGATAAGCAAGGTATATAAAATGGAAATATTCAGTTTCAGCTGCAATAAACCCAATATATGTATATGGGGCATTTATGATAAAGACAATAGAAGTTTTAATCCCACTTCAGAATTACTTCCTTTGATCTATGCTGGAAGCCAAGAATAACCAATATTAAAAAAAAAAAACCAAACAAGAAAACTTCATAGAAGAGAGAAATCTACTTTATGCATTAACCGAATCTCCCCTTTTTTCCCTACCCCCTCATTCTTTTAAATCATGGAGATTGATGCTGTCATTGGAGAAAAGACAACTCTGCCTCATTGAATTTAAAAAAGGTATTAGCATTGGAGATAATCAGGAATATTAATGATACTTATAATACATAATAAAATACAACCCTGCAGATAGAATAATTAGTGTTTGCAAGGAGCCATGAGTACACATGCTACCATGAGCACTACCTGCACACATGTATGCTACCTGTTAATATTATCAGTAACTGCCATCTATTCTTTCTGGAGAAAAAAGAAATTCAGGAAAAAAAAACCTGCCTGCACAACAAAGTATTTTTATTACTGAAAAGAAAACAGGAGAGCAGGACAGGAAAACTGCTGTTTATTTCCAGATCTTCAACTGATCTAATGAGCACATTCAGGTGACTTAATTTGCTATTATCCATAAGTTTCATCACCTGTAAAATGGTACTTATTTCCATTGTAAAACACTTCAAATGTACTGATGAAGATCTCTACATAATCAAGTACTTTCATTTTTTAGTTCACTAAGTAGGCATCTAGGTCAAGAGATTAGCAAATATAAGATTTAAGGAACAAAAAAAATTATCACATGTAATATTTAAAAGTATTCCCACAGCCTTGAGAGTAACACTGCTGAGATAATACAGATTAAAAAATCCAAAACCCTACTAAAATAATTGTTCCCCATTAGGAAGAAAAGCATTTTGATGTAAGTGATTCAATTATTCCAAAAATCATCTATAGCCTTCTTTAAAAAAAAAACCAAAAACCTCTTACACTTCAGTTTAAGTACATATTAATTTAGATTTGTACATATTCTTCTTTTAGAGAAGTATGATTGCACAGGCTAGAAAACCAAACTTTTTAATTATGAACTGGCCCTTTCTCAGCTCCTATCAAATTGCTGGAATATTAAAAACAAACTTGAAATAATTGACACTGAGCAATGTTACTTAAAAAAACAAACAGAAACTAAAGCCAACAGTTAGTACAGAGCAAAGTAGTCTGTAATTATGATTTGCAGAACTACTGTGTTCTTATCTTTGGGGAGATATTACCAAGTCTTTGCTTACTATAACAAAGGCATTTCTGTCAATTATACTATTTTATTTATACTCAGGTTCCTCTATGACTGAAAATATTTTACATAACACTCCAAACTTTACATTTCCTTTGTCATTGAGAGACAACAGGAACTGGGAGGCTGCCAGACAGCTCATCCAGCTGTCACTTCTATGCCTTCCTAGCCGCAAGGAGGAAACAGGAAAATTCTTGTGTTGCTTCAAGCAAGATACTCCAAGCAAGATACAAAATTATGTCACTTGGTACAACGACGGCACCAGAATGCTAAGTGCAGACTATATCCCCCTAATGTATGAAGTCATCAGGCTACATATATTTGCAATCAACCAAAAAGAAGATTCCCCCAACAAGACTACAGGGCTGCTGAACCAAGAAAAGGAGTGGTAAGACAAATGTCCTCAATTCCATTTATCAGCTGAGCTTTGAAGACAGTCAATCAAACCAGAAAATCTAGTCCCAGTTCAGCTCTTTCACATATTTTTCTGTTTCACAGTTCATCTTGCCTACTTAGATGCCAAGTCCAAGAGCTCCTCAACACATCTGTGAAGTAGCACGGCAGCACAAAATAACCCAGCATACAGATAATTCTCACTAACAAACAACACAACATTCAGTACCAAACTAGACACTGTTCAGCCTGACCCCTCAGGTCACAGATCTTGTAGGCTAAGTGGGAGCCTGGGTGATACAGAGGTATTAAATAATTAATTCAGATGATCTCCATTAGCTTGCAGTTTTTTACCGGTAGTCTCCCAAATCACACACTGTTCATTGGTATATCTAAATGATTAAGGACATTATAGCTATCTAATATTTATTGCAATAAAACATTAGCCTACAATAATTATACATTAACTAAACCGGGTGCTTTGGGATTTGTTTTTGTTTGGTTGGGTTTTTTAAAATGACACTTGACTCCTCATATTGACCACTTAGTTCAAGATCAGAACATCATGCATTTCCTCTCCAAAATTCTTTCATGAACAGCTTGGTCCACTTTAACCTCCAATTGCTCCTTCTATCATCCCCCAAAATTTCTCATCTTTTGAGACCCACTTCTTCTAATTGGAAAACCAACAAATTATGTACAGAACAGTTGTTTGCAGATTATAGCATAAATTCTGTCCAGTGATTAACTCTGTGAAGTCCTGGGACCGAAGTAGTGTAAAGCTACTTAAAAATGCATATAAATCCACATTACAGAAACAAATATGTATGAAACATCCAATTCAACTGCAGTTGTATATGTGTTTTTCTCACTCCACCTCCAGAACTTCAACCACTGTCCTCTAATTGTTTGAAGATGGACACCTCAGTGTCTTTTAACTTAAAGGAAAATTATAACAATTAAAAGAAGAAAAAAAAAAAAAAAAAAAAAAGCAACGTCCACTTCAGTAAACCTTCCTAGTATCAGTCTGTAACACTCATGAAATAATTTTCACTTATATGGCAATGAGGAGTTCAACCAAGGGAAGTTTTGTGAAGTTTTCTTGGTGTTTTTAGTATAGAATTAAACCATATCTATTTATCTCTGTTACAGCCCTTCTGCCATCTGTAACAGATCATATTTCTTGAATTCATCATCAGGAGATGACTTGTTTCACATGTCACCCTTTTATGCTGCTGTATATGCATTCCAATCACTGATATTTTACCTCTAGAAAGGGAATCCTTGGATTTCAAGAAGCAGAGGGAGACTAATGACAGAGCCCTCAGCAGGACACTGCAGCTCCTCGACACCAATCAGGGATTACATTTCCTGCCTTCCACTGCAGCAGGAAAGCACCAGCTGAGCAGCTCAGAGGGGATCTAAGTAGTTTAGAAAAAACCCTCAGAGCCAATCACAACTGCCTACTGGACACAGCGGTCACAGAGAACTGGATTAGTATGCAAAGCAGGAGGAAGATGTAAGTTAATAAATAACTCAGTCATCTGGGTGCCTTATTAAACTGCTAGAGAGGTGGCAAAAGACACAGAAAATTACCAAAACAGTGTTAGGAAAAAAACTCCCTCTTCTATGACTACAACTAGTTTGATAAACACAGCTATTGAAATATCAGTGCTCTTAGACAATTAACACAACTCCTCTGCTGCTTTATCTCCACACAGATTTCTTCGAAGGCCAAAAGGACCCAGAAGGTAGCTCCCTTCCCAAGCACACCAACCTACATAGAAAGGGCAACGGCTTGAAACATGAGGGCCTGAGACCCTCAGCCAAACAGTCTCCTGAAGAAGAAAATGTTTTTGTCCTGTCTGGACAAATGGAAATCTTGAGAGAGGCACCATCCCTAGGCTGGGCAGCACTCCCTCATAGCATGTCAACAAGAACACACATCTGGAACAAATTATCAAAACTCCTATTATGAAATGGGAGAATCTCACTCTTGAAATTATCAAGATAAGCAAGAGCACCATGTAGAGATTCTCTGCACACCACATACAGGTGTCAGATTAACAGTACAAAGAAAAGCACAGTTAGCACTATAACTGGTAATGCTGCTATAGAGTCATTGCAACAGGGTGGGAATCTCAGCATTTCAGATCCCACACAGCAGTCAGAGTCTGATCTAACTTCTGAGCTGCACAAATGTAACAAGAACATTCCATCAAAGTTTATGTGAGGCATTGTGCTTGCTGCTGCAGCAGAGACTTAGTTTTTGGTGTATGAAGGAAGAAAGACAATGGGGAAAAAGGTTTCTCTTATTCATCACAGACTAAAAAGATACCTGGAAGCAATCAACTGCAACAAATCCTGATCATAAGGGGTTTAGGTTGTCAGCAGAGGGACAACTACACACGTATAGTTTGTCAGCAGATGGACAACCTGTCATGCAACGCCTAGACCCAGTTTATTTTGCAATATTGATATGCAAACCTTAAGGGTATAAACAAATGCACAAAATATAGATGGGCTTTAGAAGATCCCAGTTATTTAAAGCAAGTCAAATAGTCATTTTCTTATCCAAGAGCATTTAGTTACCACTATTCAAACATGCAACAACTATAACCATCAGTTTATATGACAGGCCACCATTTTATGTATTGTCCAGAACATGAAACCAACTCTCCCAAAAAGCCACCATACTCACACACAATAGGTTTTGTACTTGGGCATAGGATGGCTATATTAACCAATACTTCCATCTCGGCCTTCTATGTGTTGCCTTTACTCTGCTACATTTTCTTCCTAGTTTCCAAAAGACAAAGAATAAACTTGAAATTACTCTCCTGGGTGGCCTCCACCCCATCATATCCCTTACTTCCACCTCCTGCATTCCTTATCTTGCAAGTCTTACATTAACACTTACTAACTTTTCTTTTCCAAAGTAAAAAAAAAATGCCTATCACTTCCATTTTCCAGAAAATAACATCACCATTCCCCTAGGGGGCAAAACCAAAACAAATCCTAAAACACAACACAATTTTATTTAAATAAGTCTGTACATCAAATGAAAGTACTCTACTCTAGATAGACCATTTAGACCTTTGTTTAAAAACTATAATGACTGCTGCTGTTTATTGTGAAAAACCAAAATATTAAAAAGATCTATCAAATCTCACATACTTAATAAAAATACTGCTCCACTGAAATATTATCATAAAAAAATGCAACCAACTCTACTATCCAAGTAAGTATAACAACTGGTTTTAAAATCTGGAAAGCAAAGCCAGAGGATTCTGAAGTTCTGGGATTATAGTCAGGAGCAAGAAACTCTGCATAAAGAACAGACAATGCAGACTCAAAAGAGCTCATTTGTGTATCAGCAACAAACAGCAAAACAAATAAAATGTAGCTGGTCATAGCAATACACATTTGCCACAACAAACCAAACAACACCTCTAGTCCTTGTAAGGCAGAGTATCCTGTTTGTACCACTCTCCTCATTTATAGCTGGAACAAGAGAATAATAAAGTTCTGGCCTGCCTTTTCCTCAGTTAATGTATTGCCTCTCTTCACACTCATGAGATGTCCTTGGCAACTAATGATTTACCTCACCTGTTCCAGAAACAAGCTGATTGTAATAAATTAATCTGGCTTTCAACACTACTTCTCCATCCATATGGCCCCTCGCATACTCATCATTTATCTACAATGTTTTCTGAAACAAGTGGTGCTGGTGAAGAAAACCCTCACACAGTAAAACGTTATTTCCATCTATTTAAAATAGGTACAATTCAGAATGAATTCAGTACTAAAGCTTAGCTTAGTACTAAAGCTTAGCTTAGTCCTAAAACTGATAAATCACAAGTGTCTGGATCCAACCAAGCCCCTAAAATTGCACCTTTTACAATTATATTTAGGCCAATCCCTGAAATTAAGTGTCTGCTACATACTGCTTCACAGACAAGTGACACCACTACTGCTGTAGGAACCAATACACAAGGCATTAATAATGCAGACAATTACTATGATCACAAGATCACACTTGGAACTATGCAAGTCCATGCCAGCTGCTGCCATTTCACATGTTCTCCTTATTGCTCAATTTCCCTAATTTACTAATATTTTAGAACTTGTAAGTAATCAAAAGTATAACACTATGCCTCACCTCCATTTCACATCTTCACAATATAAGCCTCAATATTTTGGTTTGCTGTGGTAGGGCATTGTGTGCTTTGGTATTGCATGCTGTGAAACACACAAAAAACCTCAAAATGTTCAAACAGATCACTGGAATGTATCAAGAGGGAAACCAATAAGACAGAAAGAATGGTGTAAGCTATCCCCTCTCTCACACTTCATCAGATCATTACATAAACTGAATACAAAAGTCTATTACAAAAGTCATTCTAGGACAAAGAAATTAAAATTCTGACTCAAGAAGAAGAACGTATGGTTGTGATGCAGTGCTTTATTATATCCAGAATAATTATCCCAAAAATAAATCATAAAATGCTTCAATTTTCTTTAAAGTCTTGATAAATCTATTTTGTGACAGTATGATTTACCACATATCATGCCTTCAAATTTGCAGTATCTACAATATAAATCTACATTTGTTTTACTAAATATTGTTCATCTGCTACCACTGTTTTAGTATGAAAAAAACACACAAGACAAAACATACAAAATTCGACTCTGCACTGACTCCACCAAAGCTCTGTATGTGACATCGGGGGCAAATCCTGCCCCTCAAATTTTGTGAGCAGTCAAGCAAAAATCCCTACCCTATGCACTGTTGCCATACAGGCAGAATACATCTACAGCCGTACAGAAGCAACCTGACCTAGAAGAAAGCACCAGTCCTTTGGACAGCCTGAAAAGATCAGCCCACACTCACATGTGGTCACTGCAGCACATTGTCCACCTGTATTGCACATGGATGTGCTGTGACAGGGCATGGAAGCCTAGGACAGCCCAGGCTACAGGTGCAAGCACTCCAACTGCTTCGGGAATGCTGCTCTCAGACATCAGAGAGAAGATGCTGCTCTACCACCAGCCAACTGAAGCTGTCCAGACATCTGAGACAGTGATGAATGTGACAGCCTTCACTGCTGGTGATCCTTAGTGTCCTGAGGGCCATTTGCAGGCACTTAAGAGTTTCCCTTGCCACCTGTATGGAATTGATAATGTAAAAACATGATAGAACTGACCAGACCTTCTGTTGATAAACTGTCTTAATCTATCCCAACAAGTTACATTCCAACCACCATATGCGGTCACAGCAACACAGTTCAAACTCGTGTTTTGTATTTGTCACAAGAAAAACTATTCGTATGAAGCTCATTTAAGTCTTCATACAAGTCTACATCCCAGCAGACTCAAAGATCTCTTTTATACATAGGGACTAAACCCACCTGTACCTTCAGTGATTTCCATATCATCTTTTACGACTTCCAAGATTAATCTTGGAAGTAGTCAGTTCGTCCTTGTCTACGTTAGTTTAGCCCAGGTACTTCAAATCCTGGTTTTGAGCCCAAAGGCTTACCCAGCAGTCTAACTCTACAGAACAAAGAAGACTTAGCTAATTATGCTAATTAATTAAGTTAATTAGGCAGCTTCAGTTAATGTATGTAAATGCAGCTGGTTTCAGAATATTTCATTTTAAAAGGCTAACATAATTCAGCATGACTGAAGGCAAACAGACACTTTTACAGTAAGTGTTAGCAAACAGCTGTAGCGGGTTGTTTTGCACAGGAAACTGTTGCTGTCATACTCCCACAGAGAGAAATGCTCAGGGGAGTCAACATTACTTAACAAATTGAAAAGACTAAGCTCAGCTCCAGGACAGTGAAAGGGTAACTGGTACATCTACCTAACATATGTGCCTCGCTGTCCAGAAAATTCCCAGCAGAATTCCACAGTCAGCACTGAAGTCTGAACTGTGCTAATGCTGCTATCATCTAGTTAGCTTTAACCTGAAACAGTCTCACTTTGCCTTTGCACAGGCAGAGGTCATGATTGCAAAAAAAGTCATGGGTCTATTGTGCCTTATAGACCAAAAACACCTTATTCAAACTTCACAAGCTAAACCATCAAAATAGAATTAGCAGGATCTAATACACTTTTAACATAATATTCTACTCCAAAATGGATTGAATATGTAAAATTATTTCAGGGTTAAAAATGTATTAACATGTCTTTGATTTTGCTAGCACAGAGATTAGCTACAGATTACTACTGCGCCATGAAGGTCCAAAGGCCTCAAATGTAATTTCTACTGCTAGGCTGAGCTTCAAGTGAGAGATTCATCTGAAATCTGTCTTACCAAAATGTAAAATGGACACTCACATTTGCAAAGTATATCTTTCTCATCTTGCTGCATAAACACATTCATTGAGACCCTATTTAAAAAATAGCATCAATATTTGGTGGATGAGCATAAGGCTAGAGAAAGAAAGTGTCAAGAAACAGCCAAACTGAAGCTCTGACCTACATTCACTTTGGCTAAGTAACTAGCAGGGTAAAAGGCCAACAGCCGGTAAAGCCAGAACTAGAGACCCTATATTTTGGTAAAAAAAAGGTACCAAGATCTTAGCAAGAAAGAATTCAATGTGACAACTGACAATTATGATTAAATAAAACTAACAGCTGCAGCATATATACTGGCAGTCTATCCCATTTTTTGCTTGCTGTTTATCTTATTTCCTTTTCATTAAGGAAATGCCTCTTTTCCCTACATGGAACTGTAGTGACATTTGACAAAATAATTAAGAGAAGGACAATCATGATCAGCTGCCTTTGCCCTGTTACCAAACACAGTCAATACACAGTTCATGACTCCAGCAGATGTTCGTGCTTTACAGACTTATTGGGAACTTAAGGTCTTAGATTTCTGTCCTTCCTGTATTACATGGAAAACAGAAACTAAACAGAGAAACCACCAAATTACTAGCAGCAAGTATTAACCCATCCAGCACAATCTACTACACAAATAAAAAAACCAAAATAAACTGCCCACCTGTTTTATTTCCACAAATATGGAGCTATTATGAAACAGGCAAGCTTGAACTCTCTTGACAAATGGCAGAAAAGCTTGTTTGAGCAAAGGACTCTCTCAGGGTCATCGGCAACTCATCCATCACCCACTACCCCTCCCAGTTAATACTTGGTTAAAATAATCCTGCTCACAAAACATGAATCGACAGTACAAAAGGTCACATATTTTAATGAGGCAGAGTCAAACCCTGACTGTAAAGAAGCATTTGTGAATTTCCCCATCACTTATGTCCTTGTCTGCTGCCTCTACTCCATATCCTTATGCCACCCATCTTCATCTGACCAGGACTTGCTCATGTCATAGGATTCATCCAAATCAAAGCTAACCCTTCTCAAAAGATACAGAGGAGTTTTGTGTATGTGTGTTTGTGTGTGTGTGTGTGCTCAGACAAGATGAAGGTAAAAAATTTAAAATTAACTAATCAAAAGCTTGGTCTTGGGGTTTTGTTTGTTTGTTTAAATACAACCAGTTTAAACTGCTTATGAAATGAGGGCCTAATTCTAATACAGAATATTTCAGCTAATGCAGTAAAAGTACGGTAGTTAAAATCTAATTTGGCAAAAAGCATCTCTAGTCATGCAAGAATGCAATCTCACTGAGCAGCTATATGTATGAGGTTGCAGGATATATGGCTCCTAGGCAAACTCCTCCTCATCCTGACAATTCCTGGGTTTCAAACACTGGAGTTTTGGCTACACCCTAAACATTCACCTGGGCTTCACAAATATATCAGATCAGCTGCAGAAACTGGGGACAGATACCAGCTAGGGATTCTCAGATCCTCCAGTGAGGAAGCTGAAAAGGAGAAATGAACAGATGAGGCTTTACAGATCAGAGGCATTCTGCAGGGAGCCTGGGCCAAGTCTCATTAGAAATCAAAAGTTCATTCAACATGGAAGAATATAAATGGAACACTTCAGATGCTTAATTTTAACCAAAAAATATCCAACAATCTCTAGACCCAAATACACTATGGTAAAAAAAACCTTTTTTGAGGTGCAAGACTGGTTGGCATCTCTCCTGATTGATTTTAAATGTACTTAAGTCCTTAAGGAAAGAATAATGATAACATCTTGCTATTTTCAATTTCCAATGCACCCTGTCTCACGCTATCATAACCGCTAAACAAGGCGCCAAGCTTGTTTTCTCTTGGAGAGAATCTGCCAGAGTGTGGAATCCCCAAAGCAACCAGTACTGAGGTGATCCCTGCTGCATTTCAAAACCCATTTTCTGATGAAGAATCTTAATAAGGAAAATTTCCAAAGCCCACTCTTAAGAATATTTTGTATCAGTAATATGAATACAACTGTTAATGCAAGAGAGTGACTGAAACCTTAGATAGCTAGGAATTCCACATAAAACACAAGCTAAAATAAAATACTAAGTTGATTCTTATAACACTATTGGTCAAAAAAAAAAACAAAAAAAAAAAAAAAAAGGCCTGCATGAGAGCATGCAGAAACTAACCACTGTGATCCAAGTGTTCAGAAACTTCTAGTTTTGAGTTTTTCGTGCAGTATTTGTAACTAACAGGTATAGAATCAGTAACTATACCAGGACATTTTACATCGTGACTTGACTGCTAATGTACCTGATTGCTATCTTATATTAAAATTCAAGTTTAATAAGAACAGTGTTCTCTATGCTAATGCTCAAGAATGTTCTAAAGAAATATGTTATTTTTAAAATAGCTTTAACTCAGAGTTCCCAAAGCCCAGCTCAGAATCACAGAATCGTTGAATGGTTTAGGTTGGAAATGATGTTAAAAAACCATCTCATTCAAACCCCACTGCCATGGACAGGGAAACGTTTCACTACACCAGGTTGCACAGAGCCCCCCATTTAACCTGCCTGGAACACTTCCAGGGATTGGGCACCCACAGCCTCTCAGGGCGATGTGTTCCAGTGCCTCATCACCCTCACAGTAAAGAATTTATTTCTAATATCTCATCTAAACATATCCCCTTTCATTTGAAGAGGATTCATTGAAGTTGAAGCCATGCCCCCTTGTCCTGTCACTACATGCTCTCATAAACAGTCTCTCTCCATCTTTCTTGTAGGGACCTTTCAAATAATATTGCTTAAGGGTAGTTGCCTGTTCTCCTGGAGTTCTGATACATGAAGGTACAAAAAAAAATTTAAAAAAAAAAAAAGGAAGTATTCAGGAAAGTGAGAAAATGGACAGAAATAGGAACTGCGAGGAAAGCTCATCCATATTCTTATCTTATTTGAAAGACATTTAAAAATAAATTTGCAGGTAAAATAGTTCTTCCTTCTTTCTAGAGGATTTTAAATGCTTGGAACTTCAGTATGTTAGCTACCTTTCCAATAACTCATATATACCCAGATATGCATTTGGGGAATCGGAAGGGGTGAAGAATAGGACTGACTTACATTACTTACCATACAGAAAGTAGCTAACCTTAAAATTCTTAGACCATAATAGAAACAAAGAGGAAAAAAAACCATATGTATGTGACTCTGGCTGTTGCAGTCCAACTAATTCATTTTAGCTGTAGTTAATTTCCAGGAACAAAAGGAGATACAAAGGGCTACATATGTATTCTTTAATATACAAGATTATAACTAATATAGAGTCTTTTTTGAATTTACTGTTATCATCTATTAAAGAATAACTAATTTTACAGCTTTCTAACGTGTAGCTCTTAAGCTCTAAATCACTGACCATAACTAATAAGCAGTGTAATAGCATGAGTATGTGAAGTAAAACCATAGACTGCAATTTTGTTGATTGTAAATCATCATCATTTTAATGCAAAAGCAACAGCAAATCTCTGTAATTACTGGGTGCATTTTGAATCACTTTTATGATTACTGCTCTATATCCATTAAAAATCCAAAACACTGAACTGCACAGGGTATAAAACTAGAATTATGATATACTACAAACTGTAATTGAAATCCATAAATTTCCTTACCGGTTTTCAAAATTATTTTGTTGCCAAGAATTGCAGCCCTGCAAAATTGACTTTACAAACATTTACTGTTATCTAAGAAAGCAATAGGGGCAGAGATAATAGTAGTTGCTTTGAGATATGTAAATAAAAAATTAAAAACATGAAGGATCAGATTTGGTATCCCTGCATGTTTATGTAACACATGTGGCTACCAAACTTACCAATTTTTAAAAAAAAAGTCTCCTCTAAGTGCTGTAAGCAAAAACTGAAAAGGTCAGCAATGGTACACATGCAGTTTGGACCTGTAATTAAAAACTTCCAGACACAACTTGCAACACTTGGGATAACTTACCTACAGCACCATCAAAGAATATTCTACAAAGTAGTAAAATGCTGTATATTATTTTAAAAAGAGAAAACAAAACAAAAACAAACCCAGGAAACGAAAAGGAAAATGCCCACACATTACTTGAGCAATCTAGTGCTTTTCCTCAGTTACAAAAAGAAAATTGACTTCAAGAAATGTATGGTTTTTAGGAGAGGTGGAAAAGAAATCAGGAAAATTAAACACCTCATAACAGGAAAAGACTTTAATGGTTCTAAAGATATGGAAGTGTATGCTAGCTAGACATCTCACTGAATACCAGATTAAAAATTCATCTGAAACAAACCCACACTCAAACTCAAATGGGTGCAGGAAAGGGATATCAGGATGTTTATGGATTTGAGCTATTTGAACAGCCCAGTTTACAGGGAGAACTGGAAGAGCTTTCCTTGTTTCAGGTATCAGAACAAAGACATTGAAGAGATACGCCTGCTCTCATCGTACTGCGTGTCTGGGCTATCCTTCGAATGGCGATTGTTGTTGCAATTCATCTCTGCATGCAAGGAGATGCACCCATGTTGGAGACTATGCACAGGGCACTGTGATGGGGTTGTTCTTTCTACACAATACCCTACTTAAACTAAAAGTCATCATTATTTGTATTTTTTTTAAATATGAAAACCAAATTCATAATAAATGTAGGTTGAAAATTAGTTTTAAACAGAAGCTGTCTTCTAAGATGAAAAACTGAAAAACACAATTTTGAGGATCTTGCAGTGCTTCTATTAAGATGATTGATCAGAATAAACCAGTTCCTAAGTCAGAAAGATTCATCCACACCTATATACTGATGCCATTGTCTGCTTCCACTGGTGACAGAAGGTTATTCTAGTGTAGGTAACAATTGCTTTTTATTCTGGTGGAGGCTTTCCTCAATTAATGACACAGCAAAAAAATCAGTAAGAGACAACTTGCAGATTGTTCCTGCAGAACCTCCAGGGAAAGAATTTGAGCAGAACAAGGTAAAAACTACACTTTGCCCTGTCTTTCCCTTCTCTCCTCATCTACCCCTCCATCCCCCAACTTCAACACAGTAATTTCTATATGATCAATATACATTCTATTCTATAACATTCTATTATGAGCCATAGTCATGGTTGAAGAATTATTCTTTAATCTAAAAGCCCCTTTACACAGATTTATAACTTCCTCTAAGTGATTTCCTAATTTTTCCAAAGCTCCAGGCTAGGAGCAACTGCAAAATGTTTCCCCTAAAAGCAATATATTGAACTGTTTGTTTTCAGGAATTGTGTGCTCAAAGTGGGTAACATCAGTATTATTTAAGAATGTTTTTCACTATTTAAAAATAAACTGTTGAAAACACCAAACTTCACATAAGCAGATGAATGTGTTATTCAGCAATTAAGCATAATCTCCAGTATGGTGCAGCCTGCCCCCTTCTCATGAAGATCAGCATTTGTGAATCAAAACATATTCAGTCCATTAGGATGATAATGCAGATAACATTTAAAGTCACTGCATGGGCTCCCACTACATTAACCAGATCTGCTGACTATACAAGCAGGGAGTAAGATATACAGCACTAGAGAGAAGCAAACATGGGGCTTTTTCTCATTTATTCCTTCCATTGTTAAGGCTTGAGGAAACAAAAGAGTCACTTGGGTTTCTTTTCTCTTGCCTGTGTGTTCAAACTGTCCAGGGCTTTTCCATGAACTCAATTCCCTCCAGCAGCACATCCCTTCCCCTGGTTAAATTACTGCACAATGTTTCATGATGCTGGGCATATGTCCTTTGCAGACTCCACTTTTGCACAGGCACATTCCTGTGGCACCTACAGACAAATGCTGCTCAGGCACAAAGTGTTAGAAGTGGAGAACAAAAAGTTACCCATGGTTCCCTCTACCCACTAGAAAACTAGTGGGAGCTGAAATGCAGAGGACACACAGGTGTGTGGGTCTGACAGACATTGCCTATGTAGGGGTCAGCAGCTGTGCAGAGGCATTCACCTACGAGGTTAGGTTTGTGATCACAGCATGGGGGGAAATCTAGACTGCATGCAAGGAGAGGGGCTGCTGCTTAGCAAGAAAACATGCTACCCTCACCCAAAACTGGGGGTGCAAGTGACCAAGAGCAGTGACTTTTTGGGTAAAGGAAGACAACAGAAGGATTAAACAAATGTGTACTGGTTGAAACAAGATTTTTATGGTGTACAGGGAATATTTATTGATCCTCCCACATAAAAATGCTTCTGTTTCATTAATCAAAAAGTGACAAGATGTTTAACAGTCAACCTAGACTTGTCTAGAATTAATTATGTCAAATCAACCTAATCTCTTTGTATACCAGACAACAAGCTGCCAGGAAAAAAGGAAGTAAGTGGATGCCAAAAATCTTAACTTCTTTACATCTTTTGATGTTGTTTCATGAGACATTTGGATTAGCATACTAGAGAAGCACAGCATAAGTCAAAATAACAAATGAGTACAAAATGTGAAGAAAAAATATTTCTACAAACAAGAATTTAAAGAGGGACAAGTTTTGCAGGAGGCTGTCCTCAGTACAGCAATAATCACTGGCTTTAGTACTGACTTGGGCAGTGAAACAGAAAATGCTTTTTATATCAGTAGGCCACATTCAACAGGATGGAGACTCAATGCACAGACCAACAGGCTTAGACTTCCAAACAGTCTTAAACTGAAGGGAGAGCCTAGTAAAGACAGGAATGTTATTCATCAGGGACAGCAGCAAGAAAGCACAACTGACCATGATGTATTACATACCCCAAAAATGCAAAATAAATGGCTGGCTCTGCAACCCTAGGTCTCAGGGCCACTTGTGGATCCAAGGCACAAATCAGCAGTATCGCAACACTACAAAAGGATAACAGCCACATGGGCATAAACAAACCAAATTATCTGCAAAGAGAAAGAGTAACTTATGCCCAACACCAGCAAGGCCACAATGGGATTCTATGCCCAGAGCCCATCAGTCCAACAAGGGAGGGGACCAACTTCAAGGAACAAGAACTAGCCTAGGAAGTATAACCTAAAAGAAGGATCAATGAGCCATCTTCATTAGTTAATCAGAGACCTTTAGGTAGAACTTAGTAACATCCCTGGGCAGCTAAAGCTTGTCACCAGAGGACAAGACAAAAACCTTTATTCTCCTTGACCATGGCAGACCTGGCAAGAAGCAACAAGCTAAAATTGTTGCATGAAGATTTAGGAAAAAATTCTAATGGCTAAGAGAGCTTACTGTTGTCACACAATTAACAGCCAAAATTAATATCACCAGTAATGCAACTTTTCCAAAGTTGCACAACTGCTTGCCAATCAGTAGTTTCAAAATCCAGCTCACACCTGAGGAAAAAATACTTTCCAGTAAGTCATCTCTACTCAAAGGTAGTGGACAAGTATTTCAGTCACAAAAAATACCAAGGGCTGGTGCTACCAATTAGCTGAACAACAGAAGGACATTTAACTCCCTGTGTGGATCTGATATCACATAAACAGAATTATTTTCCAACTTTGGCAACATCCACTTGGTCAAAGCTAAGATAAATTGAAAGCCAACACATGGAAAACGGCTGCACCATTTTCAGTCTTTTTTCTGGTATTTAGAAATACACATTTCCATGTAGCACCACCACTTTATTTGTACAGGGGGAAAAAAGAAGCTTATATAAAACTGCAAGAAACATTCTTCAGCTGCAAGCTGTCTAAACAACATCCAGAGCTGTGATTTAAACATGAACCTCTGAAAAAAATGCTTTTCTTTTCCAATTTTTTCTTGGATTTAAAAGACACTGACAGTATTTGGAAAACCAGGGTTTAAGTATTCTTTATATACAGTTTTGGGAATATAGAAAGAAAACATCCTTAGGGTGTTATTAGCATACCCTTTCAGCCTCTTTTTTTTTTTTTTTTTTTTTTTTTTTTTCCCCAGGCTGAGAAAACGGTCTACATGAGCACAAGCAATGGCTAACAGGTCTAAAAATGTGTGTGTTTATCAGAAAAGGGAGCACAAACCATAGATTCTGAAGAAAAAGCAAGGGAGCATATGGGCAGACAGCCAACAACTCCTCTGAACACATGACTTTAATTTAAAAAAGAACAGGAAATTAGTTACAATGTCTGTAAAATTTCCACCTTTAGGATTGACCAGACACAAAACCAATCTACCCATCTCCAAACAGATCCCACCCCTTCATGAAAGTCAGAGTGATCTTGTCTTTGGGGCCCAGTTCCAAAACAGCGTGATACAAACCCACAGCGTAAAAACCTTTTTTTCAGCCTGGCTGCTGTTGTGATTTTTTTACTATAGCTCATACCCTCCTTTCCAAGTTTTGCTCCTCCCCAGCAGTTTGTCTAGTAAGGCACCAAAAGTAAAATACAGGACTACTCTTCTCAAATAGGTTAAAAGACCTTTTGAAAGGGATATACAACATCCGTAGATAATTGTAACACAATTATCAACTTATTCCATTTCTTGCCTTCTAAATATTTTTCACGTACCAGAAAAGCATCTTATTCTTACTGACTACATTTTCTGTTCCCTAATTTCTAACTGAAAAAGGGAAAACCATCCAAAATCTCACCAGACTGATGGGCTAGAACTTAAAAGCCTCCAAACTGGAAAAGGGGTGGGTGGGCATGGGGAGGGAAAAAGAAAGAAAGAAGCAAGTAAAAAGGAAAAAAAAAAAAAAAATCAAAGAGAAAAGAGAAACAGATTTATTTAACAGCATTTGGCTGACAACATTAAGTGTGGGGGGAAGGGCACCCACAATCTCAGCAGCTCATTCCAAGGAGAAAGGACTTTACCAGCTCATGAAAATAGCAGCTAATAAAAATATGTTTTAAAAACCATTTAAATCCAGGCAAGATTTCAACCAGAAACCATAATGGTTAATTTTTTTTTTGTTTAGTACTTTGAAAGCACAGTCATAGCTCCTTGGCAAAACCCTCAGCCCATTCCCAACAAAATCTATAGCAAAATTTCCACCAACTCACATGATGGGAGTAATGGCCACAATGTACAAACTTGACAGAATCTATTATAAATGTGTGTTTAATTTGAAAACCCTACTATAGAAAAGATAAACTGATGATACTTAAACTGCAGAAGTTTCCTCTTCTATCAAAGAGCTATTTACCCACCAACATACAACTACATATTCTGTAGGTCTCACTTTCGAGCAGCTAATGAGCAGACCACAAGAAAGCATATAAAGACAAAAATTCAGTTCTGTAGTCTGTTTAGGTTTTAGTTTTAGGGGGTTTTGTAACATTTTTAAATATTCATACCTGCCCCTAAACCCATGTAATAGTAAAGACATAAATATTTCTTTGTTAGCTTATCCATCCTTGTCCATGAGATAAACATAAACACTAACAGATTATTACTATTCAGGTAACTATCTGAAAGAGTTTAGAGGTTTGTTTTTTTTTTGTTGTTGTTGTTGTTTTTGTAAATGGAACACTTTGCAAGACAAACACGCACTAAAATACAGAAGGACAGACCAAAAGCAACGTCATTTAGAATGGAACACCCAAGTAATTCTGAAAGTCATTTTCAAGACACCAACCATAAAAGTTTAGAGAAGCATTTAGATAACATGATTGATTTAAAGGCAAACCAATGCTAGCACTTCAGTTAAAAATAACACATCTTGAAAACTTAAATTAGATATTTACAAACTGAAAACTATTGAGTACACGAAGCAAATATTCATACTGCACAAACTATCAGGAAAAGCAACAACAAAAAAGGAATATTTTAAAGTTAGAAGGTACTAATTAAAAGGATCACATTGTTTTTGTCTAGGTATATGGCAAATTCCAATTAGAGAGAGACATTTTTCCATGGTAAATATGACAAGAGAGGCAAGGAGAAGAAAAGAAAAATAAGCTCTTGAAATTCCTTCACTACCTTCACCTTGAATTTAATTTATATTCATTGTAAGTAAAAAGCTGCTATTTATTATTAAGAAGATTATACTTATTTCCTTGTCCCTGTAGGAAGAAATATGCTCAGCACAAAGGAATTTCTGCCTTATTTTCCAAGATGAGATCAATAATATTAACTATTACATCAATTTCAGCCACTGAAAAGTCTATAAAACAAGTTCTATAAAAACCTAGACAAAACCAGGCTCCTTCCAAACCCAAACCCATCACACACACATAGAGGAAGGATATACTGCAATAGCTTATTTCCTGATAGACACCATAGGAATTGAGTTAATGAATCCAGTGGTTGCATGAGAAGTTCTTTTTAATATACATAAGTTAAGAATATAAATTCTCTTTTAAGTATGTTTCCAGCTCTAATTCCTTAGGGAAATACCTCAATCCTTTACAACTTCTTATAGAGGTGAATTAATACTCACTACTGAAGGTTCATAGGAAAGCCACCCGATTTCCTAAGTGATGCAATGTTTTATAAAAGGCACAACAGCCAAACTAGCACACACTTGCTGTACTATCAGTACAAGCCAACCTCCACAAGAGATTCAGACCACCTCTTCTTATGATAATCTCTGCTTTCATTGATATGCATAACACTTGCCTATGACAAGAGTCACCGCATGCAAAACTCCCCTTAAAAAGTATCTCCAAACAGCTCAAGCCTGTGTAGTGCTACTCATATTTATAGAAGTAAATGAGCACTGAGGCCACCAGCCTGGGAGCACTCAGGAGCAAGCCTGGCTCAGCTGATTTCCATTGCTGCCTGATAGCAAATAAGCTCCCTTCCTTTCACTTGATGGCACATGCATACCTTTCTATCAAAGAGAACAAAAAAAAATTTCTGGGGAACTACTGCATCAGGACCCAAAACACTACTGAAAGGAGAATTTTTCAACATTACTTCTACCTAGGAGTTTTTAGAGCCTGAGAAATATTAAAGAATTTTGCCTTAACCTTTGCTAGGGATACTAAAATTACTTCTTGAAGAGATATAAAATGAGTGACTGGGGGTTTTGTTTAGTTTTGGCAATGGCACACCCAAGCATTTTGTTACTCATCATTGGCTCTATAAAGTATGTCCCCAGTATGTAATTTTTAGAGCTGGACAGAAATCAGCTAGTGGTATTCTTGTCAAACTTCCTCTTGCTCCATCCTGCTCCACAAACTACAGAGCATTATTTTTAACACTGTGCAAATACTAAGTGCATGTGAAAATGCTCTCTCTGAAACACCCTCTTGGCAAAATCTTACTTGGAAGTTACCATAGGACAGTCCAATAAGTTTTCACCACATGAAAACAGCAAGTTAAACCAAAATGACTCCTGTTTCGCTCCCATTTCAGTCACATTTCCTTATTTTCTGTTTTCCCCTCTTTTAAGCATTAACACCTTAAAAGGAACAAATCTTCTTGGTTAGCAATTTCAATTTCTACCATTAGTTTCTACAGGTTAGTGGTTTAAAATGAGATTCCCTTCTGATGTTTGGTCTGATGAGAGAGAGAATGTAGACTCAGAGGCTGAAACAACCACTTACCGTTACCTTTAGGTAGAAATTTTTAGCTTAGGAACTACCACGTGAAGGTCTATGATAGTCTTTATGATTCTTTATTCTGGTACTTCTCATTCCTTAACTGCAGAAAAACTAATAGCTGGATATTTAGGGGGAAACCTTAACTATGAGGTAAACAAAAGGTCAGAGATGCATTTGTATAAAAATTCTCAATGCAGTACAATGCACGCAGTTATTAGTAGACCAGGTTTAAATAAAAACTGAAGAAAAATAATTTGGAAAAAAAAAACAACTGAACAAGAAATCAGAGATGCTGCAATTAGAAGCAATTATTAAAATCATATTATTAGAACTAAAAAATTATACAGAAAAAGAAAAGCCTTTCAAAATTTTTGCACTGAATGCATTTTGCATTGAGATTATGAGTTACTTTTTTAAGAATACATTGAGTCTTGCTTCAAAAAGATGAAATCAGTCTCATACAGAGGTTCAAAAGCTATTATACACCCTCTTTTTCCTAGACTGATCCCTTTTTCTGCCACAGAACGGAGGCTGAATGGACTTCCAAAAACTGCTGCTTGTGGCAGTTTTAAGATTGAAATTTTTAACATCAAAGTTTAGAGCTTTAGTTTTATGAGAACAATCTGGGTTCAGCCACCTGTGTTAGTCAGTGGGAATACAACTGGAGATACTGAGCACAAAGGGGAGAGCAGTGATTGCCCCACTCTCGTTAGAACATGAGGGAGGAGGAGAAGCATCCAAATAGGAGCCTGAGACACTGGGCAGCAGGAGAGAGATGGAATGAAACAAACAGAATGTAGATTTAGAGAAAAAGAGTTAGGGACCCCAAAGGCAAAATATGTACATTTTTGGGTGGGAAAGAGATTACTCTTAGGGAAGATAGTGTCTTGACACAGACTTTGGGAAGATGATTTAGGAGAAGTCAGGGAATGGGTAGCTCTGGGGTACACAGAAGGCTCTGGGACAGCAGGGCTGGGAAATACAGAGCCCAAGGGACAGGAGTTTGCTAGTGCATCTGTATCACTTCCAGCAAACTTCTCTATCCACAAACTAGGGCACTGATGCAAAAACGGCACACACTCCTAGTTTTGTCTGGAGGTTGTTTTTTTTCCTCAATGGAATATTAACTTAATAATTTTTTGGTTTATACTGGCTTTTGGCCTTCTTCACAGCATGAATAGCCTAGTTCCAGATCTCAGTCACTGAAGTTCTCAATGCCTTTTTCTCCTAATAAAAATATTTCCTTCTGTGCGTGTGAAAGCATGGCCAAGTGGCCACTTAACTAACTCTGGGAAAAAAAACAGCACAAGCTTTCCTTAGTCCCTGACTGAAAGGCAAGGGGCTTTTCCCAGCTTTTTCACTTTTTTGTTAACCATGCCAAGTTTACTGTGTGTGTTTTTGAGGCACAGACATCAGAACCGGACTTAATTTCCCCAAGAAGTTTAGATTGACATCATATGCAGTGATAATACCACATGCCTGCTTCAGGGTGTGTTTCCTCAAAAGCAATGCAATTATTCTGTGAAAAAAACCCAAACGTATAGAAGACATACATTTGTAGCTGGCTGTAAGCTTTATTTACTGTATATTTTTGCTATTTCTCCCTGATTTTAAGTTACTGGAAGAAGAGCTGTAAACAACTATGTTAACTCCAACCAACACACATTAGTGGAGATTTCAGAGAATATTTATCAAACAGTTATTCTAGCAAAGACCTGTAAGATCTATGTTCAAAAGTCTGCCTCACTGCTGTTCGAGCTGTTAATGGTGATATTTAAAGCTTTTAAAAGTTCTGATTTCTGGGTTTTTTTTATGCTACTGTTGTACTTACCATTCTCAACTCATGTAATCCTGTTCTCATCCACCACCACAATTACAGCCTGTAAGGGTATGCTTGTTAGCTGATTTAAATTTGAACACCTCACTCAAAAAGCAGCATCAAATGAAATCGCTGGCAAAACCCCCACTGACTTCACTGGGAATGAGACCAACTGGAAGAACAGGGCTCCCTCGAGAGGCATGAATCACCGTCATTCCCATCCTGCTGAGTTTGTGAGAATGAAGATGAGATACTATTTGAAGGCCCTTCTACTTGTGCTTCATGTGACACGACACTTCTTTTTTGTTTTGCAAAATCGTAAGGAAAATTTTTTTACTATCTGCAAGTAACAAACTGAAGAGGCTGGATGACTCACTAGAGACAGTTTTGGGCCGGCCTGGCTCGCAGACTGCCGGTGTCAGGGAAGGTTCACCCAATTCTCCCCTTCCTGCCGCACAGCCATTCCCAAAATAATGTGGCAGCGCTAAACATAGCAATGCCATGCTCTTTTAATAAAAGACGATTCCTGCAGGGTGCACAAGCCACCACATTTGTCAAGATAAGCACATCAATATGAGATGTCATATTAGCCGAGACAAAGAGATTGAACAGATAGCTTTGTCAAACACCAAGCAGAGGGGCTCATTCAAACTGACAAAGCAAGAAATTTAAAAGTTGAACCTACAATGTAGTATTAACACATCCCATCCTCTTCTGGTCTGGAATAGTCTCAAACCAGTAAGCAAGTTTCTGTAAGTGATATAATAAATTTATTCCTAATCTACAATAACAGTATTCCTGTCAATTCAAACCTCTCTGCTGCACTAATCAAAAACTCTGTAATGGCTGTTAGTATGTTTCAGGTTACACATATGGATCTATACACCGTAGTGGATAGGGACCCTCCATAATGACATATGCACACAGGCTATAACTAACATGGAGAATTAACAGCCATAACTAATTGCCATGCAGCCAAGTTATAAGTTATTCCTTGATTGCTTTTCTGTTACTTACACATAAGGATGCATACTGTTAATCCTAAAGCAATAGACAAATACACTGCAGTAGTGGGTCCCAATGCTTCATCTGCCTAAAATTTGTCATGACTTTACACAAAGTCTTCAATGCCACAACAGAAATCAGGGACACAAATACCCTATATACTAGCTAATATGTGAGATAGTGATATTGGTCATAAGCAAAACTAGAATCATGGCTCACAAAATTACTTCTTTGGTGAGAAATTATCTTTTTTTTTTGTATTCCACATGCATAGTTGTGTGTATGGGCTTCATCATCCTACATATGGCAGAGACAGAAGCTCTGGGGGTGGGGCTATCAACACAAATATTTTCCTTAAAATGCGTTTACTTTTGAGAAAGACTTATGATCACCAAACTTACTCAAGACAAGTTATCAGTGTGTGGGAGTGAAACTGGTAGACAGACTTCGGTCACACCCACACTGCTGGTGGTGTCCCTGTTGAGGTGCAGTATTTACACAAACCCCATATTAGGTGGGAAAAATCAGTTCAGCTTTGCACTACAGAGCTCTGACTGAATCAAGTCCTTTGGGAAAAAAAAAAAAGAAGAAGCCCTCAAGGTACTACCAGAGGCTAGACATTTCTCTTTTGCCAGGAACTTGTAAGTTTAGCTTTTCCTTCAAACTTAAAGACTTGTGGAGGATGCAGGAAGGATTCCTCTTGCGGGGCAGCTGCTCAGTCCCATACAGCTCCTCTGCCAGCCCACACCATGACCAGAGCTCAGAAATTACCCTCAACACAATTGTGGAAATGGGGCAAGAAAGCTGTGGAGTTGATACTATCCTCTCGCAGGACTCCACCCCTAATACACCCTACTGAGATCTCCCTCCCCTCAAAACTGAAAAATAATGAAACCCATGAAGATTTACATTCAACATTTCCAGAGGAGACTGAATACACTTTAAAATATTCAGAAACAATTCAAATGCAAATACAATAGAATACTTGTATTGTTTATATTCTGCAACATTTTGCTTTAATGGGCTGATTGGAAGAAGACTTTTCCAGTTTATTTTCTGTGAGTTTAATACGCCAGGACTTTGAAACAGCTGCCAAATATATGAGGTGCTACGTTTCCTTTAAAAGAAAACAGAGTTGTGAAGTCAAAGGCAAATTCAGTGGTATCTTATATAAAATACCTTTTCACTTCCTGAACATTGCCTGTAGCTTTGCTAATTTATTGCCATGAAAATATTGTTACTACTTAATGCACTAGTACTTCTGTCAATAGGCAGCTTTCCCCAAGGCATATTTGAGAACGCTCTGCTAATCAGAGTTGATGCAGTTATTCTAAAGCAGCCAGGTCTTTAGAAAAAGGTTCATGTTTAATTCCAGTATAGGTGAATGTTGCCATTTCTTCAAAGCACAATATTTTTAATTTGTTGAATTCACTTCTGTAGATATCTAAAGTGCTGATTACATTATCCAGCCCCAGCTTGAACCAGTGTATTTCAAAGCAGTATTGCTGGCATCTTTACCTCTTAACACTTAACTTACATGAAATATTCCTCATTTTGTAGTGGCAAGGATTAAACGAAGACTTAATTACAACCACAAATCTGTGCTATATTATCAGTACATAACTTAAAAAGAATGTGTTTGGGTGTTTAAGCAGATACTCACTCAGATCTGACATTTTACTTTTCTATATCTGCTTGAACTCTTGAGATTATGATCTCATGCATCTGAATTTTTAGTGTTTGTTTTCCAAGCATGCTGATAATCATGAAGAGTACAGTGAGTGACAATGAGGTCACGTACATGTACATATGTCACACTACAGTTTTATTCTCTCTAATAAATATTGAAATCTACATGACTATAACTTTACTGAGGCTGCAAATCATCTTAATTTGTGTGGGAGATTTAATGCATGTATGTTTTTAATATACTTGCAATTCTCTACAGATGAGAAATTGAATAAAGTTCTTCAAGAAACAGGTCAGGCCATTTATTTCAATTAGAAATAGTAATGAAATTCCAGTAAACTATTAAATGTCACTTAATCTATATTCAAGATAAATAGAGTACTAAATTTCTCTTGGCATGTTCCACAACAAGGTACCCTACTTGTCTTTATATTGACAAAATTGATGCCCCTCTGCTTTCTCTTCCACAGTGACATTTAGTGACTTTACTCCTGCTCAAACCCAGAATGGACATAATCCATTTTGGAATAAGCCTACCAAAGCAAGAAGTGCTTTTCTGTGGAGTTAATGGTTATACTTCTCAGACCCAGTTGGTTCAGGTCAGTGCTGTGTTTTCCCTCATTCATCTTCACTGTAATGCAGGGGGGCTGCTCATTTTGGTCTCCTTCTGCCATCAATTCATTTCGCAGGGCAAAAGACTGTTAAATCTTTCTACATTAGGTATAATTCACTTCCTAATAAAAGACAGAATTATAACCATCAAAGACAATTTTTTGAGTAGCTAGATGTTTTGAGATGACAAGATATTTTACTTGACCATGGGCTCTTGTTTGAAGGGCATTAAATCCCATCACCTCCACAAGAAGTTTCTTAGACAGATGCGACTCCTAAGGCTACCAGCCAGCAACAGCAAGCTTGGTAGATAAAGTAAAACAAGGCTTTGAGTACTAAAGAGCATTACCAGCATGAAACAACATCTGACTTTCGTAGAGTTCTCCTCAGATACAGTTACATTCCTTGGTTTATACCTGAAATACACATAGGATGCAATATGAGGAGGTGAGGCCTCATTCTAATTCTCCATGGATATAACCAAGATGGCTTATGATAATTCTCTGTGTCTGAAGTGACCCACACACATGGCTTCAATTCCAAGTCTGCACATCTTTTAAGGGATTTATATTAAGCTCTGTTAAGTGCTTGTTAGCCATTCTGTTGACTGTCATCAAACTAAGTTAGACTAAAATCTACCATAGCAATACATATCTATTCTGCCCACTCTGTTGTTCCAGCTTTCATCTGAAACTACAGCAAAAAGGAAGGAGAGCAAAAGGATGCTTTTAACAGCTCCACAGCCACATCCAATATTAATTTTTGATCTTTTGACACGTTTACAGCTCAGCCAGCTAACAAAAGGCTCCGAAGAAGCCAGAGGAGCAATACTTCCAGTTCTCAGAGATGTTTTAAAATAAAACACCAAAACTGCTTGAGAATTACATAACTGAACCTAAGAATTATTCTTCAGGAAATGAGTGAAATGCATATACATATGTACACATACACATCAGCAGGTTCCTCCTTTCATAGATACTAATTTCCATGCATAGATATTAAGAAGAAAAGAAGATGGCATTCTCCATGTAAGCCATGAAGGGAAGTGGAAGACTAGTATGCAGCTCAGCATAACCAAAAATGCAAATAAATATCAAATAAGTAAATGGACTAGTGCCCCACTCCAGAATGTCCACATGACAAGGATGTGTGGTAAATGTACGCATAAAAACTTGACAGAAACTTCAAGTGGATTCCTTAATCCTGTGTACAGCAGAAAACACATTCCATTTATTTTGACGTGCAGAAGGCTGTATGCTCTATATTCTATAGTAAAAATCTAAGGCTTAAATTATACCCACAATTTTCTAAAGTTTGGCTTTGTTGTTTTCTTATGTTTTGTGGGGTTTTATTTTAAGAGAGACTGTTATAATATGGCTCTTTCCCAGATGAAAAAATAAAGTATTTTATCTTTCTTGCTCTAAACAACATCCAATGAATAATGTACAGTGACATGATCTTTTGCTATTCACTTTAAGTCATTTTGGAGATGGATTGCTACAGTGGGTGGCATTCAGAATAATGCATGTTGAGCAACATATACTCAAGTCTTGCCAGCTTTATGGTTTCTTACAACGTGCTACATTGTGAAGTGATTCACGCTGAGAAGAGAGAAAGTTTTTTCTGTTACTGTAAAAAATTATGCTATATGCATTTACTATCCAAAATAAATACATTGACAGCACAGCCTGAAAAAAAACTAGGAAAGTAAACTTTGTTTCTCTTTGTATTTCAAAATAGTACATTTAGATTTTAACCAATTAAAGCTGAATGATGCTTTCTGTGTAAGATAAACTTGTCCTGACAGTTAATCCACACTATTATCAGACCCATCAAATTAAAATAAAGTGAGCTAAAGAAGAAATTTGGATTGCCTTCATGTCATATGCTGGCATCTTATAAATTTTACAATTCCTGTGGAAGAATATCACAGCATCGTTTAGGTTGGAAAAGATCTTTAAGGTCATTGACTACATCCGCTACGCAGCACTGCCAAGTTCACCACTAAACCATGTCCCAAAGTGCCACTTCTACACAACTTTAAAATACCATAGAAAGAAGGCAGAGGTTCCACTTGCTAAGACCGAACTGGTAACTATGAACACACACGAAGTCAAAAGGAAGGAGAGAAGCATACCTGTGGAGGTGAATAATGTGGTGCAGCTACACTGCAGCTACAAGCCAGAACTTCATGGAATTTCTTTTATATCAGACATGTAATGGTAATTTCAGTCTAATGATGTATCACTTCAAAGGGGGAAAGAAGAAAAAAAAAACAAACAACCAAAAACACCTCTCCAAAATGATACAATAACTCTTGGAAAATGTTCCACTTAGACTATATGTACACGATTGTTAAATTTGACATAATATCTCTAACCATGTCATCAGCCAGAAGTTTCAGGAAAAGGGAAAAAATAAGTATCTCAAACCAGAAAACTGTGCTGTACTTGAGAAGTGACTATAGGCCTCTGACACCAAGTTGTTAAATAATTGGAATACTGAAATTTACAGACTTATTATCTGCACCTTCACAAAGTTATCCAAGTTGAATTTTACCAATTATCCTCACATCTAGGTCCCTGACAGCAGATGACGCATTCTCAATATTAATTCCTCACATTTCTGTAAACCCAGTCTTCCAGCCCTTCCCATCGCCTTGCTTCCATACACTGATACGCTTTTCAGAGGGAAAAAGTACCCACAAGTTGAAGGTCAACTGCAACTGCTCAGTTCTTCTGAAAAATGAGACTTCAAATCATTGAAGAAAATACAGGGAACTTGGGTCATCAAACTACTTCGAAGCAGTTCATTCTGAACTCTGAAGCCGCCATGCATTATAATACCTTAGTTTCGTCCACAAATCATTTTCTCCTCCGTGGTATTACTAATTTTATTTGATTGCTTTATTTATTCTGCCTATTACGTTTTCAGCAGGAAACCTACCAAAAATTTCAGACAAAACAGTTTAAATCTTCCAAAAACTATGAATCTTACATTTTAATCTTTTCAAAAGATAAGAGTTAGGTAAACATTGAGGTTTCATAAAACTGGAATGTACTCTTCTGAGATGTACACTTTTCTAGTCTTTCAGCAGACCATGCATCCTGGAGATTGACTGACCTGTGCTGGAGCAGCTGATGAATAGCTTTGACATTCACCAGTTACTACCATCTTCCAGCAACTAAATCCAGGCAACAGCTGCATTCAGCTACTGGAGTTCTTCCTCCAGCCAGATGACCATTTGGTACTGGAGACATTTCACCAACAGAAACTGACACTAAAATATGACCTCTAGCAAAAGATGAGAGAAGCCACCCCCCTTCAACACAATGGAAAAGTTTCACAGAAAAGAGAAAAAAACAAACAAACTCCCAAAGCATTAAGACCATCCTGTCAATTTCCAGTTTCCCGCCTCAAACTAAATTGGACTGAAAGAAGCGGTTAATGAAAAAAAAGGGAGGCAAAACCAAAATGCAGCACCATGCCACACCACCAATGCCAAGAAACGTTGGTGGATCTGACCTTTGCTGGCCCCACTACTCTTCACACCTTGCTGGTGCTCAGTCGCTACCACATTCCCCTCCGAAAATGCCACCGGCACAACTGCAGACTCTCAGCGCCAGTACACGGCAGAGGGGGGCCAGGCCCTGCCGGACCCCCCTCATCTCCAGCCCAGCGGCCCCGCTGCTCCTCCACACGCGACAGCCACAGCTCCTCCTGGGGTGGCCGCCGGCGGGGACCCTCTTACCTTGTTGGAGTAGGGGGGTTTACTCAGGTTGATGCCGTCGCGGATGAGCTTGTCCCGGATCATGATCTTCAGNGGGGCGGGGGGCGGCGGCGGCGGCGGCTCCAGGGTGAAGTAGAGCCCCGCAGCCCTCTCGTCAGCCTCCTTCAGCCGCTGCACGGCTTCGTGGATTCGGCGCCGGTGGTGGGGCACGGCCACGCCGATGGCATCCAGGTCCGGGTCGCCGATCTGCTTGCAGACCTCCAGGTCATCGTAGCCATTATCGACGAAGGACTCCGCGTACTGGGGGAGCTGCAGGGTCTTCAGCCACTCGTAGACTATGTTGGTGCACATGCTGCCTCCAAAATAATAACGATTCCAACTTTCAGCACCGAAGCCAGCCTCCCCCCTTTTTTCCACTTTTCGCCAAAAGAAATAAAGGCACAAAAACTGCGATGCAAGTAAGAGGTCTCAAAATCAAGGTCAAGAAAACATCCACCAGGAAAAGAAAAAAAAAAATCCTTAAAGCAGATCAGTAGAGCACCGCAAGCACTGCTGAGCGAACCCCTCCTGCTTATTCCTCCTCCTGTTTTCTTACTACCAAGTACAGACGCTTTCTGCCACCGTTGAAGGGAGGCTCGGACTAGAGAGAAGCAAAATATAAGGGTGCATCCCCTAAAATCCCAGGTCGCTGCTGCACAACATCCACCCACTTTCTCTGGAAGTAATTCGCAGTCGCTGTCTTTTTTTTTCCTTTCTTCCTTTCAGTGTTAGTTTCTGTTTCTGCTTCTGTCTCACCTTCCTGCGCTCTGTCGCATGATGAATCTGTTTACTATAAGTAGGTGCTTTGGTACACGATGGTGTCGGGGGAGAGCCGAGCGCAGGATCCCGCACCCTCGCCCAGCGCGGGCAGGGGTGCCGGTGTGCAGTGCCCTCCTCTCCCGTGCCTCTCCCAGCAGCGGGCGCACACGGAGGCTTTTGCTTTCCTTTTAAACGGCTCTTTTCGGATTAGAAGCAAAACAGAAGGAAGGGGGGGGGAAAGAAAAAAAAAAAAAAAAAAGAATCCCACTCACTTTTCCGAGTTACTTTCCCAGTTTCCCTTCATTCCCGGAGTGCTGCTTAAATGCGTTTCGCCGACAGCGAGACCAGAAACTGCTTTCCAATCCCACTTTCTCCGTGCTGATGCCGGCGGTGCCCTCCTGCCCCAGCGGGGCACGCAGCCCTACGGCCGGCCCGCACAACTTTCCCCGGGTTCCCCTATCTCCGCTGGCGCTCCCGCCGCTGCCCGCAGCCGCCCTGGGGAGGAGGCGCCAGCGGCGGGGCCGTGCGGGCGGCCGGCGCTTCGTGCATCCTCCGGCGGCGGCGGATGAGCCGATCTGCGGCAGGTCACCGGCGCTGCCCCCGCCTTCCCCGGATGCCGCCGGAGCTCTCCCTTCCCTGCCACCGGTACCCGGAGCGGTGCTCCCCGCCCGGGTCCTCCTTCCCCTCTACCCCGGAGGTGCCTGACGCGCCGCCCGCAGATCTCCTCCGGCTCCTCCCGGTGCGGCTTCTCCCCGCTCCTCCTCCGCGCCCGCCACCCCGCTTGCCAGCCCCCTGCCCCGGCTCTCCCCGAGGCCTTTCCAGCTCTCCCCGCCGGCCGCCCGCGGTCTCTGCCGCCGGC
>VZTX01022141.1:612379-651015 GCA_013400915.1 Pardalotus punctatus | reverse complement strand
CTGCCCGCCAAGGCCGGGCTCGCAGCGCCCCCGCCGGGCCGCCGCGGGGAGCGCCACCAGCCCGGCCCCAGCGCCCCCCGCTCAACCCGGCGGGGTGAGGCGGGGACCCCCCGCCATTGTAATTTAAAACTGCTTGAAACTTGTTTTCTTGTAGAAGATCCCTCCCCATGCGGGCTGGGGGGAGCTGGGGACAAACCGTGAGGCACCCACCAGCCTCCAGCGGCACAGGGGTGCTGGAGGAGGGACACGCTCCCTTTTGTAATTTGGCGGGGGGGTTATTCGTAACAGGTTTCCTGAAGGGACCTCTTTGAGCAGACTTAGGCACACGTTTGTCCTCAGGCTTCACGTAGTTGGCCACAGGATTGCGCAGCACAGCGGCGTTCTCACAGAAAGCTTTGCATTGCAAGGTATTTGGAAAAGGTTAGCTACTTACCAGCGGTTAAAATGCAGCCTCTGGGTATAAAGCCTAGGGATCACAGGTTCGTTTGCTAAAGAGGGAGAAAAAGAGGAAAAGCATTTTACTCCTTTTAAATTGTTCTTCCACCCCTCTTTTTTTTCTGAATCTTATTTTCTTTCCAGACCGCATAATATGTCAAACCCTCTTCTCAGTCCAGAGACAGATTGAAGCGGCAATTATCTTCTCTTCACAGACCTGGTGAAAGACTGACAGCGCCGGCAAAATTAGCAAGGAGGTTCTGTGATCTGGAGCTGGAACTGATGATGTGAGTGGCAGGTAAATCTGACTGATGCAGCCCCTATTCATCGGTCTTATTGACAATACATACAGAATTATGTCATTTTTATGTGTGTATTTTGGAAGGGTCTTTTAAGGTATTGCAAATGTTATAATTCAGATGTGCTTGGTTAAAGGGTGTAAGACCCTTCTGAAGGGATGGCAAGAGGAGAAGTGAGGCACCCCCATGGGATTGTGGAGTCTGGCAGAGGTTACAACAATGTGAAACTTCCTGGCTGTTTTTGATGCTGATCTTGGTTTCACAAAATTAGTTCACCTGTTAGCAAATATAGTAAAGTTTTATGTGACTTTGAAATACAAAAATAAACAGTAATAAAAATAAAATGTTATGTCCACCTTTAAGAAAGAAAATCAGAAGTCCAGGAAACAAAAGACTGATGACCTCACCTCAGCCCCCCAGGGAAAATCTGGGGCAAGTCTTCGTGAAGACTTACATGAAATTTTGCTGGGTAGTTAAGAAGGAGTGTTCCTCAGGGGTTGATACTGGTTCCAGCACTGTACAACACCTTCGCTGATACTTCCAGTGACGAGGTGGAATACATACTCAGGGAGTTCCCAGACAACACCAAATTGGGGGCAGTGGGGAGGGTAGTCAATATATCAGGAAGGTAATTCAAGAGTAAGGAAGGAAAAAGTCAAAAAGTGACAAAGAAGAAAATGGAGGCATATTTTGATTTGTAACAGCAAACTCAGTTTGAAAAACTCTTTTATGTCCTTTTTATTAAGTTCAGTGATATTATTCGGGAGCACTTAGAGTTGCTTATTTTTTCTACCTTCAAGACTTGTTTGATTTTTTACACATTAAGGAAAGAGCATGAGGATTTGCTCTGGATACCTGACTGCTGTTCAGTGTTTTGAATCATACACTAATATATTTGATGGTTGAAACAAAACTAGAGAAAAATACAAACACTTAAAAGAGTATGCACATAGTGGATGAATGTGAGGAAGACTCTGAAATGAATAAAATTCCATCAAGATATTTGTGAACGTGTTCAGGTAGAACAAGAAACTCAGATTCACACATAGAATGAGTACCCCATGATTATGCTGCAAAGAATAGTGTGCAATGAACGAGTGGAAGCTTATATTTCTGTGCTTTTTTAAACAAACAGAACCAGACTCTCAAATATTTTTCTAGGGTTTCCATTAGGGCACAAGGTGAATAATTCACTAGAACTGCTCATACATAATGGCAAATGTTTGCAGAACCATGCTATTAGTTCAAGTAAATAGAACTATTTATCCTTGTGTGTAAAATGTTGCGATGGGATACATTGTACGTGGTGTACATTGGCGAAGAGTTCAGAGGGAAATAATGACTGTGAGAGATGGTTTGAATATATCCAATGTCTTTTCCAAACTGTTAGTCCTAAAAAATATACAGCAACATAACTTGGCATCTAGGGAAAGATTTGCCCATGTAAACTCTGCAGAGAAATAAACTTAGACCTTCAAAAACCAGTATACATCATGTCAATTCCCACAGTGGTACTAATTCTAATTGAAAGTACTATCTGTTAAGTGTTCTGGAGATTGACTTATCCTCATTAAAAAATCAGAGGACCATTAGTTAAAGTACTCTTTCTTAGAAGATTAGGAAAATTTAGATTGGAAAGGACCCCTGGGAGTCACCCAGTCCCATACCCCACTCAGGACAGACTGAATTGCAAACTCCGATCAGGTTGCAGACAGGTTTGCCCCGTTGCCTTCTGAAAATATGCAGGGATGGAGGTTCCCCAGCCTTTCTGGGTGGTCTCTTCCAGCACTGACCCACTCTCACTATGAAGAATTTCTTCCTCTTGTCTGGTCAAAGAAATTGTGACCTTGTCTCATGTCCTTTTGCTGAGCACTTCTAAGAATGGTTTGGTTCTGTCTTCTCTATGGCTTTCCCCACAGGCAATGAAAGACTGCAGTTTAGTTCCCCTTCCCTTTTCATCTGTATGATAAACAAAACATGTTGTCCTAGCCTCTTCTCATATTTTGTCAGCAGACAAAAATTTGAAAACATGCTCTTTGTAAGTAAAAGTTTTAATACAGAAAAGAAAAAAAAACCCCAAACATAAAAAGGAGATAAATGAGAATATTGCAACCAGGAATTATATGAAATGTAAATGTAAAAATAGAACTGTTTACAAAACAGATTTATCACTTAGAATTTTATATAAACAAAGCAATGTTTTAATTATAAAGGAAACTTCAAAATATACAAAAACATGACCCCGCTCTAAATTTACTCACTATGTTTGTAATAACTTAATGCTCACTGACACTATACAACAGGGAATATAAAAGGATCTAGCTGATGAAATATCCATTTTTCTTTGTTGTGAATATAGAATTAATTTGGATTTGAGAGTGCATTTGAAACAGAACATCTACTTTATTTACTGTGATTCTCCTTTCCCATAAAAAATTACAGGCATTACTTTCAGTTCACTTTTTATATGAGACAGTTAAAGAAACCGAATAGAAATGGGAATAAATATCCAAATCAAGGCTACTGTTTTCATCAGACCAAGTTCTTTAACAAGAATTCAGTCTAAAACTTATCCTCTTTTTCCTTAGTAACAGAAAGAAAAAGTATAAGAGCCTAACTTCTTCTTAGACTAACTAATTCTCCATTAACCAGTCAACTCCAAACACTTTATTTTTGATGTCACAGTCAATGAGAAGGTAAGTGGACTTGCACAAGTCTTACCTTCTTGGCCTTTTGTAACAGACTCTATCCTGAAAGAAAAGAAAATTATCCTAAACCAAAACAAAAATACACTATATTCCTAAAAATATATTGTGACTGCTATTTTACCAGCTGCTGACAGACACCTATTTTCATAAAGCAGTGGTTTCCTGTAATAATTTGGGGTGGGTTTGTCTTTACAAAGATAAACCGCTGACTAACTCTGATTGCTACTAGCTTTAAGCCACAAGGTAGCGCCGATATGGTGTGTACCTGGTTGAATTTTACCTGAACTGAAAACACTTTGCTTCACACTGAATGCTCTGTAAATTAACTGTTTATTGTAGGTAAATGTAAGTAGAAATCCTAAATTATTACTAATAGTTGCATTCTTACTACTCCATAAATTGTGCAAGTCCCTAGAAATACCAGCTAATATCAGCATAGTGGATAGAAAATGAATAAATATATACACCCTCACAATTTACCATCTAGTGCTTCCATGTGGTACTGTCCAGAAACCATAATGAAGAAAAAGCTTAAAGCTTTGCTCTCTTAGTCATTTATTTCTATTTCCTTTTTTCTATGTAGTTCCCCTTTCTCTTCTTCAACAAGAAGAGCTCCTTCATCAGACACATGCACAAATCATGAAAAAACAATCTTTACGTGGATTTCAAGTTAGATTTCTTTTTCCAGAGAGAAATTTAGTTTAAAGAATTAGCTAATGCCTAAAAAAATTGAACTCACAGTCAGCATGCCTTAAAGAAATACATTGTGAAAATCCACAAACATCAAGCATCAGGTTTCCAGGAAATCAAAGGGAAGAAAAGGATTTAATAAAATGGGCAAAAATTAATCCATCATTTCTAACTAACCTGTGCAACTTGCCCTAATACTTGTGGCACTAGCTGTAATTTCCAGATGTAATTACTGTGGAAGAGAAAGCATATGTCATGGAAGGGGAGAACTCTTCAACCCTCCAGAAATTATACTCTCCCTTCCAAAAGGGTCCTCCATTGTCCTAGGACCTCAAGATAGTATCCTGACCCCAGAAGATATTAGGGAAAAACCCCCACCACTCTGTTCAGACCAGCTGAACCTTCACACTGCTCCCAGAGCAGTGTCACCCATTCGTCCTACAGAGCTTCATCAGAGTTGCCCTACGACAGACATGTCCTAGTTTCTCCTATGTTTGTTTTTACTCTGGCTCTCTTCAGCAACTCATAGGAAAAGGCCCAGATTTATAAAGTATTTAGGGGAAGACAGACAGAAAATAATAAGATTTTCAAAATTACTCAAAACCCAGACTCTCTTAAGTAAATATGCATTAAAACTGTATTCTTAAACTTCTTTATGTTAGGTACATAGCTGATAGTAGACTGGCTATTCCTACTACCCTATTGAACTTGTGTTCATTTCCCTTGTTCCATGGGCTCTTTCTCTAACTACTCCATTCTTCCATCCTTCCTCCACATCTATTATCCCAACCAATTTTCTGCAGTTCTGTCTACCTCATGGACTGTGTTATTTCACCATCTCCTATTTCCACAATTCCTCCCCTCTTCCTTTACAACATCCCTGCTGAATGGCTTTTTTGTTCACACTTCTCACTTCCAGTTATTTTCTCCTTCTCTCGCTATGTCCAGATTTAATTCCTTCCCCCACACCTCCAACAAAAATAGGTAAGTTGGAAAATTTCCTTGTAATGTTTTTCCTGTTCATAAACTTATTTTTTATTTAGGCACCTGCTACCTAGACAGAATATCAAGCTAGAGGGACTTCTAGTCTGATTCAGCATGGCCATTGCTATGTGTGGTTTTCATGAAGGATGAAAACACAATCCTAGCTTTGCCTTTCTCTCCTGAGCTCAGCTACTGTAGATGTTACAAATGCACAGAGCTTCCTGAGTGGCACTTGAAACACAAGGTGTTAGAGCAGGAGCTGTGCAAGCTAGAAATCATCAAGAGCAAAAAAAGCAAATACTTATTCTGTTTCTTGAGGGTCATCGAACATAAAGTGCTTCCTTGCAGAAAAAAGGCATTATTATCCAGGCTATCAGGTAAAAATAACTGGAGTGAAGCAGTACTGCAGTTACTGCAGGTTAGCAGTCATGATTTGTCCTCTTATGGACCTGAATCCGGTCACATCAGCAGGACCCCAAGTCCTAGAGGTAGAGAAGGAACCAGCTGGCATGAAAACAGGAACCAAGTATGTTAGATCATCTGAAACAGCCAAGGATTTGGCTCCTGGCTTTGAAATAAAGAGTCCTGACACTGATGAGACTGTAAAGAAGCTCCACCAAAAAAATTAGAAAGCTCCCACTATGCCATTTCAAAACAAAGACAGGATAAATTGTTTGGATTTATGCAAAAGCTTTTCTCCAAATAATCAATGTTTGAAAGAATCAAATATTTCCTTAATTCCCCCCAGACAGCCCCATTCTGGATGAGTAATGAGAAATTAATCATCCTGTCAAAATAAATGCTGTGAGACCTTTTAGTCATGCTCACCCCTCTCTCCATAATAGATTTTTGTCAGTCATTCAGCTAGGTGTCCCAAAAGACAGCACTGCATCTCAGCTCCTGCCTTTTGTACAGTCTTTTTTTTTTTTTCCTGTCTGACATTCCTTGATATGTCAGGAGTCAATCACACATCACAGGAGCCTGACCCATCACACCCTCCTTGCCTCCACTGACTGCCACAGCACCATGCAGCACCAGCTCTTCATTAAGTCTGTGTTGATTCCAGTCTTCCTGCAGCTGATACCCAGGCTCTTCCTGACACGAGCAGACACAGCTGGTGCATCTAGAGGGTTTTAACTGCTTAGATGGATAAATAGAAGGCTAGCAGAATATAAGGTCAGGGAATTAACAATCAGAAGTTCTCACAGTCATATGAGTTCATCTACACCACACGTATTTCTGCTAAAGTTGATATAACAGTATAATTAGAAATGTGAGTAAGAAAAAGGAAGAGGTAACTTGGGTTTTCTGTTCCTCTGAGTCATGATAGCTAAAAGAACCTGGAGTTTTTCTGTTGATACAAATTCAGGATGATGGGTTTTATCTCCAGGGAACACATCCATTTTATATTTTTGATGTCTTAGATTTTAATTCCTTTTAAACAGAAGTTTTTTTTTTTATCTTTGTATTACTTGGTCTTCATTTCTCTATCGCATGCATGCAGTTTCCATTAATTTGCAAATACTTTCATTAGAGTGAACCATCATCTATCTTTAATTATCAGTTTATATTTGAAGTGCATCTGGGAAGACTGCTGAGGGGTAGAGACCTTGGCTGCCGAAAGAAAGAGATCTGAGAGTTAACCTCTGCACCTCTGGTGGGAGAAGACAAGAGAAAAAGGAGTTACAAAGCCAGTAACTTTCAAATTTAAAAATACTATATGTGCAAATCACTGATGCTTTTTAACCCTGAAAGTGTTGGTAGGGGGATGGAGAAACATCTTCTTTCCTTCCAGGCTTCTGTAGACTTTCACATCTTACCCACTTCAGGTGAGTATGCACTATAGGAGCATTGTAGAAGTGAAAAGGGGCTGCGCACATGAGATGATCCAAGCTGTGACAGCAACTTTGATCTAGGCATGGGTCAAACCTCTCCCAGAAACAGCCTTATTGACAATGCATTGGCATTTGTCAGCTTCCTGATTCTTATCATCATTTCAGGCTGTCACATTCAGAAGACACAGTTCTAAGTCTATAGCTCTTTTTGAGTATCTGGGAAAGGCTATATCGCAGCTTGGTGGACCAAGGACATTTCTGAGCTCCCAGATGTCCAGGTAGATTCTCCAGCTGTGTCACAACCTCTTACCAGAGTAGAATTTGGGGGCTCCAATTAGTTGTCTTTGTATGAACTCGTACGGTAAGAACAGCAGTCACACAGCCTGGAAGACAGCTGTTGCTGATGTCAACCAAAACCTCGATATTCAGACATTTGAGAGAACGGGAGTCCAAAGTATGTCATGAAGCATACCCACCTCTCCATCTAACATCTCTGCAATCTTGCTAATGATTTGAGACAGGCCAAATCATGCCCTCAAAATTCAAGACTCTAATTTGGGATTAAGAGTCAAGGTTTGATCTAAAGCTAACATAATGATGAATTAGCTTGCTTTGGATTAATCAAATATTTGGGCAAGTTCTGTTTCATTCAGGCCCAGTTGAAGACCAGGTAGAAGATTAATGCATCTTTGTCTCCAACCAGTCTTAGCCTTAAAAAACCAGCATTGGTTCAGGCTGGTCAGCTGAAGTGTCAGAAGTATCCTGAGGAGATGTGCTGTAATGAATAACCTTTCCTCTTTCCAGAAAATATAAAAAGCCAACTCTTTCTAGTAATGACAGTCAGTAAGTTTATGAGGCAATCTGTAGTTTACCTTTCCGTCAGCAGGCATGTAAGATACTGTTGTGGACATTCCCTGTCTTTTTACAATAAAAACTCACCTTTCTCACAGCAGCAAAAATTAAGCCAAAGGAAGCTTCAGCAGCTCCAGCCCAGGAAAAATGCCCTGCCTTCAGTGAAGGGTTCATGGGTTTTGTGTTACAAGCTTTTAAAAAAATCCCATTTCACACAAATGAGCTCCTTTACTTTCAGAAAAAGATAGTCCTCTATGGATATTTTCAATCAGAGCTTTTAAATTCTAAAGTCCCTATTTCATGGATATTTTCTCCCTTAGGCACTGCTGTGCTGAGCTACCCACTGCCTGTCTACTGTAACTGTAGGAGGGATCATTGGAAGTGGCACATTTTTGAAGTTAAGTAAGAACAAGAGAGATGCTAAAGATTTTTGTGAATTAGGTAAGGAATACAAAATGGAAGATCCTATCAAAGAGATCAAAGAAAACTGTAGAAGTGTAGCATGTATGTCTCTGTGTTCTGTCTAGTAATTCAACTTTAACACATATCAATGTAAATTTTAATGAATAATTAATTTAATGCAACTTTTAAATAAAATTTTGAGGGCACTTTGTACAAAGCATGTAGATAAAGCTTTGCTGTGCTAGAAGACTTCACTGAACCTTCAGAATAATTATGAACACTGGCTTACTCCTAATTGAGGTGTATAGCAGTGGACAGTGTTTATAGATGCCAGACCAATGATGTTAGGGGCTTTCAGGGCTCCAAAAAGTAAAGACAGAACACCATATTATCTTTATTTTGCCCCTGCCTGAAGTACAAATAAAAAAATGTGTCTTTTTCCACTGCAAACTGAAAACATTTAATGATATTCTTTTAATATGGTCTAATCTGACCTATGTTCCAACAGTCTCTGCGATTCCCCGGAGATGTAACATCCCTAAAACATTGGTGCAGTTGTCAGTCAAAGATGTGGCTTCTAAAGCGCTAATTCTGATGGCTGTTTAAAGACATATTACTCCATTAGCGTATCACAGCTGCTTCTCACACATGCTGGTTTATACGCTAAAAAAAATATAAGGAAGGATATTTTGCTTTATTTACTTACCTTCCCCTCATGGATTTGCAGACACCTCACACTCATGGATTGCACGTCCACTGGAAATTGTCACACAGAGATGGTGGCGGTGTATGTGGTCCCACCCTATTTGAATTTAACGTAATTGTATTGAAAGTTTACTGTAGCAAAATCTTATTACAGCAAAAACAAACAAAAAAAAAGCACACACTGAGAAGGAGTATTTACTATTGGTTTGGCAGTGCACAGTTCAACTTAATTTTGAAGATTTTAATTTCATGAGGAAGAATGTAAAAGCTTCCTTATTTCCTCAGATTTTTACTGCAAGAATAAACTAGAAAGAGAGAGGTCTTGCAACAGTCATTGTTGACAGTGGTGCACTGTAAAAATGATAATAATATTTAGAAACTGGTAATGGCAATATAATTTTTATACTTTACAACGGGAACACCACAAATACATCTGCCTCTGTTAATAGCAATGCTAGTGAACCAAAGCAAGTGACTGCAGTGTAGCATTCTGAAGATAACTGAAGTGAATTAAGCATTATAAAGTCAATTTGTTTTGCTTCAAATTATTTTATTTTCTCTATCAAAAATATTTTTTAAAGTTTTTAAAGGGGTAACCCAGCAGTTTAGTTAATTTTATTTTCCTTTTTAGTTGCAGAACTAGCTCTTGCAGACTGAGCTGCCTAACCCAATGTCGTCAGCAAATTATCTCAAGTACATCTTGAGCAGTTCTGCATATTTCAGCACAAGTTTTCTTTGAAAAGATGACTTACGTAGACCCATCTGCAAGAAGAAGCTCATTTGGTGAGTTTGACTTCAACAGACACTTTAATGTCTTACAAAATAGAGGCAGACTCTGAACCTGAAGTAATTTCCTTTTTGAATGCTGCTAGATGATTGTTATTGAGGAGGGAAGGAAGGAGGGGTAAAACATGCCTGGAAAACATTATTGCTGGTCACTAGCCTGAACTGCTTTGAGAAGAATTGTTCACTCACTTGAGCAGATAATTCTCTCCAAGTATTCCAGAGATCATACAGATTTAAAGCACTTTCAGATCAAGTTTTTGGCTCTGTTTAGCCATCTCCATTTTTTCAAAGTAACACTCAAACCACTACAGAGACCACAAATAGTTATTATTCATAGTTTTGAGCAGTTGAAGAGTAATTACTTGAGAATTAATTCCTTAAGTGGCCTGCCTACTATTCTTTGCCTCTGTTCCAGTCATTGTGTTTTCAATCCAGAATATTCAGAAATCATGACCTATGTCTGATGTTTGATGACGTTAATTTGATTTTCATGACAGCTGGGTTTTATCGCAGGGGCAGCTTAGAGTGTGGAGGAGTTCCCTTTCTTTCTTTTTTTTTCTTTAAGAAAGAAAGGTAAGATTTTCCACAAAATCACTTGCTTTGGTGATTAAAGTTTCAGTAAACTTTGGTAAACTTTGCACTGCCAGCAGTGCAGGTGGCACCTCAGCAAAGCAGAATAGAATCACCTCCCTCAACCTCTTGATACAGCCCAGGATATGGTCAGCATTCTGTTGCCATACTCACTACAAACAGTAAGATATCACTATATTAGCAATTGTTTCTGACTTTATTGCTTCCCATTTGAATGTCAGAATAAACACCCAGAGATCCCAAATAACTGCAGAAGTGAAACTCTGGACATTTGATCCTGTCCATGGCCGTGGCAGGCTGCGCTAAGCCAAAGCCACCCCACTTTTGGCTCAACCCCATGGATACTCAACACAGACACGGGGCTCTGTCTGTTTGGCTGTTCATGGGAAAGGATGGAAATAAGTATTCCTGCTTCCCTGCCTTCCCTCCACCACAAACAGCCTGGCAGTCATCTGAGTAGCAGGGACCTGTCATGCTTGCCTTCATCAGTAACAAGATGAAAATCTTGATTGCCATTAAATAAGCTTTTCTTTTTGCATTTTTGTTAGGCTGTAACAAGCATTTCAACTGTTCATTTGTGTTAATGTTGCAAGATAGGGTGTAACCTGTAGACTAACTAATTAAATGCTCTTTGATTTTGAGTGAAGTGTTTGGTACAGTCTAGACAACAGAGTCTAATTAGCGCTGGATGTTTAATGGAACTAAAGACCCATGAAAAGCAAAAGGTGTTGGAATAAAAAGTCAGTGAGAGAGATGTGAAGATAAATGAGAGTGAAATAAGGAAAATAAAATAACCCTTTTCTGTGCTAGAAATACCATTCCCTCAGAAAAGAAACGCCCTATATTAATTATGAAAATTTGAAAAAATCTCATCAACTGCAATGTCCAGCTGTTTAGGGTAGTATAATGGAAAGCTATCCAAAACACATTATGTCAGCAAGCAACAAATTAAGGCATTTCACACTATCTCACTGCATTCAATTTCTTCCAGGCAACAAATTCACCCCAGTATTTTTACAATAGAATAAAAACTCTATGTGTATCGCTTTGTGAGCTATGATTCACAGCCTCTCAGCAGGAAATTGAATGTTTGCCTTAGCAGCACCTTCTTCTGTCTGTAAATGTACCCAATTTGTTGTTTTCCTTAGCTGAAAAAAATGTGAATGCAACTTTCTACTGGTACATAGTTAAGTCCACAAATCAGAAAAAAAAAAAATTAAAAATCTCAATAGATTGGTTTACTATGTAGCTTTAAACCAATAAACTTTTATTCAATGCATGTGTTCTCTCTGCGAAAGGATTAATCTGAATGGTTTAGGAATAACAAAACCAGATTGCACCCCCAGCTCTGCACTAATTCCTTGGTACTATCATCTGCTGAAGACCTGGGAGGAAGCTGTACCAAATCAATGTTAAAAGCTATAACCCATTTAGTTTTTCAGCACCTCTCATTCCCAGGAACCACCTTGTTTTGCAAAGAGGAGTTAGTTTTAGGTTTGGTGGCACACTTGGTTTTCTTCTCTTTTCTTTTAGGGCTTTTCAGTGTATTTTCAGTTTATTCTGAACAAAAGAAAGTGAACAATGGAGTCAGGAGGCCAGTAATATATACTAATTCCTGAAAAGGATGCTTAAAAAAAACACCTCAAAACAACCAAACAAAAACCTGCACCGAAACACAAACAAACCCAAAGAAAACAAACACCCAAAGCAAATGCAGTACAAAACCAGATTATTCCTTAATCCTGCAGCAGCATGCCAGTAAATTTATAATCCAGCCCCTGCTTTCTAAGAAATAACTTTTGCCTGATGATGTACAGCATCCCTGCCTGGTGGATGCAGTGGGGCAAGGATCCTTCCAAGGGCAAAGCTTGTTGAGGAGGGATGTGTACCCTGTGCTCTGTGGCAGGTTGCTGGGGAGCAGAGCTGTGCTATGGGTCAGTGCAATGCAGAAGTGGCACCTGGCCCCTGTCAGACATGAAAAGCAGTAGCTTGAGCAGCTCAGACTTTGTTTAGCCGTCATGGAGCAGGAATAAAAATGGCTCCGTGGTTCTGGAAACCCCTTCCTGCCTCTGAGCTCTGTGGCTTTTCTCCTCACCTCGCTGCCCATATACCGTGTCAGACAGTGTTTGCCTTCTACACAAAGCCACTGTACCCTCTTCCTTCTCTTCAAAACATAGAAACCAGGACAATGTATTCCTGAGCTGGGCTCCTGTCCAGCAGTGAGGCATGCTTCCTGGGACAGACGCAGCAAATCGTGGCCAAGGCTGTTGGGCAGGGCTTGCTCATGGCCCCCAGGATAAACTTCGATAAACTTGGTAATGATTAGCAAATGCTTGGTGGGAATGACAGAGCAGCCTTGGAGTACAAGGCTGTTTTTCTTCTGGTAAAAAATAAACAATATTAAATAAATAAAAAAATATGTGTGCCAGATATACATCAATGTACTTCACCTGCATACTGGAGATCATCCCAGGGGACCAGAATCAACCTGGTCCAAAGCAACCTTCGTGACTTGGGTATAGACTGAAAATGAGATATTTAACACCGAGCATTTCTCACTACAAATATTTTTCTATCTTTCTATTACTATTTTCTAATGCAGCTGTAGCTACATTGCTCAGACGATGGGTTAAATGCTTTCACCTTCTCTACTTGTCAGTCCTGAAGCTACTGCTATTGCTGAGAAAAGGAAAGAACTGACTCAGCAGTCACAGCAGCAGGGTTTCATATAGATCAGCACAGCACACAAGGTGGCACCATATGTTCTGCCCTTCAGCATCTAACAAATATCAATTAATTCCAGCAGGCACCAACACAGAAGCAAATACTAATTAGAGATTTGGAGAAAGTGGTGGTATTAGCAGTCTAAATATTGGGGAAAATTCATGCTATGCTTAGAGGCATTTAAAGGAGGACAAACTGAAGGTCATTTGCATATTTGCATTTAAAAAGCTGTGATAGCATTCAGCCACCTCCCCTCCCCACAACATGCTAAACCAGAGTTAGATTGGTCAGAGAAGATTTGGAAAACAGGCCTAGAAGTTCATATGGGGAACAATGAAGAAAAGGCTCTTGTGTGAGTGGCCAAGAGGGAGAAAATATGGAGCTAAAAGAGAGATACCTTCCCTCTGCAGTTTTGTGAATGTCGCAGAGCACCTTGGTGCTACTTATCCATAACTAACAGAATAAAAAACAATCATTTCTTCAAAACTACAAATTTATGTAATTTCTATTATTTTTGGGGATCCCTCCCTGGTTATATACAATAAATTTTGACTCAAATTTACTGTAGTCTTTATAAGGCATTTATTCTCTGCAGCTGGGAAGCTTACATGGGGACAAAAAAGAAGGGGCTTAAGAGCTCTTATATTCTTTAGACAGTGACAAAGCAGAGATAAATCTTACTTCCTTTTTTATGGGATATTTGTCATATCTACTAACAAAATCTGCTGTTTTCTTTGAAGTCTTTTAAGTACTTTAATGTGGTAACAGGACTCTACTGCCAACAGGAGAGTGGAAGTTGCAGGTAGGGGCTCTGTTTAAGTGAGCCCTAGCAGTGGATTGAAACACTGTAAGATCAAAGTTCAGCCTTGAGAGTTTGTGCACCCAAGCTCTTTCAAAGATTCCAGTCCAGAGGATTAGAATATCTGCAGCAGTGACATACTCTTCAATCTGTGCAGTTGATTTAAAAAACAACAAAAAACCGAAAACCAAAAAGCAACAACAACAACAACAAAAAGAACAAACCCAAAACCAAAAAACAAACAAACAAAAAACAAAAAAAAACCCAACCAACCAACCAAACAAACAAACAAAACCAACCCAAAAAAACCATAAAAACAAACAAACAAACCTACCAAAACCAATAAAAATAATCAAACCCAACACAGATTTAAATGCAGGTCTGTATTTCGAAAGGCAGCAAGAGGAAGAAGGGCCAGAGTGCCTAAATCCATGGAAAAGTACCTTTCATAACTCTGACTTCAATTTCATGGAGCCATTGACTCTTGTGAAATTCCACCCCACCACCTACAACCAGTCAGACTATTTCTGCTGCAATGTATGCTGGCAACCATAACTATGTGCTCAGAAAAAAAATAGAGTAAGGAATAATTACTGAGTTTCCAGGTGTATTTTCATAGAATTTAGAGGTTTTCTTTTCCTCCAGTGTCAGTGCAAACGAAGTCTCTGGAGATCAACACCATGAGTATTTCTTTTGGAGCAGAGGAAAATCGTCCCACTGGTGGCTCGTCCGTGTCCATCAACTATTCTTTGTTTTCCAAGGTAGGTTAGTGCAGTCCTTTGTTTTTCTGTTTTGTTTTGGTTTCAATTTCTTCCTCTGTAGAAACTTTGTTAATGCTGGAGGTGAAATTACAAAGAGCTAGTTCAAGCTTAGAAGGTGAGAAATGTGGAAAACTTTACCCCAAGGCTGTTTTTCATGACTGATTAAGTAGAAACAACTGAAGCAACAAGACTACTGCAAGGTCTGTATGTCATCTGGTATTCACATGGATTAGTGCTGAGAATGAAGAAATTAAATGGATGGAGCTCAGAAAGGTAGAAAGTATCCTGGAACGCTGCTTATAGAATTACATTAAATGAAACTCCTCAGACTGGAATTAATGTCTGGTGTTGGGTGTTTCTGAAATCCCAGCTGCTTCTTTATGAGGAGGGAGGCAAGTAGGGGAGACTTCAGAGCTCCTGTTTGTGCTTAACTTGCCACAGCAACACCAGGTCTCCAAAATGAAATCACCATCCCAAAGTATAGTCTTTTCACTGTCCATCAGTTCACATTCCTTTGACAACTGTGAGTGGCACAAGGTCACCCAACTTCAAAAGGCATAAAAAAGCCCATTAAATGCTTACAAGAGAGAAAGCACTGAGGGGTTTGGGAGAGAAACTTTTGCACCAAGGGCATTCACGAGAACACAGCACCTCCTAATCCTGAAAAATTGAAGGGCATGTGAAACATGGCCTCAGCACAGTTTAGTGGTTAGACAAAAATGCAGAAAAAATATCAAAACAAATTCTCAGTATACCCATAACTGACTATAGTTTTCAGTGCATTTTTCTTTCCCTCCCTCCTTGCCTTTCTCAGCCTAGTGGCTTCTTGAAGAACTTATATATCAAATCATCAACCTTAAAGGCAGGTATGGCCTGACTTTGTGCCATTGTCACCACCAGCAGTTTTCCTGTTCACCCTAACAGCCCAGCACTGACTTTCTTCTAGCTAAGGTCTTTCCTTTAATCCAAGGACTCTAAAATTCCCTGCACTAAGCTGTGCTGGACTTTTGAAAGAGCAGGTAATATTCAGGTAATTTACTGACCCCAATCCTAATGTCTGAAAGAAAAGACAATACTCAGAGGATGGCCAGAACCTGTTGTAGATGGCTAAGACCATTTTATTCATGATCTAGAGTGAAGAAAGATCTGAATCCTTACAGGAAGGTTAAGTGCTTAGAGGTATCTGAGAATTTCTGTATGTCATATGAAAATAAAAAAAACAAAACCCAAAACTAGAAGACAGTAACGGATGCTAACCACACAGGACAAACCAGTAAGTACCCTTGCAGTCACACATTTTGGTGTTCTAAAGACCAAAAAAACCCTCACCAGGGTTCTTCAAAAATCCTAGCCTCCAAGCCTGGCCTCCAGGTATGTCTCATCCTTAGTGGAAGACAATGCAGAAACTTGAAGAGCCAAAAGACTCTTAAGCAATGAATGAAAAAAATTAATTTCTGTGTTTATTCTGCTCTCAGGAAGGTGAAATTCAGTAGTAGAAAGTAAATGTTTGTTGTTTTTTTGTTCCTGCAAAGACTCATCATTTGTGCTAGAAACAATAAAATGCTTAATCCTAATAAGATATGGCTCTATGATATTTGGTAAATACGTGATACGGAAAGAAATTACATTAGTGCTTTACTTGTCCATCAAAATTCTTGAGATACTTTTCAGGCTTTGAAAGAGTCTCATGGGAGAGTTTGGTAGAAAGGAGGATGATGCTTTTTTGATCCAACTGACAGCTGGAAAGGCAGCAGCAATTTTCCTGTTGAATTTAGGCTGCTGTGTGATAAATGCTGTTTTAAATTGAAACCTTGATATATGACTGTAAATTGTTTGCAACAAGAAAAGCACTGCTGACCAAAGGACATGTGCTAGGCAGCACAGGTTATCAAAACAATATCACCCCAGTCCCTCAGTCCTTAGGAATCAAAAGCACAGGTTTGATTCCTCTTATTTTGTGAACAAGTTGTAGTTTGCATCTATAGAATCCAATGGATTTTGGAATTGAGATTTGTATCTAGATCAGAAGAATGGGCGCTCAGCTCTGTGCCGTGGCACTGGGGGAGCACCTGTGGTTTTTTTTCCTGCCAGTCCAGGAGTTTGAGGTTTGTAGCTCACTACAAAATGACACTGAGGTGACCAAACCATTTGCCATATTCAGAAATAAATATACAAGCCAATTTTTTGACCTCTTGTCTGGAGAAAGAGGTAAATGAAACTTTTCCACTGTGTAGTTCTGGGAGGTGCTGGGATTTTAATCACCTATGTAAGGACCTCAATCAGTATATTGCAAGACAAAGGCAAAAAGGGAGCAAAAACCAAACAACTCTCTATCACAGAAAGCACTGCTGAGGCTGCACTCAGAGTGCTTTTACAACATAAATAACAAAAGCAATTTTACAGCTTGGTGACTGAAGTGATATAGTTCTATGGAGCAATTATTAAAGTGGACAAAAAGCAGATTTTCCCATGGGGGTCAGCCTACACCCATCACTGGGGCTGTGCAGAGTTGTGGGGTGGAGGAGGGGACAGAGCATTTTACATCAGGCAGCAGGGTCTGGTAAAAGAGGGGTCCTGATCTTCAGAGTGAGCCTTAACCCCTCTTCATGGTCTTTAAAGTTAGGGAACACTGTGGGAATTAGTGAAAATCAAATAATTTGCTAAACCTTGTCTATTCAATTCAGCAAATGCTTATCAAGGCTTGTTTATTTTCAGGCAGAAAATTATTGATTCGGAGGATTAGTTGGGGCTGGAAAGTCAATGCCAGACTACGGAACTGGAGAAAAAACCTGAATATAGCAGGATCTGAAGAAAGTCAGATTAGCAGAAACTGCAAAAGAATGACAGGGTTGGAGAGCAGAGGGGGAACAGATTGCCCTAGAGGAAAGGAGAAAGCCTGGCAAGGATACAGATGCTGGGAAACAGGGGACAACCAGCAAAGCAAGGGTAATAGGATCCCATCTGGACCTTCTAGGCTTCTCCTGGCACAAAGAGATGAGGGCATGGCTGAGAGGTGTGAGGTGCTGCAGGGCTGAAGGAGCAGCAGGACGGGTGTGATGGGGACAGACTGCTGCCCTGGGCAGCGTCTGCAGTCCCCAGCAGTCCCCAGAGGCCAGTCCAGGACATTGGGGTGGGCTGGGGCGCAGTGATGGGGACAGAAACTGGCTGAGAACCTGGTGTGTGGGAACAGGGGCAGGGACAAAAAGGTCTGCCTTGCAATCAGAGTTTCTCCTACAACACTAATATGAAGCAAACCTATTTTGTCTTAAGTGGCTTACATTTTCATTTTCACACTAGGAATCCAATCTATACTGATCTGTTTGCCATGTTTCAGGTTAGCATAAAAATGTACTAATTTTATATGCATAAAAGATAAAGGATTAGCATAATTTAACACCTAAGATACAGCTTTCTGTCAAAGCTTTCTGTATTTCAGTTCCAGATTTGAAAGGAAAAAAAAACCACTTCTTTGTTTTAGGCTGGTTTGTTTACCCTCTAAGGATTTCCTTCAGAATAAGCCATGCTGACCCATCTGCCTACAGATCTCTGTAGCCTGAAATGGATTAGTTTCCCACCTATCATTATGCCATCCTTTACTAAATTTACTAGAAATTTTTAAAAGCAGAGAAAAGGGAAGTGGCAACTAGAAAACCTCCAAGCTCTTTTCTTGGATTAACAGATACTGGAGAAGGTTTGATGGAAAATGGATAGCAGACGCAGTTGCTTTATCAACATGGTTTACAATTCAGTGCAAACTTTAAAATAGTTCTGTTTGTGAAGGTCCAAGCTACAGATATATACTCCTAACAACTGAATGAGTAATTATAAGCAAAATAAATCGTACACAAGCTTTGGAATGGCAACCAGGTCACAGGAACAGAAATTGATAAGAAGGACTGCAAGCCCTTCAGCCTGGCTCAAAAGAGACTTCTCTGATGAGTGTAACAAGAAGGGTCATGAGTGAAATGAGTTGGATCCAGGCTGCCTGTCTCTGTTTTTCAGAAATCTGACATAGCTTATCAGATGGAAAGCACCAGGAAACAGTATGACCACCACACTACTTTGAAGAGAACTCTAAGGAAAAAACCTCTCCTCATACAACCAACACTTTCAGCTCTTGGCATATAAATGTGAAGTGCAAAGCAGCTGTATGAGAGCCCACATACCACTATGGGTTGACAAGTTTTACTTACCCTGGGGGAAACTACATTTTTCAGGGTTGGTCCTACCAGGGGTGTAAGCTCCAGCATAGAGTACAGCATTTATACCATCACAACACAGAGATCTTGCTCTGAAATGCAGGGAAAGCATTAATTAAAACATAAAATGCCTGTACAGTCATTTTCCCAGGGTCACAAACAATTGCTTTGCTTGACATGAAGACAATATAATGACTCAAATCCAGTGAAACAAAAGAATTGGAGGCTACAAAGTGTCACTGTTGGAATCTGTCTCTGAAAAAAAAGTTCATTATTCTGTTTTTGCTTTCCAGCAATGGCTTTTGATTAATTCATTGCACTTTTTTTTTTTTTCTTTGCTTATAAAGGCAGTAATTTTACCACAACAAGGAGGAAATCCAGACAGGTTGTATTGTATTGCATTGTGTTGGGCTGTATCATCCTTGACAATAGTGAGGGAGGGAGCTGGGCTGAGCTGGAAATGGCCCTGCCATCCTGGCCTGAGTGAGCTCCAGCCCTCCTGCCCCATTCCCCTCCTCCATGCCTGCCCTCCTCCCCCAGGGAGGGAAAGGGAGCACCTCATCCTCACCAAACCATCTCATATCATCACATGAAGCTGGCTCCATCACTGCCTGGCTCCCGGTGAGCCTTCATCCACTATTTCAAATAGCAGCTGTGCTGGTGTGCAGCTTAGGCTTGTAATTAAGTTGCAGGCTGAGGTCTTTCATGGAAAATGCCATGGGATTATTTATGAATGATTCCAAGCAATCAAAATAAAACAGGACATTTCTAGCACAAGAGGGCTGCTGCTACTTGGTGTGTCAGGGGAATTGTTCAAGTAGCTATCAGCTGTGCTACCATTTCACTGTTGTGATTCAATGAGATGATACCTCCACAGGCAGGAATCTCGGTGATACATGGATACCCAAGCACGTACATAGGTACCTGAAAGCAATGCTCAACCCCCCAGGTTCACAGCTTTCTCAGGAAAAATTTGGTACTTAAGTGCTTCTGGAAATTCCCCAAGAAGCAAAGCTTTACAAGTAAGCATGACCTGATTTCCAGTTATTTCAAAGAGCGAAATATCTTTGAGGATCTGCTTCTAACTGCTTTATAACTTCATACTCTAGCAAAAGATGGAGCCAGACCCTAAGTTTTCACTGCTCTGTGTTTTCTTTAGCAATGACTAGCTGTTTTACTGGTGTCCAGAGGCGCTCTAGCAGGCAAACTCCAGAATGATTCCCATATGCCCAAATGTTATATGGACCACGCTTGGATTGACTGACGCAATGCTCTCGTTGCTTTCACAGTTTTTTGTAGTAGAATTTGAAGAGTTTGAAATAATCCCACTCTCTCACACCTGCCCTTGAAGGGAAACATCTAAAACTTTTTTATTTTCTAAAAGAATTGAAACTGAGAAGTTGCTACGTCGCAGCTGGCATTAATCAATCTACACCCTGCATGTCTTCTATTAGCCAAGGAGCTCTGCCATAACACACAAAACCATGGAAATGACACTGAAATAAAAGCACAAGCATCTCTGTGAGAACATGGTCTGTTCTAGGGATACTGCGTTCAACCCAAATAAAATATCTGAGTAGAGTGAAGCAAGAATGAAACATGATATAAACTCTGCTTTTGTCCTACGGGACAAAACATGATTTGTTAACACCCACAGTAGCTGCTCATGGCAGAAATACGTCAATAAGTATTCCTCGTATGGAAAGGCAGTAGAACTCCTGTTTCAGCAAAATCATTTTGAGAACAGGGTTTATCATAAGCTGCTGATGTTACACAGTATCATATCCCAGGCACTGAAAGACTTTTTTTTTTTTTTTCTTTAGAACAACTGCCAGAGACATACCTGAGGGGTCAATGGCCTCGCTACGTGGGGGGAAAAATTCATGTGCCTCTTTTGTCAGGAACGCATAATTAATTATTTGCACTTGTTCATTCTGGAAGAGAGAATTGTTTGCATGTGAGCAATAATAAATCAGGCATTTTAAATAGTTGATTCTCTGCTGTCAGAAAAATGTCAATACAAAGGCAGTTTCCAGTAGCTAAGATTCATAATAGAAATTCAAGCCCTTTGTGGAAAGGGCATTGGATTTAAGGATCTCATCTTTTTCAGTAGTGGAAAAATAAGTAAGGACCTTGTCTATTTAGGTGAATCTATACACTTGATAAAAACTTTATAGGATTTTCAACTGGCTATTAGATTTAGAATGAACCCATTTAAACAGTGTTATTCTCCCCCTTATTCTTAGCTGAAATGCTGGATTTTGCTAATGCACACAGCTGGTTAATGGAGTCACCTCAGCATTGAAAGAACAATTGTCAGAAGCAGGGTAAATTGTTTTCTCTGTAGTTTATTGTTACCATTACTGTTTTGAGATGTATATCAAACAAAGTTACCTAAATTGCCTCAGAGAACCTCACTGCAAAGTGATAAATTCCAACAATTTAGCTGAAAGGACAGGTTGCCTTACGGTCCTACCACACTGCTCTGCGAGCTGCTCCCTCCGCAGTTCAACAGACACTTTGGTTTAGTTTCTGAAAAAAGAGTTACAGTTGTGCTACTTCATCACATCGCTATGGCCATAAGTACTTCAAGCAGACTTCCTATATATTTTTCAAAATTTCCCAGGTCAAGAATAATTATGCAGATGATAATCATGGTTTCCACAAAATACATTATAGCAACCCTTATGGAGAAGGTTCTGTGTATAACTGAATGAAAAGACACATACACAGGGCTCGATTGAGTTCTGCAGTAAAAACTTAAGAGAATATTTCTTCTAGAATGCAGTTATGTAAAAATGACTTCTGGTTTCCAACTGAATAGCTTCTTACAATATCCAGTCATATCTGTTTAGTTGTTTGACAGAAATTACTTTTATTGCCTCTTCCCCTTGAGATGCAGTATGCACCAATGCCATTTTTAAAGTCTCCTTTCAGTACAGAACCACTTCTTGCAGCCAGCAAGAGACAAAGACGACAGCAAGAGACAAAGACTCCAGCAAGCCCTTTCAGCCAGCCTGGCTCTCCTCTCCCCCTGCCTGGGCTCACGCTGTAAGGATGGCCTTTGTCTAGCATTTTTAGTTGTTGTTGTACAGTTTATAATTTATTGCCAAGTATACAGAAAGGTAAATTGACAGGCAGCTTCATGTTAGGGTGATATTTCTCTCCTGACAACACTAGATGGACCCAGACGTGGGAAACAATGTGGTATCATGAGGTTTTTTTGCTGAATGTGACGCTTTCAATTTAGCATCTTCAAGACTGCTTCAGCTTTAAATCTGAATTTGCCAGATATAACAAGGATTTGACATTGACCCTTCACCTGACAGTAATACATTTTTTATCTTTTAATAACATACAGTAATGCTACTTTGTGATTTCAGGAAGCTCTTTGAGTAAACAAATCACATTCATTGCCTAGAGACCAACATGCCTTTCCAGAGTCTACAAAGATGAGAGATAAAGTTGAAAGGCAGGCTTGAAAAAGTTTTCAGCCATCGGACAGAATTTTTTTAGGAGCACACTGCTGCACCAGCTAGAAATTACTACTTTTTTATTTTTTTTAAGGTACAGTTTTTTATATGATTTCTTGAATTGATTTCCCAATACTGTTTGTTCCAAATATACTGAGAGTTTCAAGCTGTGTCTTTAGGCCAGTTTTTCAGGAAAACAAGTTTTTTGTGCTTATACTGTCTAGCTGCCTATGCTGAGCAAATTATTTTTGAACTCAAATTTCAATTTACAATTTCTCTTAAATTTCACATCACACTAGAAGCAATCACCTCCGAATTCTGATTCATTCGCTGGTCATCAACAGTTAGAATGAGAAAAGCAGTCTCACTTGAACTATCCCACCCACACCCCATGGCAGACATGCTGAGGCCTGGGCAGTGTTTGGTCTGGCAGAAATGAGTCAGGCTGGGGAAGGTCAGTGTTACAGGAAAATAAAGCTTTTAGTCAGTGAGGCTTTAAAACAGAAAATGAAGCCACTACTAACACAACTGAGGACATTTGTTTAAAAGGCATTCTTGCACTGGGTTTCCAGGGGACATTGGCTTTGTAGTACAAAACCAACACAGCATCACAGGCTGCGTGTACATACCCCTGGGTCCTCCCAGCAGAGCACAGCACGGACTTTCCTCCAGACTCAATTTTGCATGACAGCTGCCACTTACAGGGAACTCCATTTGGCATCTGGTGGTAGGAATGAAACGTGTCCAAAACAGTAGGATGACAAAAAATTAATTAACTGTGGTTTAGCTTGGGAAATTAGCTGGGTGAAGGGAGGAAGCAAGATTTGTCTGAAGTTTGAGGAACAGCCTCAGTGAAATATTTCAGAATATAGAGGGGACACATGAATATACTTGCTAACCAAGAAGAATTTCCAAATATGTATTTAGAAAGTGAAGGCAGAAAGACACACACACACTGAGGATGGAACATCACCCACACATACATTTCAAAATTCCTAATGAGACTTTTGAAACTGTGTTCAAACTGGAAGGGAATATTTTTGTGTAGCACAGCGGAGAATAATTACTGACAGATTGAAGTGAATAGCACACCTATTGTACCATTTATTTTATCAATTGAATTCTATGATTTGTTCCTTATCCTCCAGTCTCGTAAAGGCATTAAGTGATGATTGTGTGCTAGCATGGGTAATTAGAATGAAAATTAGCCTTTTTCAGTTGAATTAATTGTCTCTATTTATTCTGCTTCCAATTCAGTTTTTAGCCATTATTTATGGTCTATTTTAGAAAGATTGCATCTCTTCTGCAAAACCACTGTCTTCAGCAAAACCACTGTCAGAAATAAGAGCAGTTTTACAAAAACTGAAATAATGGAGTGTTTCTCATTTCAGTTGGCTGTGCCTTCCACACTTAGTTTTTGGCTTGAAAAGAAGGCCATTTTATTCAGATAATAGTTTTCCCAGCCAAAAGCATGCACTCATATGGAAAAGAATGACTGTTAGACTCTAGCAAAATCTGTAATCTACACACAATGACATTTTATAATAGCAGCCTAAGCTAAGTAAAGGCATTTTGTTTTTATTAAAAAAAAAGCTCCTGAGAAACCACAGGGCTGATGTGTCTGAATCCAGACCAGGAGCCCAGTACCCTGTTGTGCTTTTGACAAGCTGACTTTTTCAGTTCCAGAAAAGACTGTGATGGTTGTATCAGTGTTTTTGCAATATGGCAAAGATTGCTATCTCATACAGCTTTATATTGCATAGGAGCTGAATACCATAATTTTTAAGTGCTTATTATTGATCAGCCATAATAATTGCAAAATGACCCAAGGCTCACTTCATTACAATCACACCTATGTAAAAATTCCACACTGTTGCTTTCATTATGTATTTTGGGGCAAAGTTTTCCTCTTGCTCTGCCTCTCAGCCCCCCCAGGCAGGCAGTAATCACAGGTCTGTGTAAAGCATCCTCTGAGAAACAAGATTTCCCAGCAAACACAAGTTAGAGGTGAGCAGGATTATACAGGATGCAGCATCCCCAAGTGTTTGATTCAGTCAGATTTGGGTGACTGACAGACTGGTGCTGCTGCTCCTGTCCTTGGGAGATTTTCTCAAAACGAAAGAAAGGTGGAAGGCTGTGTGCATAGCTAGTCCCTCTGTTGTACTCTGCTGGTTAGAGAAAGAGTTTGAACTGCAGAGTAATAGCATGAGTAGGAAGAGTCAGAGAAGCCAGAGCACGTCTCACAGGTATCCAGGGATTCCCAGTGTTTGCTAAACAGGACACGGGATCCCAGCAAGCAAAGTCAGTCTGCTGTGCAGTCAGAGCAGCGACTCCCCCTACACAGACCTTCCTCTTCCTGCCGTCCTTGGCCCACCCCCTCCACCTCTGAACTCACCAGCTGCCCACACCACCACTGTGTTGGCAATCCCCAGGCTTTCCTTCTCCCCATCCCTCACTTGTCCAAAATAAAGCTGTGCCCTGCCTGGGCTCCAGCAGATCTGGCTGGGACCCTGCCCAGGCCCTTCCTGGACTCAAAACGCTGTCCCCGAAGCCACGTCCCTCCAACTACTCCCTTCCTTTGTACCCCAGTGCCTTGGCCCCATAGGTGCGTCCTGCCCATCCTCCCACCTCACCTGGGGGGACACAGAGCAAGGACAACTGCCCTGAAAAGCCGCAAACTCTGCACATTACTCTACACGCTCCTGCTGCCTCTCGTTTCTCTTCCTCATGATGCAACACCACCTTCTGCATGCACCTGATGGGAAAAAGGTAGCTGCTTGTGAAAAGACAAGTTTTGGGGAAGCTTTCCTCTTCTGTGAGGTACAACTGTAGTGCCTCCACTCCTGTGGCCCAGTGGCATTTATTTACCTGGCACAGCAAGCAAGGAAAACCCTTCCCAGTGAGCTGCCATGCTGATGCACAGAAAAAAAAAAAAGTGGAGGACTGGTTTTGGAAACACTTTCCTTGTACCTTACACAGAGGTAGGAAGAGTTAATATAAAAAGTAGCTGAGGGGGTGAATCTTTTAAGTGATGCAACTAAAGCAGAAGTTTCTAGAGACCCATATTTTAGTTACACAGGAACCTTTTATGGGAAGCAGCATATACTAGTTACTGCATTACTCCCATGTGCAGGGGACTAAAGGATAATGCTGTTAGGAAGACATACAACTTCCCATTGCCTATGCAGTAAATTATCCCATGTAGGAGGACTCTGCAATTTCAGTCATTCTTGATGCCCTATAATGTACCAGCACTGCTTTTTAATTAAATCTATGAAGCAGGAAGGGCTTTTATTTCACTCCTGAGCAGGATGGGTGGTAATGATGAGAAGGAGATGACTCTTTGCTTATTAATTTGCAATATTACCAGTACTCCTCCCATGAACAGCCTGCTGGTGCCTGAGAACCATGGGGCTTATTATTACAGGGCACGTTCACTGCCGAGCCTGAGTCTGCTGCAGATCCCGATCCCACTCACAGAGGCCTGGCTCAGAAATCTGGCATGCCCACGAAAGCCCTGTCTCATGAGTCTTCAGCCAAAATGCGACACTTCGCTGAAAACCCAGAACGAATGAAAAAATCTGCTGCTGTGTCATGTGCATTGCCTGCAAGGAGCAAGTGTCCCAAGGCACGGCAGACCTGCAGAACTGCAACTGCGAGGCCAAAAGGAAGGGCACTCTGCAGCTCAGTTTCTTTGCACCGGAGAGTGTTTGCAGTGCCCTTTGGACAGATGTGGCCACATATCAGTGCACTGAGGGAAGTTGCATTCTTACACTAAGAAACATTGGCAGTTAATTTGGCCTGGAGCAGTGGAGGGCAGTGGTCTTTTCTCAAAGAAAGAGAACTGTAAAATCAAAGGCTGTATCTTCACATTCATAGCCACCTTGGAAAATCTCGGGGCTCAGAATCCCAATGTCAGAGAAGCCAGCAGGAGCACACAAGGGGTGCCTGAGTCACCTCCCACCAGCTGCAAAGGACAAGAACCCCACTGGTATCACTTTGAGGAGGACAGAGATTCTGGTCTGGATTCAGGGGCCAAGGCAGCAATGTCAGACTCTGGCTCTTGGTTTCTTGCCACCAACAGAAGAGCCCTGGGGTCAGTGGTCTCCTCGCCCTGGCTACCAGACAAATTTGAGGCCAGTCACTCCTGGGCTGTCACAAGCCACAGGTCTGCTCCAGGTGTGACTGGAAACACATGACCCATGTCTGGTCATGTCCATATGTGAAGTGATGCCTGGGATAGCATTGATCAAGCAAGTGTCTCCTCAAGCATCATTTCCAGCTGCTCTCCCCAGGTGCAGACAATGGGGCTGCCTGCTGCCTCATGGGCCCTTTTTTGTGCACCTCTTCTAAAGCAAGTCCTGTTGTAGACATCCCCATGACAAAGCTTCACACCAGCGCTCATTTAGATACTTCCTTCTAGTTCTGACAAATGTCATCCTACACAACACAGCCACAGAAGTAATTTCAGAGCCTGCTGCCAGGCTTGTCACCTCCCCCTGTGCTGCCTTCCCTCTTCTCCAGAGCAGTAAATGCAAGCAGCTTGTTTCCACGTCCATTGCCTTCTCAGCACCTGTCCCCTCCAGAGCTACCACCGCTCCTTCACTGGGATGCCAGGTCTCTCATGAGCAGTGAGTTATGCCCAACACTACCACTTCTGGTTAGATTTTTCAAACAGTCCAACTTCTCTTTTTCCATGCTGTTTATGTTAGGGAGCAGCTCCCTGCAAATGCACAAACCATGACTCTTTCTCATTTTAAATGGATTCTTAAAAGCCTTTCTTTGGAACAATAGCTACAAGAATTTGTCAAGAAGAGAATCAGTGCTGTGCCAATCAGCTCAAGCCTCTTTCTTGTTTCTGCCTCCTTGCTTCTCTGAGCTATGCTGCAAATTCTTTTACCAGGCTGAAGCCTATGGGACCACAAGATCAAATCCACATTTTTTCCATGTTTTTACACTGCCTCTAACAATCAGGTAGTAGACCAACATTAGTAGCTTAACGATACACCAATACATGCAACTCACCCTCTGACCGAGAGCAAATGACAACGTTATTGCTTATAGTGCAAATATAAAGAAATTCCTTTAACAGCTACAGGAGAAATTTCAGGTTATTGCTTCCCATCAGTCCAGTGGGGGAATACAGCAAACTACCATAATTCACATACGCTTTGCCTCTTCCCCAGGTTAAATCACAAGGAGTGGGGTTTTCAGAATTGAAATTTGCTCTCCAGGATGTGCTACATTGCCAATCCCTATCACTTTATATTTTCAAAGACTACATCTATTCTTTGCTTGATGGTCTGAGTTAAAACTCTCGCGGAACTCTGCATCCACTTCAGCCATCCCCATTCCTACTATGGAAATACAATAACATAGTGAAAGGCATCAGATGCAATGCTCCCCAGGTCCAACATGAGGCAAATCCCAAGAGGTTGCACTGTTCCCTGCAGAGGGCACAGGGAGAGATTTTCTATTGTCCCTTAGGGCATAATCTGCTAAATACTTTCAAGTAGTTGTGATACTGGTGTTAGAACCTCCTAACCTCAGCCATATTTAGGTATTCTTCAGTTTTCTTTACCTAGAGAAAGTTTGCATTGGTGACTACAGCCCACAAGCTACTTGCCAAAACTGGTTCATGCAGCATAACTAGACTACTGGGGAGTAAGCAGCTGCTTCCAGAAGAATCCTAACAAGAACAAGCAGTTGCATATCAGACATGGAGCCATACCAACTACTGGCCTTTTAAAAATGAGGGAAAGCTCTAGAAGTCAATGCAACTTCCACAGATCCTGCTCTGACAACAAATTATATTTTGAAATGTGTAAAAAACCTTTTTTTTTAAAGGGGTTTAACTGAAACAGTAGAATAAAGAATTAATTTCCAAAATGTATTGAAAAAAAAAATCTGTGAAGTGCTTGGGAACTCTAAAACCCAGCCAGAAACTGCTCTGCTAAAGGTAAAATGGGATATAAAGGGCCTTTAATTTTATAGCTAGAATTTACTTTGAGTTTGAGCATATTAAAAAGAAAACCTGATACAATGACCTTGATTAGTCCTTCTTCTAACTCTTTCATAGGAGACACTTAAAAACAAAAAACACAACAGTTCTTCCTTATATAAATTAAGTTCTGACATACATCTTGAACAACAGACATGTGCATACTCAGTCTGAAGACAGCAACTCTAAGGAAGAGAAGTCTCATGAGACCCTGGACCACTGTGCTGTGTCCTTGGAGATCCTGGAAGAAAAAGCATCACAGTCAGTAGGTGACATTAACACTCAGATAAAAAGTACTTAACTCAAGTGGTGCTAAGAGAGTTGCAGGTGCACAAGAGAATTAGGGGATACCAGCCTGAAATTGTTTTCTGTTCACTCTGCCACGGGAGACTGCATTCCACATTATTCTTTCCAGGAGTGTCTTGCACCACAGAAATCACAGTTATATAAAATTTCTCATTATGTCTGCTTAATTAGACAGAGGAGTTTGTAAACTTATCAAAACATAAGCACAGTCTGACATTTTGATTACAAACCTCTTCAAACACTCAACTCTCTATCAAGTCCTGCTCACACTGTGACTGCAGCAAGATACAGAAATGCAGTTACCTGCTCCAAAACACATCAACCTTTCCATTTTTATCTTGACTGTGGCTTTGCTGCAGTCCTCCATCAGCCCTTCTGTGCTGTGTTGGAACCCAACAGCTCTAAATGAGTGTTTGAGGATAAAGGAGTGTTCCCCACGTCTCAGCTAGGGCAGTGGGGGTGGGTACAGCTTCCTCCTGCTGAGCAGCCTGTGCACAAGCCTTAACCCAGACTGTCTCCTGTGGCTCAAAAATACAGAAAACTGTGTGCTACAGCAACTGAGCAGAACTCTGCTACTCTAATGAGTTGCATATGCAAGCCCCCAAGCCCTTACTGAGGGAGCATTAATTACACATTGTGAAAAATCAGCCAGCAAACTAGGAGGTGAGAAAGTGGTGCTTGCTGACATCCTGCTCTTGTGGGTTTATCTCAGTGCAGGACTGTGGGGAAAAACATCCCATTTCCTTAGGCCAGACTGGGATGCCTCCAGCAAGACTGCAACCTTTTCTCCTGAGGGAGGAAACAGACAGAGCCTCTTGCTTGGCTGACCCACGGCCAAGGGAGCAGTCCGGGCGCACCAAGGCAGGAGGAGGGAGCAGGCAAGGTCAGGGACACCACGGAGTGCCCACCGGCCAGGGGGCAACAGGGAGGGGCTCGTTCAGTGACCCTGCCTGGCTGAAAATTCCCAGTAAAGTATCTGAGTAAGAAAAGTACTGATGGGCATATAATCATTGGTCTGTAGGTCTTAAATGCATTTAATTTACAGTACATTGGCACTAAAACTGTTGAAACACATGATGTGCAAAGGAACCAAGTTTTAATATAGGTCTCATCAGATCCTGAGTTTCACTAAATCAAAGTGCTTCACTTTGCAACCTCACTCCGGCACTCCCCTCTTGTCAGTCCATTGATCTGTGCAGTCCCACAGCACCCACAGGGAGGGAGCTACTGTTACTGTAGCTATTTTACTTTTATTGGAGACTACCAGAGCTAGTAAGTAGCTGGAGGCAGTGTGAGAGCTCCAACTATCTTCAATCCAATTAAACTGAAGATAAAACAATTTTTTCATTCCAAGGCATTATCCTATTTATAACTCCATGCACTGCAGAGCTTCCAGCTCATTAGGTGTAACTATCAGATCTTAACGAAAAAACAAAACAAGAACACAGAAGTCTTGGAACTAGCAGACTTTTCCCACAGACAAAACTGCATTCTCACTAAAATAACCAGCAGTGAAATATTTTGCTATTTGACATCATGAGATTCCAAAAATTTCTCTAAGGTACAACAATTTCACTTCTCAGTTTACTGCTCAAGCCTCTCTTCAGATTATTTCCCTATCATTGAGTGCATGTTTACAAAGGTGGGTTGTTTGTCTTTCCCTCTCTCCCCAACAGCAAAAGACAGGAAATTTAATAGACTGCAGGCTAGAAACTGGTCTGTGGCAAAGCTGAGCCTGAATTCAAGAAAATAATACATCTGCTGTACTGTAAATATGTGGAAGAAAATCAGTTTCATCTCTTCTCTCCATACACACTGGATTCTTCACTTAATAAACACTGACAAAATGCAGGTACAAAAAATACTTTGCTGTACTGAGTCTGTACAATGAATGACCTTAACTTTTCCAGTAGCTTAAAAAGATAACAGGACCTACATCGTCACCAGCAGCATGCACATTTCAGAGAGTATTTAGATACGCTTGGGGACATCACGGCACATGAACAATTTCACACCTCTCGGGCTCCTTCAGGGCTACTCCCCGTCAGCCTGGCTGCCAGAGCTTCCAGCACACACTGTTCTGCTCATTACAAAGCACAACTCACACCTTCCTGCTGCTCTGGCCAGCAGGAAAAACCACTGGTCAGGAAGAAAAGGAGTAAGCTCCACTCATTTCAGGAGAGATTTGAATAGTTTATTTTGCCCAATCAAGAGCCCTTCAGCATAATGACACATTCATATACACATATATGAACATTTTTTTCTGAAACATTAATGTATAATACATTTTAAATTTAAAATACCAGCTGCACAGGTATTTTTATTTACAAAAATATTCCATACTTAATTTTTTAACTTCATTATGTAATATGACATAATTCAGTCCAAGTACATGTAAGTAAAATAACTCTATGCAATCTAACATAGTTGAGTTTGTAACAGTACAGTTTGCAGTTCATATGAAACTATATTTGTAGACAGATGGATTTGCAACCCTACCTAAAAATGCATATTCCAGTAATCATCCTCAGAAGAGCTAGTGGGGCTCAGCAAGACTTAACTGAAGAATAAGTTGCAATGAACATAAGGGAAAAAGAAAACACACATGTACACACTAACATATCCATAAACGAGAACTGCTACACATCAAGCATGCTTACCCAGGAGTGGGCAATGTTAGAAAAATTTACGGATGTATTTTTTTTTCCCCCATGGTGCTGGTACAATGAAACAGCAGCATAACTAGAAAGCAGCATGTTTTCCTAGTTCTAACCACTACAGATAGCAGAGCTCAGGTCTAAAATAACACAGTACTGCTTATTTACAATTCTGCTTTAAAAGGGAATATTTAAAACATGTTCCCACCCCTCTCCCTTTCCATCACCTCTTACTGAATGGTAGTGGTAATCCACATACAACTCCTTACATGTTTTCAACTGAAACAGTTTAACTTCTAGTTATTTGCCTTGTAATATATAACTTAGATACTAACAAAAAAAAATACAAGTGTCAAAGTAACCTACAGCTGTAGGTTAGTTTAAACATTTCTGGGTGCACATGGAAATACTAAAAGAAATACTGATTGACATCTTTCATTTGATTGTTGGGCATTTCTGCCTCATTTCTCTTCTTCCGTTTTTTTTTCCACTTTTTAAAAAATGAATGCCCACATCTTTATGTCTGAACTTTGTAAGTTGTAAAAGAACCCAGAAACAGTACACTCATCTGCCTTGAAACAGCAATAAGGTAGATATATAGCACATCTTTATAATGGGCTTAAGAAAAAGAAATCTGCCCAGGTTAGCTTTTCAATGAAAATTGAAGTAAAATTAGTTTAGTTGATTCACCTACACGACACCTTTTTTTTCTGTTTTTGTTCACTTCTACCCCTCAAACATCGATTTCTGTCTACAGAGTATTTGAAGGTTTTGTGGTAGTAGCAAAGCTATCAACATCCACCCAAAAAGATTCACATGAATTATCCAGGAAATTGGCTGGCATGAGGCAAGATTCAACTGACAAGCTGCCCTTCTACTTGGAGAGGGAGACAAGGCACTGCAGTCCTTCCCTCCCACACCAGACTCAGTCTGCAGTCAGCGCTCACCCACACATGTGAATCCACGAGGATAAAGTAGAGGGCACTTCAGCCACAGACCCTTTAAGTTTTCCAACACATGTTTCGGACACAAAAAATCAAAACAAACCCACATAAAACCCAACCCTGATTTACATGTAAAGAGCTGATGTATAATCAAAATACACAGATTACTCAAAGTAAATGTTTATTGGACAAACCTCATTTCAATTTTGGAGAATTTTAAAAGTCCAAGAAATAGAGTTGAAAAAGTCTCTCATGTGTACCAGAAAAAAAACCAAACTGTAGAAAACCAGTCAGCCATGGACTGCAACTATTGAGAAAACTTTTATATTAAGCTAGTTCCCTATCTTCCTGCTCCAGACTTGGAGAATTGTTTAAGAATGTTCAAAATGGGAGGTAAAAATAACTGATTATTTTCTGCAAAGCAAAATGGGCTATTTGTTTTCATTGCTTAGTAATTATATCATCTCGATATGAGATATGAATGTATTCATAAGCTTAAAACAACTTCTATGGATAATATACATACTTTAAGTACTCTGACTTAAAACTTGAACATAAGTATTTTTAAAATTAAAGGTAGAAGTGTACATATAAAAATTATTTAAAACCAAAAGTATATTCTTAAGCAGTATGTATAAATATAACAGATTTCTTTTGTATTATCTAGTAACAAATGTGAAAGTGTTGCAGTAATTTATAAACTGAATGCTGACACAGAATACGTGCCTTTCATTAGATTCTATATTGTATATACATATTTTGCTAAGAAAACACACATTCTAAATAAATCACATAATTAGCAAAGGTGCCTGAAAGTAATCTGTTCTAAAGTCTTTATTGAACATATGTGTTTATATACAAATAATGAACCTGAACTGCACAAATGCAGAAACTAAATTAAGGAATAAAATACCATGATTGAATTAAAGTGCAGGAAAAATTCAAGTTTAAAAGTTCAGGTAAGATCAGTGCCATTAATTAAGCAAAAAAAAAAAAAGAAAACAAAAGAAAACAAAGCCAAACAAACTCTCACCCTCCCAAAAAAAACCGAAACAAAACCAAAATGCCAAAAATCCCCCAAAAAACCAAAAGAAAAACCAAAACCAACAACCAACAAAACAAACAACAAAAATACCAGTAAGGAAAATAAAAGGAAAACTAAAAGGAAAAGAAAAAAAAAAATGAACTTGCTTCCAAAAATCCTCCTTTGGATGTAGCTTTCCAATATCACCTGCCATGCAAGTACCACCTCAGGCACGAAAACTTTGCATAAAGACAGACAAGGAACACAGCTATATATTACTACACTTTATAACTGACTGTTTGCTGAAGAACAAATCACTGGAGATGCCTGTGGTGTAACACTTTCAGACTGATTTGGAATACACACATATTTACACATACCAGGATTCAAAAGTTACGATTTGGCAGGACTAAGGTGAAGAAAAGCTTCTTCAGTTTACAGTTCCTAATGAGACACACAACATATAAACAGATAGGTAGCAGCAGGTAGTTTCTTACTCTCATTAAAAAAAAAAGTAATAGCTCAATTGTATTTTATAGTTTTCCAGACACTCTAAAAAATTTCACACAACTAAAATGCTAGCGAAAAAACCCGGGGTGCTTCCCCGCAAGGATTTCAATATACTTTGCTGTACAAAAGGTGCACCACCAATAGCACAATAAGATGCAATGATGTGTGTATGATCACCTTCCTTCCATTGGGAAGGAAAAAGTAACATTTTAGACTAAAATTGTACATAGCCCCTTTTATTGACCAAGAACCATTTGTGTGTTTATCTCATGAGCAATCGTCATTAGTCTTCATATCTAGCAGTATGCCCTGAACATAAGCAACAGAAGAGATTCAACTATGATAGATTCTTTAACACCAAATAAACCACTACTCTTCTTGTACTGGCAGATGGTCTCTCATTGCCTCTTATTTTTTTGCTTGCTGGTGGTTGTCAAATGCATCTTGATGAGAAAGTTAAGTATGCTTTCCTTTCAAGCCAAGGTCATCTTCCACTGAATGATACCATAATTTGTTGAAGAATACTTTCACAATCCTCTCCCCCAGAGCCTGACCAGATTAATTTCCCAGGATTCTGTTGTTCTGAAATATAGTTTATCTTCACCAGGTCAAATAATGAGTCCTCTCAATTTATAAATGTGAGACAAGGAAGGGGACAAGTGTCAGCTAGGGTGGGTTTTTTTGGACATGGTATGGGTAGTGGTTTATCTAGTCTGGATGTCTCACAAATGGTGTTAAATACACATTAATTAGACATTAAAAAATAAATTAACATGCAGAGGCAAATATTGCATGGCAAAGTGAGTTTAGTAACTCAAGTAAAGATTGTAGTTATGGGACAGAGCCATCAAAAATCATAATACTCCTTGTTCAAATTGTCACATTCTCATTTTTAAAGTTCTTTGAACAGTGAACATAGCAAGGCATGCCCTCATACTGGCAACACAATTCAATTGTGTTGTTAAATTAAATGCTGCTATACCTAAAGTAAGAAAATTTATCAGTTTGTGCTACAAAGTCGAAATATATTTGCCTCTCATTTGAAAAGTGATTTTAGAACCATAAGTAACTTCAATATTTTGCATCCTTTAGGTGTTTTGTAAGGTTGCCTTATCTGTGTACCTGCAACATCACAATACAAATATGACAATGGTTTTGCTTTGGGAACATTCAGAAAGTTTGTGAAAAAAGCACACAAAATGCAATGCTTGGAGAAGCAAACCCAAGTGACTAATTTCAGACAGCGTAGACTTATCAGCTTCTATGTACTTCCTTCTATAAAAAAAAAACCAGTCAGTAACTATTCCTACTTTGAGAAAAACGGTCTAAATGATTTTTTGAAATGCAAGCATTTATTTTAAGGGTTCCTCTCTTTTAAAAAAGAGCTCTGGTCATTTGCACTGACATAACTTTAGTGCAGTAGCCATTATAAGTTAGCTCAGCTGTATTATTTACCTCACCCAAACTGAACATTATTTCACCAATTCTTAAAGTTTTTGTGTACTTTACCACTGCTTACACTGCAAACACTGCTTTAGAGACTAAATCCAACCTTTAGGCCAACTGCCTTCAGTGCTGGGTGGGGCTGGGACAGGTACTTGTAAAATAGCTCTACTAGCAGAACTTAGAGATTTGCTAAACAACATACTGACAATTATTAAGTATTAGATGCTTGCTTGCCATTATTCATGCATCAGCACCTCCATGGTGTGTAAAACTTTGAAAACCTGAGTCCAAGGTTATCTGATTTCATAGTAAAAGACTAAAGGGGCATCTATAACTTAAGTTTTGAGCAAAATTATCTCAGCTATTTTAATTAATGGCTGTAAAGATACATTCTGTTAAACATTTATAAAAACTCACAGCATGACTGGAACCCACAGCCAATTCTAAATGTTACACAACCTGAAACAATAACAATTTTTGGCGAAAAATAATATTTAACTGAACAGAAGTTGAAGAATTCTTACCACAAGGAAGATGTTACCACATTTCACATTGCACGGCCATAATACAAATGAAAAACTCCCAGCATGACACATTCCAGTCATATTATTCACTTGACTTTTTTAATGCAAAAATTATGTATTATTTTGTTTTGCACGTCACAGAATATGATGTGAATACAAGAATACTAGATCAGGGGTCCAAGAAAAGATTATGCACAAAACAACTATGTATACAATTTTCAATAAGAAATCTTCCAAGCTTCCAGCTTTTCCAATGAAAGAAGTGACAGCAAACTTCAACTCTTCTTCAACAATAATGGTAAATACAGCGAGTCCTAGAGAGGGTAATTGTAAATCAGCTACTGTCCAGAAAGACAAACAACTTGATTCCAGCTCTTGGACCCCTGATTTATTGCCTCTCCTTACAGGAGGGTATAACACTGGCAGCAATTACAGTAGCACAAAAACTTTTGGCATATGAAATATTAACACAGGATTGACCCTGCATTGCCCCTGCCCATCTCACCACATTTTCCCTGTGCTCCTTTTTCTACATGTTCCAGTTACCTTCTCTGTTCAAACTCTGTGCTAACCAACAGCTAAGAAACACTCGAGTTTTTGTGTGTGTGTGTGTTTCTTAGATATAAAGCTCCTCAGTTAAAGCCATGACTGAGGTAAAACATTGTGTCATTTGTGCTAGGAAACAACAGTATCCAATGGTGAATACTCCTTTAAATTTCAGTGGTCCTGCCAAAACTAATGAAAAAACAAGATTTTTTTTCATCAGGACAAAATTAAACAGATGTAATTGATAAGCATCATCAGAATTGGTACCACTTCTTGTCTTTGTACTTCAACATCATCTAAAAAAAAAAAATAAAAAAAATTTATAATTACTTTCTATAATGCACCAAAATGTACAATGAAACAAATCAATTTATATGCTCACAAAACAGCATGAGAAAGTAGGACTTCAGCAAGGCTTCTCAAAGCTGCAACAACATTGCTGAACATTGAGGGTTTAGCATGATGGGTTTTCTAATGGTAGCATCATTGCTGGTGATCTAGCCTTAGAAAAAGACATTTTTGGGAGAATGAGGAGGTTGCACAGGAGTTTAGGGTGTGGAAAAAAGTTGGCATGAAAATGAATGAGAACAGCCATTCTATGTAGTTACTGAGGAAAAACAACTAACTCGCACTCAGGGGGCTTGCATACATCAGGATCTTTCCTAAGGACAGCAGGAATCTGACATAAAGCATTACTCTTCTTACTAATTCAGTGACAAGAATTAATTTTTTCAGTAATGGGAATTGAGTTGCACATTTAGAAGCTTACATGCCACTCCAGCAAACTGCATGCTCTAGACCAACATGCCATGAGACAAAGCTGTTTACATTAGTACTTAAATTGTCAGAACAGTTGATAGATGAAAGGAAAGCAGCCTTTATCAAAGATGCTGCATGCCCTTTAGATACCTCTAACATGCCTTTGCAGAACTCAGTCACTTGCAGGACGTGCATTTATTTGACAACCAGCTTAATGTTCAGTTTAACGTACTCACCTCATGAGCGTGTTTTGAGAAAGAATCAGCACTGTAAAGCATAGCTGCAGTTTTTTCTTCCAGTTCTCCCAGTTTCTGTCCTCTTTCATCCAGTGCCAACCGGGCTCGTGCTAGTTCACCAACCACACCAGATGCTGCTCCTTTGACACCTTCAATACCTCCAGGTCCTGGAATATGCTGGGCAAGACTCCTTGATGCCTTCCCAGATGCGGACTCTCCAACTGGAGGCATTTGCAAAAGCATCAAAAACAGAACAGTAAGTTTTTTTATCATTAATATATAAATATTGATGAAACTAGTTTATAAAGAGGTGTAATTTATTTATGTGGAGACCAAACACCTAATTGTAGGTATGACTATGAGCAACACTCACTACTCTACAGTAGGTGATGTCACTACATTAAAACTGAGTTGTTTTGTTTTTTTTTCAAATATATTTTCAAGTTTCCAGGCAGGTTATAAAACTAACTTCTTCACAGATCAAGTGTGAAATTAAAATTCTCATGTTCATCAACAGAAATGTTAAAAAACCACTTCACTAGCACAACATAGGCTTATGTCACATGGAATTTCTTTGAGTTCAACAGACAAAGTAGGATAATTTTGAAAATACAGGCCAGCAAGTCTCCACCAGCAGAAGGTTCCTTTGATAGAAGTTCAATTTTAGATACAGACACCTCAATATTAGGTGTCTATGCTGCCATTACTGTAAAAATCTTTAAAAAAAAAAAAAAAGTAATGTAAATCCTAAAAAGACAGAGTATGGTTGTAAGAACAAGTCAGCAGAAATGGTCAGCTGAACAGCTCCAGACTCCAGTAATGGCATTGACTACATTGGACATCAGCCACCCAGTTCCATCTAGACACTTAATGGATGTGCCAATCTCATGCAGAATTGTATACACTACAGAAATTTGAGTATTGTTTTAAACAATGAAATATGGTTTAAATATTTTCTTTTTTCTACCTCTAGGAAAAATAATATTAACTTGTTAGTATGTTTTGATGCAGTATTTCAAGATTTTTGGATTTTATTTTATGCTTCTATTAAGAATGGTTTACATTTAAATTAGTACTATAAACATCTTTCTGTGAATTCCCAAAATAAGAAATCAAAATAATTTCACTTATTACAGATTCTGCTGTGACCCTTATGGTAAATGTGGCTACTTAAAGACATTCTCAGATGTCTTTTGAATTGTCATTGAACTCACTTTCAGCCTACAATTCATTACGCTTTTTTTCTTCCATTCAATACTATTTCCCTTCTGAAGATTCAAGCCAAAACTTAATGGTGGAAACTTGAAATGATATAAGGAGATAGCATCTAAAGTAACAAGGTATTTTTCCCCTGTCCCAGTCATATTAAACTATAATTTGTGCACATAAATTTCTCTACAGGAATACCTGACCAACCTTCCATAGTATTACATATACATG
>VZTX01022141.1:515230-612342 GCA_013400915.1 Pardalotus punctatus | reverse complement strand
CAAATATATATATATATATATATATATATATATATATATATACACACACACCCACAAAAGAAATCATTAACATAGAAAGTGACCTCTAAATATCTGATATTTTCTCAAAATGTACAGGCACAATTAATGAACTGCAATTTAATTTTTATTGTGGAAATCAAAAGAATCAACAGAAAGAAAGGACTGGCAGGGCACCTTGTCCACTCTAACAGATACATTCCATGTTAACAAGAAATTGGTTCTTAAAAATAAGCTTGCATAATATGGTGTTGCATCTAGCAAATATCTGAATAAATGGAAGCTGTTTTTTTTCCTCATATATATATCTAAAACAGTGCTGAATGCCACCACAGTAAAAAAAAAAAAAAAGAAGGCCAAATCTGAATTTTACTGTCCTGTAAACATAGGACCGAATTAAAATAGCATACAGTTCCATCCTTGCTGTCATTCCTAAGGCATCTCTGCACACCTAAAATGAGGAAAATTTGGGCAAATAACTGAAGTAGAGTGAAGTTTCAATATTCTCACTGTCCAGAATAGCACTCTCCGAAAACGGCCCCTTTCAGTTTACCAGCATAAATAAAATCATGGTCAATGCTACATCCTTCCTAAAGATGAATAAAAATTAGATTATAAAAGAAGATGGGGGACAACTAACCTACTGCTGAATAAATGAGTTAAAAGAACCTGTGAAAAAAACATAACAAGTTTTTCTGATCTTGTTGGTAAGGTGTACAAGACAAAAATCTATGAAAAAATATTTGTCATTCTCTATTTTACTTTTCTCTTTACAAATGTAATGTTCTATCAACACAGGTAGTACATTTATCATGGATCGTTGGCTTCCTTGGGTAGAAATACTAGAAAAAGAACAATTAATAATAACTTACAGAGTTCTTCTCTGTCAAGTGACTGTGCCCCACCTCCGAAGAGGCCTTTAAAGAATCCCCTGTTTGGTGCTTCTGGTGTTTCCACAGGAGTGAAGAGCTCACCCAACATTTCCTTTGAAATGAAAAAGAGACATCAAAAGGCATAAATTATTAAAAAGAATGGAATGTTCTTCCACTTTCAGTATTTATTTAATGGATTTGAATTTCAAAATAAATATGCTTTAATGTGCATCTATCTTTGCAAGGTGACGTAGAAACAGAAAAATAAAAACATATTAAGAAATTTGTGCAAACCATCTGCTTCAGATGGCTGCAAGCTTAGAGCTCAGGAATTCAGAAGCAAAGAAATGCATTCAAGTAAATCTGTATTTGCCCCTCAACAACTTGGGCAAGACTCCGGACTTTGTGCTGTTGAAACTCTCTCTACAAATACTTATATCCAGAGAGCAGCACAAAGTAGAGCCTGCATCTCTGCTATTTCATTATTCTATACAACTACCACACTGAAGCACCACTGAGAATTTTTCAAGCTGTTAATACCCCTGAAACGTAATCGCTTCCTTCAAATATCCTGAGTTAGCATTCCCCACTTGTGTCAGCACACACCTCCCCCAGCATCAATTGATCAAGGGAATTTTAACTGCATGTTAAAGGAGGAAATTTCCTGTTGATCAAAACGAAATGAAATGAAAAACTGATTTAGCTACAATAGCATGGATGAAACAAAAATTTAAGGTAGAAGTGACTCATCTGCAATCAGACTCTAGAGTGAAGGAAAACAAAAGGGGGGGAAAAAATAAAGCACAGAAGCCAAAGTACTCAGCTCAGAATGTATCTAAGAAAAACGCGATTTTAAAAAGAAAGTTCATTACCTGAAGGTTTTCACATGTTTCTTGGCTGTAGGTGAGCCTCTGTATTTCAGTTGGTGAGACAAGATAGAGTGCTTGTCCGTTATTGGTGAAGCAGAATGTTCTGGCTATTCGCATATTGGTGAGTGGCAGGTAATATACATCCAACAATGGCCTTAAACTTGGCAAACTTAAGGAAAAGAATTTTAAAACCCATTAAATATAGCAGGAATGTCTATTATTGATCAAATGGCTCATTTTTAATCTGCAATACATTACTTTTTCTCTTCACCATCTGCATGAGTACCACATAAACTGGTATAATTTAATAGCATTACAGAATTGCAAAACATGAGATTTTTTCAAGGCAGCACCTCAAGAGTGAAATTTAAACATCTGCACCACAGATGCATTTAAAACCATTTTTTAAATTATAGTCTGAGCATGTAAATCTCAAATTCACTATTTAATAAATTAGGCATTACTTAATAATTACCAAGGTATTTTGATAAGCATCTACCAAGAGTTTACAATTAAACGTCCTATTTCTTCTCTCAGGTTAATAATTTCTCCTTGACTAAAAATACAAGTTAAAATATCTCTCCTCAAGAATATTTAGAAATATACACGGGTGTGCTGTCAAAGGAAAGCAGAATTCAGAGCCTCAAACAGTCTTATGAATTAATTCCCTCTTTTTTTTTCTGTCTACATATTTAGGAGAAAGTCCTCTTAGAGCAAAGTTTGCTTACCTTGTATTTTCTGATTCTGTACATGTAACTGCAGAACTTACTGCATCAATCTACTGAAGAACAGACAGCACACCTGGGCTGTAATAATAGCCCTCTACCAAACATTCCTCTCCCTCAACATAATGATAAATGCAAGTAAGATGGGGCAAAACACCTAATTTCTTGACAAGTAGAACCCAAAATAAACCACTGTCTCAAACATTCCCTGTGAAGTTCTCATAAAAAAATGTATGAAAGTTGTTAGCAACAAAATGTCCCAATAATACGATAAACAGCTTCTGTTGTATACACAATCCACATAAGATTGTTATTTCTAGACACTAAAAAAGCAGCAAAGGGGCAAAGTGAAGTTAAAACCAAAGAAAGATGTAGTAACCACAACAGTGCCAGGTGGCATTGTTTTTTCTTTTTCCTTTTTTGCATGATGCTGAGATTTCCTTTAGAGGCAAGTTTTAAAAGTGAGAAATAAAAAGCAATATTCTCTCGTAAGCACATCACCAAGATATGACACCTCTGTCATGCATGTATCCAAAATCAGAATATTTCTAAGAGAGTGCCAGTAACAGGGAAGTGTTTTTGCTTCAGATCAATGGAAGGATAAAACATTCTTATAGCTTCAAAACAGAAAAACATTAGATCAGATAGGACAAGTGTGACATCCATGAGAGCATTTTCATAGTTTCTGTTACAGATTTGTTTGTTACTAAGTCCTACCTGAATTTATATCAGTAGGTAAGTATTGGGCGTCTTGGGTATGATCCAGTGCTCTGACAACTTTACACAAGCTGTGTGTAAGGTTTACTCCCCAGCAGCAATTTGTCCCACTTCCCCACATAAGTAACAGTTCAGCATTTATAATTTAGCACATATGCAGAGTTCATTAGAAAATTACGTGAATCCTGAAGATGACAGGATCTGTTTCCATATATGGTATTTGAACATTGCTAAGTTTAGTTTTAATTAGGAAACGTAATACTGTTTGCCCTGCAAGGTAAGCGGCATTTTGTAGAGATGTTTAGAATACATAAAACATGGGATATACATCAATGGAGCTATAGACTTACATACTACAATTAAAAAACAAGTTTTGATTGTATCAGTTTTAGTTTTACTCCTAACAACTTCCTAAAGAAGTGTTTTTTACAGAATATTCCAAGCTGAAAGCTTCTTTTGGCAACCTTAAAAATAATCTTTTAGGAACTTTACTGGCATAATGTACTAGGGCCATATTCCACATTCATCTTATCATTAGGCCACAACTAAACTGCAGGGGCAAGGGTGTAAGCATATACACACTGCTGCTCAGAATAAAATAGCACTTAAAGGACATGAAAATTACATAGGTGACATGTAAGTATATTTAAACGCTACTACTACACATATTTAAACTCAGCATAAACCCCTTACTCTAGATGAATTATTACTATACAAATACTAGCAATAAATCTTGCTTTCATAGCCTGAGTTTAAGCCCTTTAAGATGCAAGCAAGGTACACAACAAAATATAAAGACTGAGGCATGAGTGTGATGCAAACAGCTGCACAAAAATAGGCAGAGTTCTGGTCAGGTACAAGCTAAAGGTGGGACTCAAGGCCATTTTCTCCATCAATGAGTAAATTCAGCTTTTAGACAAACTTCAACTCATGGACCCATATCACACATTTAGAATTATGTGTTGAATCAGGGTGGCTTGAGCTAAAGCAGTAACCTTTTTAATGTGTTAAAGGCATAACTAATAGGCATGTGCAATCAAAGTTATCCAAGCTCAAGTGTTAGAGAATCATCAACCCTGAGAGAATGTTTTTGTTTTTTTAAATTCATCATCCTATAGAAAAGGAACTTTTCTGTGTAGCAGAAGACTATTTCCTCTTTTCATACTTAAGTTACTATCAAAGAGGTCTTACCTAAAAGTCATAATATGTCCATTGGCACAGAAACATGCAAGGCAGATACTGTTACTCAACGACACTATGTCTCCACGAAGAACAAAAGAAGTCTCTGTTATATTTTGCTTATAAATACAGTTCTGGGATGGCAGTGAGATAACTTTTGCTTGCTTTTCTGAGCATATCACTGCATATTGGTTTTCACTGATTTCCTGAGAGGAGGAAGGGGACACTGAGACAGGTCGTCGTTTTTTTGCTTTTTCTTTTTCATCTTTATCTTCAGGAACATTGTGTTCTCTCCAGGGTTCATGTGCTGGTAGGACTAAAGAACCTGTGGTGTCCAAAAACGCCATTCTCAAGATTGCCCCTTTTAGCCTCAGGATGGTTCCTAGAAAAAAGTAGTTGAAGACATTTCTAAAACAGTTCTCCTAAATTGCTTTTCAAGGTACAAAGTATTCCTTTAAGAAGCTAGCAGAATGAAAACAAGAACTTCAGTTTGCCTCTGTAGCAAAACAGATACACCCAAACCTTTGGGCATTTATCTAAAAACCAATGAAGCACAAATGTAATTAAGAAAATATTAGACCAGTTTTCAAGGGTTAAGTGTATGCATACTCTTCCATTAACTCAAAGGAAATGTACACATTTATTAAGAGAGCCAGGCTGGCATACACATTTGTATTCAAGTTCAGTGTCACAAATGTAATTCATTTCATTCTCTCCTGAAAAATACACAGTATGCTTAATATCAACAATAAATGCTATTAGTCAAAGGTGAACACCACCATTTCCTTCAATTGGTTCAGAAACAAGCAAGGTGTGGTTTATATTTCTCCCCTGCAGTTCACACTTGAACCCACTTCCCGATCTTAAAATGAAAGTGGAAAGTTTTCCCTCTTACTGTTCAAATCACTGTCTCTGTAGGCCAGATCTTAAGCTAATAATATTTTTATTTTACTTTAATTTATTCACACCTAAGTAACAACCTCACCATTTACTAGGTACAAAATATAAAGCAGTATATTTTAAGGATTATGCTGCAGATCTGGTGATGAACCATAGTGTCTAGCCTGCAGCCTTGCCTTTATGATCAAATGTTACCAAATCTGAGCACTGCTGTCAATACCTCACTTGATGGGCACAAACCACAGATATGGTCTAGATGTTAACACTGCTCCTAATCATTACTACAATCAAATAGCATTGCAATTTGTATGTTTGATACCATCTGTGTGTTCTGCATGAGACAGTGGCAGCAGGAAAGCTAAATCTATGCCTAACAGTATATCCATTAAACCATTAATATGTAATTACAACAAAATCAGTTGCCATGCATCAGAAAAACAAGATACAAGACCTTTCACAGCATTCCAAAGGAATTTTTTTATCATTAATATTTCACACTAGTTGCGCAATTTATAGCCTCAGTTTGCATTCCCTTTTCTTGCTGGAGGTAAACTGATTCTTACCTCATGACTAAAAAACAATAATAAACAGAGTATCAATAATTTGATACTATTAATCTCTTTGTTTTGTCAGCAAGTATACACTACAATTTTATTTTTATATTTTAGGAGACTGTACTTTCCACTTATCCAACTTGAAAAACTCTGGTAATAAATTAATCTAGATCGCTAAACTATGCAGCTAAATCAATGAAATATATATTTTTAATTGATCAATAATTGAAAAGAAAGCCTTGAACAATTTCTTTAAAAATATGAAAAAACACTATTTTATCAAAGTATACTTTAGGCTGTCTGCTTTGTACATACCACTTGGAGAAACAATTACTGGCTGAAGAAGTCTTTGCTCTCCTCCTGGGGGTAAGTTCAGTACAATGACAAGCACTGTACCCAGCGTGGTCCCAACCCACAGGCATGGGGAAGGCGATGTATCAGCCTTTCTTGTGAAAGTCTCACAAAAGTGAAGAGCTGAAATTGCCTCGCGTGACTCTTTATCGATGCTAGTTACACTAGAACTCCGAGAGCGACTGAAAGAGTTGTCTTTGACATCTGAAAAGAAATCAGTACGAATTAAAAAGAATGGCAAAATGCAGGGATTAAGAGAATTTTTTTGTTTGTGTTTTTTGTAGCACCAACTGTGTGCTAACTATAATTCTATTGATTATCGTCCCACTACTCTTAGTCTTATTTCCTTATGGCCCAGTTTCCAACTGTATCTTGAGCAGAGCACCCAATCTTTGTTGCAGAGGTTTGCCATTCGGTTATTATCATTAACATTTTTAGGCATATTTCTGCCTTCTAGAGCCAGAGAATAATAGTTATCCAGTGGCACTCTAAAAAAATTGAATTACAAACCTCTCTGCCAATTAGTTCATTGATCAGATGAAAAAATACTGGCTTCTATGGAACACAGTTAATTAATGCCATGAGGATACAAGTATTTTACTTTAGGAACTGCAGTAACATCCCCACAGCATGATAGCAGGGACCTGTAGTGGCTCGCAGTATTTTCCCACTTTAGGACAATCTGTGCAGGAGATCTAACAGGCGTTTGATTTACACACCCCCAAAGTTTTACTAACAGAAATAACAAATGCTATCAAATGCCACCTGGTACTGCTATGCAAAGCAGAAAATTTCCACTTTGAATGCTGTACCGTAGTGCCAGTAATAGCACTAAAGCCTTTTAGGATGTCTTGCTCACTGCTTAGCAAACAAATGAATTCTAATGTTAACAAAAGGAAATGTTCTGCTCCACTCTCGCTGGATGCTATCTGTAGGTGTGGCAATACCTAAAATACATCAGCATACACTGAATTTATCTGTCTATTCCAAAATTAATGCTTTACTTTCTTAAATCATAATTGCAAAGTTTTAGCACAAGACAGTCCTCACCAGAAAAAGTTTGATGCAATTTACATTATGCTTTTTAAAAAAATAACTAAAAAAACCACCATCTTTTGAGTAGGGTATAGATTCAATTGACATTTTTAAAGCAGAATTAAGAGCTAAAGAACAGCACTCAACCGTGAACTATTTGGAAGTATTACTATGTTAGTTTCATTAAATTATTGAAAAACTTTCTACAAAGAATATCTAACATGCATTTGGAAAGCATACATACTAGATTTTAACTGACTAAATGAACACATCTACTTAACACAAACAGTGAATCTTCTCAGGAGATAATTGCCTCGTTCCAACAAGGATAGGAAAAAACACTGTCCTGTTGAATTTTAGCTGTCAAATATAAAACATGGATTATAGAAACTACCTCAGCCACTCAGATGTTGACATCCTAAGTTTTCACATTAAAATAACCAGTGTAAAATAATGGATATAATAGTAATTTGTTTTTATAAGTCTTCTAATGACCACCACCTCTTATGATGCTTGTTTTTTTTAGGATTGAATATTTACTAAATTAAAAGGTTTTTTTTTAACATTAACATGGATTAATCAGTCTGAATATAATCAATCATACAGTAACTGCAATAGGCATAGCTTTAAATGTGCATTTGTGAGTTCTAGATGGTTGATTTGAAGAGCATGAGTACAAACTCCATCAGCATTGGAATGGACAGGAAAAAAAAACAATGAAAACGAATTTTTCAGACAATATGGGCATTTTTCACAGCGGACAATCCATTCAGAAGAGAGAACTGACAGGTAAAAAGTTTAACTGCTTTAGTGCATTCTATTTATCCTGAAGTCAAGGAAGAAGTTTGTAAATGGATTAGATTCAGATGAAGAGGAAGGAACAGCAGCGTGATGAACCACGACACACCATCAGAAGGATGGAAAGATGAGGCTCTTATGAGCAAGTAAAGCAAGGAACAGCACCTAGTGGCAGAGGTATCTTAATCACCGGATTAGAACATTGAAAAGCGATGGTATAATGCAGACTAGGGTGTGTTCGGGATTACTTCTGTTTTAGAAAGAGGAGAATAAATACAGGAAGACATACTTTAGACTTTGTTTTATCTGTTCAGAAAGGAAAAGGGATAGGTTAAAGATCTAAAGACAGAAAACTAATTTGAAAGAACAAGACCATGGAAGACTAGGTTTCAAGAAGCCATGGAAAGAAATGAGAGAAAATGATGAGAATAATGAATCTAGAAGAAATTTCAGTTGCCTCCTACAGCCAGCAGACATGGCCACATAAGTGACAAAAATACAAGCAAGCCAACACTGAAGAACACTATGCAAAAGCTAACCCAATATGAAAGAAGCAAAAAAAAAAAAAAAAAAAAAAAAAAAAAAAAAAAAAAAATTCCTAAAAAAAACAACCCAAAAAAAAAAAAAAAAAAAAAAAAAAAAAAAAAAAAAAAATCAAATCATAATTGCTTAAGAAAATTATTTACAGACCTGAGAACCTAGAATAATTTTACACAGAACAAAATGAGGCCTCTACACGCAGATATTTACACACATGCAAAGTTGAAACAAGTCAAAGGCTATTACAATTCAGAAGGTACAGACTATTTTATGAGAATACCAGAAATGAGGTGACAAAAACCCCCTTTCATTATTTCAGTAGAAGGAACAGCAAATATTAAGTGATGCAGAAAACACTGTAACTCTTTCAGGATTGGAAAGTCTGGAAAAACTTCAGCATTCACTTTTCTCCAGTCTTCATGAGAAAAAAATAACACCTCCAAATACTTACTGACATTAAAGAATTGTGAGTAAAACAGCAGAATTACAATTGGTTAATATTTCAGTATAAATGTGGCCCAGTTTGCCAAGTATGATAAAATTCACCCTATACCACAATTATCCCTAAACCATCAGTAACCGGAAGGACCAACAGAAATGGATTGAAAGGAGTCGTCAAATTCTTCTGCTCTTTTATGCCAACATGGCCACAGTTAAATCACTCTAGTTCTGGACACTGAGTTTAGAAAGATGAGGAAAAATTCCACTTCCAGAAGAGATTAACGTAAGCCACCCTAGGTTTAGATACCATAACCTAAAGAGGAAGGAAGTGAATTCTGTCCAAAAAACAAAAAAATCTGCAAAAATGAAATTAGAGATATGATGACAGATTTCAACAGCATAAAAAAATGAATAACAAAGATGGGAAGTACTTGTTAACCCTATTTATTGTGGAAAGGACAAGCAAAAGTTAATATGGAACCAAGAAAGTTTGATTAAATAACTGGACATTTGTCTAATTAGACTACTACACAGCACTGAAACCTTGTCTGGTATTTTTCTAAAAAGTTATTTACTGAAGGCTCATGAATAGACCAGAGGTCAAACTGTCAAACATCTGTATCCCTGCCAAAGGATCCTTGCCAATCCTTGGATTAAAGAATCTCTGAGGGCTGATTCCAACTTTACAATTCTCTGAGGCGGGCAAGCTGCAGTTTTACATCGGGGTGGTCCAGCTCAGATTCAATCTCCCAGTGCCATGGACGTTTTGCTTTGTCAAGAGCAGCAGCCCTGTCAAACACACGGTGCTACAGCTGCCAGTCTGATCCCATCTGTCTTCTGCTGGGCCAGTGGTAGCAATTCTGCTGCAGGAAGAGGAGCAAGCTGTGGCAGGCAGAAGGCAGCTGCATTTACTGCTGTAGGTCTACAGTCATCCCCCATCATCTTTAGAGAACAAGACAGGGGAGCTGGATCTGATCTACCAGCTGGCAGTCAAAGTACTAAAAACATCCCGACCTACTCATTTGTATGCTGTTTTAATTATGCAACACAATGACCTTTAGTACTACAGACCTCACAGCTGAGCTGATCCCTATTTAAAAAAGTTACTGTGCATTTTCAAGAAAAATAAATTCTCAGACTGGTCATCCATCCAAACAGCTGCATATTGCTTTAATTCAGAGAGAGTGGTCACAAGACAATATTTATACAACTATGTCCAACTATTTGTTGATAGAACCTGAATATATCCTGTTAAGATATTTCATTTTTCAATTTAAAATGTGTCAGATGGTCCTAAACAGGCAGCAGTCTTCCTAATGTTGTCTGCTTATTCACCCTTTTGCTATTGCAGCACTGCTGATAAAGTGAGTGACAGATGCCTAAAAATTATGATGAAAGTGTGATAAGCCATATACAGGAATTGCAGGCTTACCTTATGATGACAGCAATGACATTTTGTGCCTGAGAGTCCCCAAAAAGAGTGGAATTAAAATTTTATTTCTACACTTCAGATAAATGCAACATAAAGTCATGATAGCTTACATAATTTAGGCCTCTTACTTTAACATACTCACATTCAGATTTAGGAAAAATAAAATCAACTATATAAACTTACCTAAATCAGGCTTTAACTCAGTTGGCAAACTTAGCTTCCTGGACATCTTTGCTGAAAAGTGAAGTATATCTTTTTTTTAAAAAGAATAAACATAATTTTGTTGGTCCTTATTTGCTTTTTTCGCAATATTTATTATATGACTGTTTATTACATTCATTGAGGTACTTTACAGGATTTCCGCTAAAGCAGAGCCTCACTTCCACACATGAGGGGTGCAAACTAAATCATGGAAAACAGCAAAATCCTTAGATACAGCATCTTATGACTTTTGCTGAGCTTGGTTTCTCCTCAGGCTTCAGGCAGGACTTAAGGGATTGGATGAACTTGGCTTTGGCTCAACCTCAAGTCTTAACTCCTCAGGTGAGAGGACAGAATTGCAAGGATGTGCACTGATGCTCACAAAGTTAAGATACCATCCCCTTTTCTTATGCTCTACTTTCTGATCAAACCTCAAACCTGAGACATTTAAAATAAAATTTAAAAAAAACCAGAAAAACAAACCTGAAATTACACTAAAATTAATGCACATGTGTAAAAAGCTAATAATCTGAGATGCAATCCACAACCTTCAAAGAATGAAGACATTACAGAAAATAATCATAAAGTCAGCAGTGTACAAAGGCTTGCAATACATTTAAAAAAAGTTTTTAAAAAAGAGAAAAATTTTGACAATACTGCTCAATTGAGAAACAGCACTTCAACTCATCCCTGACTTAGATTCTTTTTATAGGAATGGAAATTTGCAGTCCATTTAAACTGCAGTACAATACAAAGAAATGCTGCTATAAAAAACATCACAAATAAATTAGTCGGTAGACATCTCCCTCCCATCTTTCTTTTAATAATTACTGGAGAAGGAATTATTTTGATATAGTTTATCTACTAGACCAGGACTACACTCTGAATTGATTTCCCAGACACGTGCTTCAGTTTTGATGTATCATTCAATTCTTCACCATCTTGCATGGGTAATACTTCTTTTCCTAAAGTAGGTATTGAGCATAGCCTTATAATTCTAGGAGTACCTTCTGATGGACACCACTCAAAGTAGCCTGAATCTTGCTGCTTTTCTCTGTTAAAAATGGAGTTAACTCATTCTAATTATCACTTTAACAGAAACCATTCCAACTTCTACATACCCTGAGAACAGCATGTGATTTAAAGTTACTTCCACTCCTTCAAAAAGTGAAATACTTCACTGTGTCATCAATCATGCTCATTAATATTGCAAATGCTAGTTATCTGAATAGTTGAACAGTTTTATTCCTGTCATACATCATAAAAATTTGAGAACAAGACTCCAGAAATAATCTTCTAATTTCCTTCATGTGTCAATGTTAAAAGTATGTTTGAATTAAATTGAAATTACTTACTCTGAGGCAGAATTGCTAATCACTTATTTTAGTGCAGGCTGAAACTGAAAAGGGCAGGCTTGTTTTCTACCCTCCTCCTTCCATTGGCACTGGCAAATACCCAGCCTAAAGGTGAGACCAAAACTCATCTAAACGAGGTTTCTGCCAAGGGTTGCTTCCAAACAGGATCAACTCCTATTTCAGATCAGAACTCAGATATACAAACAGAAAACCAGCGTACAAAACAGCACTAATGACTTAAATCAGCTTGCAGAGAGATCATGAAATCTCATCTGGAATAGTGAATTACAAGAGGGGCATCCCTCATAACACTTGTTTTCTCTGCTAGACATACAAATAGTAAGAGCTGAGATACTGAACAAAACCTCAAGTACATATACAGAAAATAACTGGAGCTATTTTTGGCTTTTAACAGCTTTCACCATGTGTAAAATACCTTAACCTGTTTAGCTAATTGAAGACTGGTACAGTCACTCTTGGCTTTTCAAACAGAAGCATTCACCAATCTTAACAACTGAGAAAAAACTGACAACAGTGTATAATAATATAACAGGTAATAGCAAGTAAAGGCAAGTGTGTTGGATTCTGAGAGCTGATCCAGTTTTAGCTTTTTGTTCCTTAGTGAAAGGCCAGCTGTGTGAACTATGTTGGTAAGATAAAACAAATTTGTCAGGCAATTTTGAACACACACTGAACTATGCCTCATTAATAGGACAAGAGGATACATGAATTGTTAAAAAGGATATCATTACTGGAAATTGCGAATTACTCTGCTATGCAAAAAACCCCCAACATTTCAAAACATATGTTAATGTGTCAGAAACCTCAATAATTCAAATGTAAATGAGAATTAAGAACCTATTCCAACAGCAATGGTGCCATCTTGTGTTTAAAGAAAAAACTGCCTAAATATCCAGTAAGAAAATAAGAGTAATTCACCAGCTAAGCCCTTTTTAACTAACATAACTCAGTATAAAAAAAACTGCTTGTATTTACATTGGCTTAAATTTTACAACAGTTTTAATATATTCAGTTTTCTTATGCCCTAGATGAAAACCAGCAACATGCCAGACACCTTGTACAAAGCACAAGATATAAATCAGAAAAATGGGAGATAGAGGATGGAGATGCACAGAGCATTCAGTGTCAGGGCTCTCACTCCAGCTGTACAACAGGGCAGAGGTGATGCTGACTGCTCCTGCTGCTCTTTGTTACTGACCGCAAGCAGTAGCTGTCGTATCAGAGCTCAGTACCTCTCTGGGGGTGCTGGTTGCTGCAGCATTTACAGCCAAGACTGGTGCGAGACAAGGACATGCAGATCAGAGCTGTTTTGCTCCTCCTGGCACACTGCTCTTGAGGCAGCTCTGACTGTTTTGCCTGGGTTTGGACCTACTTTTAATATTCCTCTAAATTAGAACACCTAAAGTAATACACAGGCGCACACACATTCTGTCAATATATATAATTAGGTATCATGTTAGAGAACTGTCCAAACCCAAGGAGTCTTGGAGATCCCTCACAGGTCAGGCTTGGGAAGGCAGGTGTTAAAATATGAAAGACTGCCTTTCCATAACATGTTATGTGTCAGTATAGCAGGCACAGCCTTCAATTCAATGAAGGGAACCTGAAGGCTGAGACATGACTGAACTCCCAATAGGAAGAAGCTGCAGCTTAGAAAAAAGTTACATTTCATTTGCAGTGGGTTATGCTGAGCTGGTACTTTAAAATGTAGAGCACATCAGTTTGAAAGCTACAGGGATTTCTCCTCCATTCCTTTTTTAAAAAAACCAGTCTAAACCCTTCCAAATGAAATTCTAAAGATTATAAAGGAGAACAGTTTATGAAGCCTATTTCACATAACATCACATGAGAAATAACTAACCAGCTTAGAATTTGTTAGATACCAAAGTTCCCAAATTATTCTATATTTGACAACTACACAAAATGAAATATTTACATTACCAATTAAAAAAAGTTGAAATCTCTAAAATTCACATGAGAATAGTAAAACCATTTTACCAGAAATTGTGAGAAAACATGTACTTCAATACATCCAAAATTAGATCAAAGTATTAAAAACACATTGAAAGAAATAGTTTTGACATTAGGGCAAATGAGAACTTAAAATGAACATCTTAAAATTTGATTCCATGAAAACAGCATGAACGGTCAATTATTTTAGGAATGTTTGAAAAATTTAGGTGTACGCTTAGAACGTACCAAATGCGAGAAACCTTATGTCACTACTGACAGCAGGGATTATAAAAGTCTGGTTATAAATCAACTCTGCTTAGGTCTGTCTACTAATCCTGTTTGCAATTGTTTTTAAATTTATAAAGTGCAGAAAATAAATAAGAACAATTTTCCTGAGAAGTATTTGACAGGTAGGCTACTAGAACAGATATAAAGGTCTTAAAATCTACCATATTTTGCAGGCACAGTTCTTAAAGGCTTTTCTGGAAATGGTTGTTGCATCTTAACTTCCAACACAACTTCAATATTTAATCATCTGTATCTCTTCATGCCAAATACTTAACTGACCAAATTATGAGTAAAACAGCTGAAGATTCTGCTTCCACTGAAAGTCAGATCCCAATGTCTTTCCATAAAAATCACACAGCCTTAGAAATTAAGTACTTCCTATCAATTCTTCTTTCTGTAAATTCATCTACATTTAGTACACTTCTGCATATTACTTCACACATATTGTTTATAATTTCAAATATATGACATTCGAAAGAGAATGGGTTGGATTCAATAGTTCCACAGTATTTTCTAAAATTTCTAGAAATGGTTAGTTAAATCAAGTATCTCAATATTTTCAAGGTAACGATTAACCATAACTTTTTCAAGGTTCATCTTTGATGTAAATAAAAGGGAAACATGACCCAAAAGCAACATATTCACAACAGGTCTTTAACTTGATTTACTATCCACTCCTTAGCACAGAGCATTTGCAGTTGAGTACTTAGGAAAAAAAACCAAACCAGACAAACTGATCTGAAAACGTTGGTACATGAAGCATTTGCATATTGTTTTACTTGGGCTACTGTTTTAGTTTTATGTGTTCTTTTGATCCTTTCATGAACCACAGAATCCTTGTTTGATACTGTCACTAATTATAGAAATCTGCAGAAATGACGATGTCCCTACATCAGTTGCAATAAAGTCATTACATTGACAATGGCTTCATATTTGTAACTGTGTGTTATGTTACCACCTTGCAGCCCGATCACTGAAATGAAATGACTTCACTCTTGCCTAGCAGTATTCCTTTGCTCCCTGTTCCCACGTGACAAACACTGGAGTGACATTAACAGCTACTGAAGTTATCAATGTAAGTGATCCTTACAAGCATGGTGGTTTTGCACCACATTTAGCAGGTTGTATTTTACACATTGACAAAGAACGGAAAGAACTTGAACTGATTGCACTTTGTGCCGGTGCACAGAGCCATGACCATGCAATATACATCAAATACATCAAATTCATCCCTGAGAACACAGCTGATGGCAAACAATTTTTTTCATACAACATGGTGATGTGAATGGCAGTGACACATTATACAAAACTCATTGTCCATTCACATTTGGTTGTCAACTCAGTTTAAAACAATGAAAAGCAAAAACATGCAACTATTAACACAGAAGAGGTGTTTTATTTATGTGAAAGAGCTTAAATGTAAGTTCAGAGAGAGCTGGAATAAGCATGCCAGATAAGCTACAGAAAACAAGGCAGTGAAACAACCACATTCAGTGCACAGCAAACCACTCAAAACTAAGAAAATGCAAAATAAATGATTATCTTTAAGCTCCCAATAAACCGTGCAAATTACACAAATCACAGTATAACTTACACCCCGAAGAATGCATTGCTTATAAATAAACGTTTTGCTTTTTTTAGCTGTGAAAAACATTCACAAGACTTTCATTTGAATGGCTTCAAGCCGAAACAGATGCGAATGGTTCTACAGAATCGTCACTAGCACGCTTTATTAATGCTCTAACATAACTCTTTGAAAAGAAGTGGGGGAAAAAAAAGAGGTCACAGTCAGTCAAACTTCCCATGTGCTGTGCACAAGACAGCGTCTTATGATCAAAAGAGATGAAAGGGAAGTATTACCTCAATGGACATTGATATAACATGCACAAGATTGGGTGCTGTTTTTCTCATTAGTAGACCTGAATTCTAGTTACCCTGAATTTCCTTTAGGGGAATATATTGATTCTCATGTAAAAGGTAATAATTTCTTTTAAATTACAGATGAATTCACATAATATATTATTAACAGCCATTTGCTTTCTTGACTTCTATTCAGACTTTTGCTCAAAATTCATATTCCCTGCCATTTCTGATATCATTGCAAGAAGGACTCAACACAGAGCAAGAATATGCCCTTTGTACAGTACTTTCTCATTCTATACCTCTAATTTCAAGGATTACTTTGTCATAATCCTATGTGTCTCACTGAATTTTGAATGATTTTTTTTTCTCAAATACTGAATTGTGATGAAAGGGATTAATAATTTAGGATAAAATTTAAATTGCCAAGCAGAAAAACCAAAGGGAGACTTCAGGAAAAGAAATCTCTTCCTCCCTAGTCTTGAACTATGGTTCCACAAAACCTATGAAATAGTAGTTTAGCAAACAGTTTTACTATATAAAGTAATTTCAACCTAAACTAACTGAAGAGATAAAATGAAATCATCCTACAATGCTATACTAATTTGCTAAATGAAAACAAAATGAACCATTAACAAAGTGATTCTGCAATGAAAGTAACCACATCCCAGTTAAGGAAGAAGAGTCCCTTTCCCAAAATTAAATCACACAGCCTCTCACTTTCATTTGTTTAATGACCCAGCCATCAGAAGCAGAGGTATTTCCATTCCAGCCATAAAAGGGTTCAATCTACCTGCATACAACATATCCCAAGGCAATTTTGTTGCCAATTTGTTAAGACACAAGTCTAGAGCTGGTGGGGTATTGTGACACTGCTGGATGCAGAAAAGTAAAGAGTTCTGGAACAGTAGTGGGGTATACTTAGAGATACAAACAAGCCCTCTTCCAGATGAATACATTAAAACAAAATAGTACCCCTTTCTCGACCACAGTCATATAAAAATCTGACCATATGGCTATGAATACAACATATAAAAAAGAAATTGTATCAGCCATATGTTCCCAAAACCAGCGCACCTTTGCAAAACAGTGGAATCATGTTGTGACTTGCATAGACTGAACTCTTACTATGTATTAGAATTTCACCCATCCAGAAGAACAGAGAAGTGCAATTGTAAGATCAGAGAATTTAAACCACCGATATCCTTGATTTTTTTAAATTATTGTGCCCAGTGTATTTAGCTCAGAAGCAGCCCATAGAATTACCAATTAGCATAAAGAATGAAAAAAATTAATAACAATGCATTGAAATTTGACTGTTATTTTGCCTTTTTTTGCTGCTGGGTTAGCGCTGCATAGAGTAAGGCACTGGATTAGAAAGAGTACAATTTTTCTAGTTCCTACCTATGTCATTGGTTACCATCTTGGAAAATTTTCTGCTTTTGGTCTTCACTGTAAATAATATTTTAATTAAAAAAAATTGAAAAAAAAGATCAATCTAAGTGTATCAAAAGATGAACTGAAGAAAAAATAAGACTAGAGAAAAGAAAAATACTGTACCCTTTTCTATAAAATTATTCATTTTTTGTTCATCATCAGAATTGTTTGGTGAACCAGAACCTACAAGTGGAGACAGAATGAAATGGATATACATTTGACATGAATGAAGGGGATATATCTTTGACATAAAAATCCATGTATATTAATACTTATGCAATATACATATACAAGCTCTGAGTTTAACAAAGACACAAAGAAAATATCAAGTACTGATATTGGTATTTTCTGTCGCTGTACTAGATATTATAAAGTACAAACTACTTTGGCATGCCAGAATTCTGCCATATCAGGATTAGCCACAGAAATTATACTGCAAAAAACAATGCTGCCCATTGCAGTGAGTTTATTGCTAGAAGTATTTCCCTCATTGAACAAATGTTTACACTGAATAACTAAATGGCTCTACTAATCGTTGCTCCAGACACAAAGATTAGCCTAAGTTATGATTCACAAAACACAGCTGTAACAATAAATGCAAGTTCTAGAAATCTGTTTGGGTTTTTTTTTCCAATGCAGTGAATCACTGTTGGACCACAGTTCTTTGACTACTCTGCAGACAACTCTGAGTCAATGCTGCCACCTGGATTTTTCTGTATCCCAACCCTGAAAAACTGCTGGTGGCAACAGACCACAGCTTCAGGCTTACCATTGTCATGGAATTAAAACATTGTCAGGAAATGAAAACACAATTAATCTAAAAATTTTCAAATTTAATCAGATTTTATGTTGTGGAAATGTAAAATCAGAATAGATCACAAGCATTTTGGCACTCCTGAAGATGAAAACTTGACAGTTTAAATGCTATACAATGTTTTAGGACAGATAAACACCCCCAGAGTCTAAGCCTATTACTGCTTGACTTCTATAGCAAAAGCCAGACATAAGATTATTCCTCCTGCATTTTCACAGTATTTCTATAGTTCTGTGTTACTGAAATGGTAGGATACTCTCCCTGCTTGCATAGGCAGGTAGTCCCTTTCACAGTCGTCTCATTTATACAACCACCCACCGGAGGAAGTCTAACGGACGTAACTTTCTACTTCTCTTTACCTGGACATGGAAAGGTGGATTTGAGCAATTGCAGACTTCAGCCTAAACAGTAGACTTTTTTACAGATCTCTTTTTTACAGATTATTCTTTTACAGATTGTATTGTAAGAATAAAATCCAATAAAGGCATTCAATTACCAATCCCATCTTCTAACCTTAAAACTAATAGACTGCAACATTTGTGTTTGTGTATTTTCCTCTAACAAGAAAGCCTCTAGACTGGAAAAGGTTTCCTTAAATTTAGTGTCAATCCTGCTTCTCAAGCTTGCCAATACTCTGCAGCAAATTTCCCAGAAAGGTCCTCTCTTACCTCTAAAAGCTAAATGCCACTTTGAAGCTTCTTCCCAGTCTTGTGCTTTTGCCCAGAAAAGGTATAAAACTCAAACCAAACCTATGGAATTGCTGTTCTCTCTTCATAAATATCAACAAATGATTTCCATATCAGGGTGGTGCCTCCAAGATTTTTTTCAAAGGAAAACTTGAGAAGTCTCAAACCATAAACTTCACCTCATTCACTGAGAGCAGAGGATAGAATTGAGGGAAGCAAGGCACAGTCCAACCTCACGGCTAGAAACTTCTGATTTACAGGAGAATAAAAGAGTCACATTCCTCCTTCATGTTTTGTCCATTCACTATTTTTGGTACTTTAGACATTATTTTTTAACTTACTTCAGCTCACACAACTCAAACAAGTGAAGGGAAGGTGGGGGAAGCCAATTGTTAAATTTATGAATTTTCTATAAACATTAATTTTCGTCTTTGGACTTGCCTTCATTGCACTGTCGGAGAAAGGCTGAATTGAGTTTTACTCTACTTCAACACCAACTCATAAATGAAATCCCCTTATTTAAACTACACAGTCTTCTAAGTTCAAGCATTACAAGTTAGAAGTTGTTTGGGCTGATATTTGGGTGATGCTGGAGCAAGGGGAAAAAAGGATACACAAGAAAGATTATGATTCATTAGCTGTTCATCGCACATATTTTATAGCAGTGTACTAGAAACTAGATTTAGCCCAGACTTTTTAAGTGGGTCAAATTCAAGTACCTTAGTGAGATTGATAACTGTCATCAGCCTCAACAGAGAAAGGATTTACTGCAACTGCAGCACTGCATGGCAAATTGTTTACAGGCATTGGTCCCAATATGTAAAAATGAAATAGGAAACATATACTTTATTCTCAACACCATAAAAAATGCTTTCATTATAAACTATACTGAATTTGATGACTTCAGCATGCCAGTACTTAGCAACACAGGTTTGTCATGAAATCACGTCTTCAGGTAAGACTTTTAATTGAAATTCACAGCCATGTTTTGCTTTAATTATAAATAAATCAAATTTACTCTGAGAAAGAGCTGGCAAAAATGAAAATGACATTGATTGATCTAGAGAAGTGTTTTGCATAATTTAAAAAGAAGATCAAAGACAGTTGTCAAATCAGAAATTAAAATTCATGTTAAAATTTCTACTAGAGCTACAAACAATGTTTTTGTTTTTGGTTTGTTATGCTTTCAACTTGGCTTTGAAAGATACAGGTTACCATGGAAAAGAAATCTATCTCTAGACTCCCATCTTAATTAGCATTTTACACTACAAACTACTTTACGTGCTTCTTTTAAACCTGCATTTGCGTCCTTTAACCTTGAATCGTTTTGAATGAAACAAAATGACATCTTTAAAAGTTCTCTGAGCAATAAGTGACAATTTTTAGCAACTACAAAAATTATTCACTCTAATACTACGCATTGACATGCATGATTAAGTATTTACATAGTTAGAGTCTCAACTAGCCAATACTAAACTAATAAATCTTGAAGACTTAATTTAAAATATTCACATACACCAGTGGCAACTGAAAAAAAAAAGTGGTGCGGTAGGAGGAGTATTAAGTAGGGAACTCCTACTTTTTTAGGATGCTGGTTTCTGAAGACCGCTGATTCCACAGAAAAATAGCAATTTACCACTTTTGAGGAAGCAGAAGTAAACTTGCTCAGAAATAATCTTTACCACTTTTGAGGAATACAAAACACAATCACATGAACTATTACAGGAATTTGTGCATCTCTTGTCAATGCTTCAAAATTCCATCATGCAGTACCTTCCCTGAGGCATAAATATTTCAGCTTACATCTCTCTTCACTCATCTTTATGACATATTCCTACTGCATCTCTTAAGTCAGCCTTGTTTTAAAAATGCAGTTGTGCAACACGGCAAAATTTATGTCAGTTGAAGCAGTTTGTGTGAGGACAACAGGTTTTATATAATTACTTTACTGGTAAGTGTTAACTTAATGCATGCAATCTTCTGGGAAAATAAGCAGTTGAAGATCAGAGAAAGTTATGATTACCTGATGTGGGTGACTTGCAGCGGTCTTCAGGCACCACTGTACCTTCATTAATATCACAAAGACCTGCTGAAACACAAAACCAGTGTATTATAAATACAGTCACTATTCTATTTTTATTTCCACTGCAGTCAGGAACTTCATTTCTTACTAGAGACAAACAAGCCAGTTGTGATAGAATTTCTGTTGCATATTACTTTCTTTGACATTACCCACAGTAACTGTAGAGTCACTTCTTCCTGCTAAAGTTTTCTTTTCAAAATACACTCCCCCTCAATAAATTTCAGTGAAAACCACTATATTTTCAGCAAGACATACTTATCAGAGCAGTTAATTATTTACATGCTACAGATATATATTTTAAGCACAAACAATTTGTTTTGGAAAAAAAAGCATCAGTTATATTAAAAAATGTAACTGCAAAAGAAAATTAGATAAAAGAGGGTCTTGAATATTACCAAGACATGATTTGTGAAACTACAGTGCCTTTTTTCAAACTACTTTGCCACTGTTACAGTGATATGCTTTGTATTTGCCAATTTGTATTGCCAAATTAATTTTCCAGAAAGACTCCTTATTTATGTCACTTAGAGAATTCAGATCTTAGGGTGCTTACATAGGTGTTCTCCCTTGCATGGAGGAATTGCACTAAATTTCTTACATCACCAAATTTTATCAATTTGAATAATCACAGATATATGTTAACATCTGAAAGCTCATTCCTTTTATTCCAGTGAAGGAAATAAAATCTGGTCGTACGCGATCAGATGCAAAAGATGGAAGCTGACTCAAAATGGTCCTAAATGTTATTCCATAGCACAGACTAAAACTATAGAAGGAATTTCTCTATTTTTTCTTTTTTACAAGAAAATGCTGTCAAGACTGCCCACAATTAAGAGAAGTGCATTTTTTAAATATTTTAAGGTTAGTAATGCATCTTCAGGTTTCTATCATGAAGCATTTCAACAGAAATTTCATGATGTGATACTAAGGCAAACAAGCATGTAATACTGAACAGTAATAGCTAAGAAATATTTGTTAAAATTAGGGGGTTTTGCATGCAAACAAATATTTCCAATACTCAAAAAGTTTGAGAGGTGTAATGATAATGTATAAGGCAAGAAAGGCTTTCCATGTGATGCCTGTCTATAAACTGCACACTACACATTCACAAGTGCATCCCTACATATCTGTTAACAAACAAAAATACAACAGCTCTACTCTACCAAAGCCTTAAAATTTCTAAACTCTAAACCAAAGTTAATAGTTTAAAGGGGAAAAGGTTCTACTGAAATACCATATCAATACGGAACACACTGAAAATATGTTGCATTAACAGCTCCATTTATCCAAAATAGTCTTTTTTAAGATTACTAAGAGCATGTATAGCTTAAACCCCAAAACTCAATTACTACAATTGAGATTGAATTGTCAAATGATCTTAAGGCTTTGTTAACCCTACATTTAACAGTCCTGGAACCAATTTAAATTCTAAAATGTCAAATGAAATTCCAGGTGGAAGCTATATCTTTCCACTACACAGGAGAAAGAAAAAAGCAATTTATTTAGTCATCTGTCAGTAAAACAATGAACACTATGGGATAATCATAGTTTTAAACCAGAGTTTCAAACAGGCATGGGAGACTAAATGCTTTGAACTAGACAGGATTGTGTAAAAAGATTTTTTAAAAAATCCTGATGTTGCTTTCGCAACACGCAACAGAAGTTTTAGATAGTAGCAGTGCTGGGAGTATAAACCCATATACAGTGCTCTTAGAAGTAGTTGCCCCTTTAGGAGCCAAGCCAAACAAATCCAAATATACGGTTCAGGAACACAATTTCCTCTGTTCTGTAAATATTAATTCTTTACCTTCAAAAGAAGAGTTTAACTTCTCGCACTAGTTCTCCTATGAAAATTCATTAATTGACAGGAATTGTCTTTAACCAAGAATGAAGTCATACACCTACACACTTGAAATCTTTGTAAGAAGTCTCAAGGCTATAATGTGATTAATATACATCTTAATAATAAGAGTAAGTATATATTATGGTAATCATTATGGCATGTAAACCTTCGAAATCTATTCACAGCCATGACTGCTATTACTTGGGAAAAGGAACGGGAATAGATGAAAAGTAATTTTAACTATGATAGTATTAGTAATTAAAACAAGCAGAGTAAACCAAGAATGATCTCAGTCTGTGAAATAGGAGGGTCTGTCCATGACCAAACTGAAGAAACTTGCAAGACAATCTCTACTGCTGTTCATCTTAAAACCCCAGGCATTTTGATAGGAGCACTGGCAGCAAGGCAGCTCTCCTGGAAAAGTTCTCCAGTTTCAGGCTTGTAGCATCCAAGCAAATTGCTATGAATTACAAAAGCAATTTGATCCAAGAGTTTCTGTTTCAGAACTGCAAAAACTATAACCATCTATAACACCAACAGATGCAAAAGTGACCTTCTAATAAGCTTTATCTCTGTGAACTCCAGAAGCATGAAATTTGAAAACCCTCCAAATTGCCAAAAATCAAATAATGTCATTAAAGATATCATTACCATGCTGCATTAATAACTCCCTAGAATTACAGCTGAAATTAACTGATGTATAAAGTAAGTTTCACGAGACTTTTGTCAGTATTTTGCATAAGCTTTAAGCAGACATATTTCCTACAACTTGACTGGAAAACATCCCAATTAAAAATTACAACTAAAAGTAACTTGATATGAAGATGTAAACGTTAGAATTAAAAACAATTAACCTGGAAAACAGAGTGAAAAAAAATCCCCAAACCCAGCAATCAAACAGCTGATGCCAGTCACAGCTGATGCTGGTCTCACAACATTTAAGTTAAAAATTCAAATAGTGCATGAAGGGGGGTGGAAAAGAGAATATAACTGAGCAACCCCAGAAAAGTTCCAGGCATATATTTTCTTCCAGTTTGTCTCAACCTCACTTCTGAATCATTCATAGATTAGTGTCAAAAAGCTTGTTGATGTATAATAAAAATTTCTAAGAGTCACATGCACGTAAGAACTGCTGCAGTTTTGTCAGAAACCTAAACTGCCTCTGGTAGAACTAAGAAATACTAACTCTTAAAGAGTTGTATTATACTGTGTTAATCAAAAAGTTACCCAAAATCTTGTAACTCTCACCAATAGTAATTTGCAAAAAAAAGAGTTAATATTTGTGTGGTCTGTGAACTTATGTAACTAAGCAGGAAAATATAATAGCTATATAAGTTTTGGTGTTTCGTCATGAAATTATGACTTGTCTCAATTTTTTATCAGTATTGATTTAATGGCTCCTGTCATATTTAGCAAACAGTATATCAAGCAAAGGTCTCTAAACAGTGTAAGGCTCCACTGTGTATAGTTTATAGTTTTCACCACACTCTAAAGCTTTTATTTAGACATTTCATGCCTTTAGGCACATGGCCAAAGTTGATTTTCTACACCCACCCCCCCTCACTATTAAGAGTCTGAAAGCAAAAGCCGATGTTGTTTTTAACCTTGACAAGCACCTGATGACACTGTCTAGCAGGCCTTAAAGAAACACATATACTGCATGCTTCACAAACTATAAATTGCACCCAAAACATGTGAGTAATATACCTGGTATGAATCACTGATAAATTCCAAAACACGATCCCAACTGGGAGCTTGTATCTGTAGAGCTAGCCTGAAATGACAGTTTACAGTCTAGCTAGTGTAGAGAGCCTTGTCTCTAAATAGATGCTGCTTTAAGACGGGAATCTGAATTTCTTTTCTGAGTAGAAAAAATAAGATGACAGAGAAATACATCATATTCTTGCAACACAAGAGAAGGGAAAAATCTTGCATTTCCATTCATATTTTAGAAGATATGTAACTCTTACTCTAAAAAATTTTTTAAAAGATGCCTGTGTTAATTTTCTCTTGTTTGGTTAAGGACTTACCATTTACTAAGTCATAAGTATGTTAGCAGATACTGATGATTTATTGAATTCACATTTTATGCTGAAACATACAGAAGAGAAGGGTTTTTAATGAGGAAGGACCAATCCTTCCTGCCTTTTTTGGAAGTGGTTGAATGTACAATAGCATTACGCTACTCTGTTGCATGCTGCCTGAATGTGAATTTAATGTAGCTAATTAAGAACTTGTCTGAATGCATGTGCAAGCTAGTATGCTGTTTTTTTCCTTAAATGCCCTGTTGTTGTCTCAAAGAATAGCAATTTTCTAAACCAACCACATTACATAGAAAAGCACTTTTTCTAGGAAGATTTAGATATTAAGTACCAATATTCCCTGAAGATTATTAGTTGTTTAGTCATTGAAAGTATCTTGCTCATAGAAAAAGTTAATTTTGGAGTATTAAAATAGAAATGTTTTCAAGATAAAGAATTCAATGAAGGCACATCTTTCAAAGCAAAGTTAAGGAAGCATAACACTAAATACAGATAGATAGAACATGTCCAAGAAAGGGAGAATGCAAAACCCAAAAGTGTTCTGACTATCTCATACAGTTCCAATCCTATAAATAAATCAAAGCATAGTGCTTAAATGTAACAGACTTCTTATTTCTGGAAAACTATTGATGCAATTATTGAAGTCTGGGCAACACAAACATTGAAAGAACTACAAATAATGAGAAATGTTAAATGATGACTAGAGAAATTATTTTCACATTTTAAAATGACTGTAGCTCCAGCTAACCAAGACAGTGTCAGGATGGTAAATAGAAAGAGAATTACAAGGATAAGAAAGTAACTCTTTTGTACAAAACTTGTTTTAACCTAATTCTAAATGAAATAGCCCAGGTAAATTCAGCTTTACAATATTTGGTTTCAGAAACCAGTTTTTGGATTTCTACCCATCTTTTTCTTTTCTTCAAAACAATAATCAATCAGTGTCAGATCCCAGTTTTCAGTTCTGTATCATCTTAAGGTGGAGGCATTTCTTTTATACCTAGCTCCCTTTTCTGCCTTGGCAGCAGAGGACGAAAGACAATAGAGAAAGCAGTGTTTGGCAATTGGGACTATCCTCTGAGATGTATTTCTTTTTTCCTGTTGGGGGAAAATAAATGGCAGAACTAAGACTTGGACCACAACTTCAAGTTTGTTTTGCAGTTTGGTTTGTTTTTTGTTTTTATTCAACTCCATTCTTTCAGTAGCTTAGTTTTAGTCTACTCTATTTCATTTAAAGAAAGGGCTGAGATTACCTACCTCTACCTGAGGGCTGGAGAAAAGTGCCATCCTAAGGAAAGGAACAACGTTATGCTTTTTAAAAATAAGCTTTACATTCTCCAGATTCTTGGATGCTGCGAATCATGTCCTAAGTCAGAGTCTCTCAGGTTCTGATGGGTTACCTTCCTCACATAGATACCTGAACTTCAAAACTGCTTGGAAACCAAACAGGGCTGTGCAGTACACAAACACCTCCACTCTTAATCCCCATAAACATTTTTGTAGAAGTAACTTTTCACTTTGAGAAGAAAAAACTCACTGTGTAATCACAATGTTTATTCTAATTATTGCTACTAATACTCTAACTGGAGTTCTGAAGCTTTTTCTGCCAGAAAAGGAACCAAGCAAGGAAAGTTTCTAGTAAAACAACACTAAATTTGTGAGTAAGATCTCGTCTCTATAAACATCAGTAAATTCCAAGATAGAATCTCCTCTTCATTTTGAGATTCATTTATTTAAAACCACAAAATACAGAGACTATTATGGTTGCTTTTTTCCTTTAAATTTCTTTTAAAGCTATCATGAACAAGAAGTACAATGGATGTGTGACAAATTAAAATCAGTTTCTATAAATAAAACAATTACTTAAAAAGAACTAAGGAAAATAATTATGGCGAGTGAACAAAACAAAAAAAATCAAATTCAGATGTTCAAAAAATATTTGAATGCTATGAGATGACTTACTTATATACGAGGTGCGAAGCTTTTTCACAGACTCTGAATATAAGTTAGAAAGGCCGCACATGCAAGAAGCCACAGTCAGCATACCTTCGTGAAGCCATGAGAAAAGGAAAGACGGAGACACTCACAGTACATTTGAGACAGAAAAGCCCACCAAGTAACTTGTACAACCAGGTTATTAAAATGCTTTTGCCATGCAGAGTGTTAGTATTAGAAGTTAAGATGGAAAAAATAAGACTTCATATAAGAGTTATATTCATAAGCAAAAAGGACTTTCATAATGAACATCTTAGAGACAGTTAAAACACAGAGTTATGTGGGTCCAATTTACTGGATTAAAATAACAAAAGTTAAGAAAACAAAAGCAAATGATGTTTAAAGCTCCAAAAGGCAGTTATAATCTAAACGCATAAAGCAGAATTTAAGACATGTACTCCTAGGATAAATTAACACAGTCAAACAGTAAAGCTATTTCTTTCCCTCAAAGTTTAGTTCATACAAGAATATATTTTATCTGATAGGATACCAACTGTGTATGCTCTGCACTATATTAGTGATTTTTAGATCAGTTCCATCAGTTGAAATAAGCTGGTGTTTACTGGATCTTTTTCAAACCAACCTTTACTAAATTACCTTCTAGAACATCCATTTCAATTTGAATAAAATGTTACCTGAAGAACTTATAAGGAATTTATTCTGAATCTCTTAAAGAAATTAACACTTGATCATGAAGAAGTGGTTTTTTGAACCATTTATTTCCTATCAAAAATAACCACCTAGGGCAGCAATGACACTTTATTATTCTGTCTTGAGCTGTTCTCTGAAATAACTCAGGAGTATCCATGACACATCAGGGAGAAGAAAATGTTGAAATTCTAAATTTTCCTTTGGGTTACAAAAAGCTTTGCATTTTGACTGAAAAGTCACTTTCCTTTTCAGCTGAAAAAGAACACTCCTCAGCATATTTTTAAATCAAAGTCCTTTTTTTCTTTTTCAAAGAGACTTACTTTACCAGTTTTTATGTAGAAGTTTATTTTGTTCATTTAAAGCAAAGGTTTCCTCTCAAGCATGGCATAACAGCACTAACAATATAACATGATTTAGCTCATCAGGGACATTTCTAGTCAAAGTTTAAACAGGAAGCCAAAAGATCCCAGCAAACACTCAGGCCATCTGCAAACATTAATGGATTTATACAAACATGTGATATGGGTACTAGCTTTATCAGAAATATCAGGGTCTTTCTTCATGCCGTGTTAAGTTAAATTCTTGTAAACTGCATAAAACCATTGTAAATTTATACTGGTATCTACTCCCACATAGTATTTTCCAGTTAGCTTTTTCTTAAAACATACATTATGCTGAAAAATAAGTAATGATATGAAGCATCAGTAGATTCAACTAAGCAACAATTTTTAGGAAAGATGATTTAACAAACCTGCAATAGTGACTTTAGGGACAGATCAAGAAGAAAGGAAGAAACCACAGTGAAGAAAAGAATGTTTGTATTCAAAGAACATACATTAAGACTAGATGGCCAATTGTGCCTTTCTTCCAAGCTTAAAATGTGTTTTGGGTTACTCACCTCCAGAGGGCTGCCGAGTTTTTCGGGGAGATCGTGGCTCCCTGCGATACGGATCATTGGAGCCATACAGTTCAATAGTGCCTAGATTCAAGAGCACTGTCTTCTGGAGGTAGTCCACCATGGCAATACCATTACAGTTTCCAAAAACTACTCTGGAAAAAGAGATGTGAAAGGAAAGACAATGCTAATTAAATGCTGGTAATGTTTCATATAAATTTTTTTTTTGCAGTTCAGCACTTAATACTTCCTAATTTTTATGAATTATCCTAGATTGCACATGTTTATAAATTACTATTTTAGAGTGCAGTATTGTTTGACTGTTCTCTTGTAAAAACATGGCACTGAGTAGAACAGACCACTGTTATTGTACTTGCCAACCGATCTGAGAGAGCCTTAAATGACACTTACTCTTGGCTCCACAGTGCCAGATGAGGAGCAGTGATGCTGATTTGCTTCTATTGTTAGTATCATTAGTATCTGCCATGACCCAAAAGGAATTATCTCATAAGCACAAGAATCTGATTACCTCTGTGTTGCTGGGCAGCTCATATGAACACACACAGAGACCTAATTTTAATGGGTAGTTTTAAACCTCTTTGAGAGAATAATGAAAAAACTGTGTAGAATATACTTACAGGCCATATGCTGAGTTGACTGCTAAGCTGGTTATCTGTTGAGGAGGTTCTCCACTCACCCACACTAGCTGGATAACGAGCTCGATTTGGTAGCCTGGAGACTGCTTGAGAGGAGAATTTTTAACTCTGCAAAGTAAAGAAAACATGGCTTCTCCATTGTCTCCATTTCTTCCTTATGGGATCAGAGTTCACTAAATTCTACCAGGCTGGACTTTAAAAAGTTGGAAAATGTAAAAACTAATACCAAAACAACATAAAAGCAACCAGAAGAAAAATCCATATTGAAACTGGGAATTCACTCCTTTTGATTCACTATCTAATAGAAAATTCATTGAACAGTGAACACAAATACATCCTCTTCCCCAACTTCAGAACACGGTGTAATAGTGCTATTATGCTGCATTTCCTTAAATAGATACAGATGTTCAGTCAGTGTCTAAAAAGAAGGTGCTAGCCATTTTTTTCAGCGTTCCCAAAATAATTCTGATTTAGAGAATGAAAGGGGGTAAGAGGTGTATGTGGAATAAGCACAATGAAAAGGGAAAGAGAAGCATAATGTATTGAAACAACTGCAAACAAAAAGCTGATGATACAGCAAAATAAAAATGAAAACAAGTAAATTATTGTAATGGTAGACCAGTTGTATGCAATGAACCTGGGACTGGGGGAATTGAAACTCCTGAAAGGATTTAGTTTACATGCTGACAAACCAACTTATGCATGTCCTGCAGAAAGGATTAGGTCGTGCATTTTTTTAACGTGAAAAAAGTTACATAGAAGAAGCTCCTGTTTCCCAAATTCCTCTTATTTTACACATTCATTCTCACTAATGGATAATCTCGTTTGCCAATACTTCACATAAGTTCAGAATTTTCCAATTATTCTACTCAGATGAGTTTTCTTCAGAAATACACGTCTACACCTCAGTACAATCAATACAATTTGAAAACTCTCACCCAGATAAAGCAACCCTTTCAGAATTAGTTATTTTCTGGATGGATACACTCAAAAAATTAAAATCCAATTTAGGACCTTAAACTTCAGAAAACAAAGTACATATACAGCTACTTGGAAAGCAATGCTCTAAAAACTAAAACATTTTCACCAGCAATGACATCAAAGTACATACATTCTAATCACATATTTGTGTAAAGTTCCATACTCAATGAAAATACAAAAGAATATCCTTACTTTAAACAGGGGACATTATCACGAAGTCCATCAGACGAACTGCTGCTAGTAGATGGATGAGACTGGGGAACAATGGATTGAGGATTGGAACCTGTGCCTGGAGTTGGTACAGGTGGCACCTGCTCACCATCTGGGGTTTCAATATCGTTTATTTCATATAGGAGACGTACTTCCAGCATCTGTTAAAAGGAATAAAATTATCAGTAAAGGGTGCCTTTCAAAAAACTGGATATATAATGAGTGCAACTGAAGATAATAGTGATAGAAGCAACATGCAGGACATTTCCATCTTTTAAAAGGTAACAGTAGTTTAATAACCAGTGCAACCTAAACATACATGTAGAAATACAGAATCATACTATTACAGACTGAATATAAAGATTGCTAGAACTTGAAAGTCTGGCTTATTTCCCAGTTTTTAAAAGTTTGCTTCTTAATATTGATAGAAATTAAATACAGGACTCATTTAATTATCATTCTGCTGACACACATTCTCAGTTAGGAAGATGACTTGGTTTATTCAGGAATAGTAAAACAGAGCTAAAGCCACATAGACAGCTACCCTTTTACTGATGCAACACTGTACACATCAGACTTAGTTCAATGTTTGATGTTATGTTGAACTAGATCATACATTTTAAAGAAATGTAAGTATATCATTACTCCAGGATCTGTAACAATATTAGAATTAACTGCAGTGCAGGGTAAAGGAAGTTCTCCACTATCGTCATCTGCAAAATAAAACTTAACTCATGGACTGAAACAAAGCACTCTACAGTATTTTTAAAAACATTAAAGAGTAATGAAGACTAACTTGATAGGGGCTGATTCATAAAAATTGGTTAGAATAAACTACTCCCTCAGAGGGGAATATACTTGTAGATAAATAAACACCAGAAGGAAAAACCCACACCTCAGGTCCTTAAACTAAGACCTCTCCTAAAGAAGCAGAATAGGGAGGGGATGGGTGAGTGTCTGTGTGTGTTGCAGGAAGGAGGTAAGAGGAAAAAAAACCAACTACATTACAATTAATATTTTACTTAGATCATGCAACACTTTATAATGAAATGGCTTCAAGTTAGCTTTTAGTTCTTACATTCAAATACATAATTTCGCATTTGTGTATCTGATTCAACAAAAAAACTTCTCAAACTCTTGTAATAGGATCATTGTATCTTACACAGAAATAAAACAGTGACATAGCAAAGTCCTTAACAGATTTCAGGGCATGTTTGGCACATTTGTATTCTTCTAGATCTGCACACTGCAGAAGTTTTGACAGGACAGAGGGAAATTATGAGGACTCAAGTGACCAACTCCCTCAAAGATCTGAAATTCTCCAACTCCACACCTCATTCACTTCTGCTATCATTTTACCTTTGATACACCCAAATTTCAATCCACTGTTTGTTTTGACAAACAGGCCAAAGAGTGACTATTGGCTGCAAAACCTCAAAAAGTCACTGAACACCAGTGTCTCGGTATGTTCAATTTCATAATTAACTACTTTTTCTCCAAAAAAACACATCTCTTTGTTTTGACGCAATTATTTTTGTCCATTTCACTAATATAACTAAAGACAACAAAGTAGAAAATTGCTAGAACAGTCTTATTATGGCTAAATCCTACCAAGCTAAAAAACTGCCATAACTATTTACCGGAATGACTTCTGTTGTCACTTCCTGCTTGCTGAACCTGTAAATAATGACATGTGCAGAAACTCCAGCTATGCACAGCATTCTGCTTTCTGGACACCACGAGATGATCTGAATAGCATATGGATCTTCATCTACTATATCTGTGTTTGGCTTGTCATCTTTATTCCGTGATTTTTCAAATACTTTGGCTGTTTTTAGCTTATAGAGTACTTGCAGCGTTACTAGGAACAAAGCAAAAGAGAAAAATTAGTTTTGATCTAAACAGACATTCTTCTCTTAATTTTGTTTTTTTAATTGTCTTGTCTTCATAGATATAGCTATTCCATTCAGCAAAAGAGGGCACAGTAGAAGCAGGGAATATCTATGTAGCCTCATCCCATGCAGTAAAGCACTTGACCAATACAGGATCAGTTAGTATAAAAAATACCCTAACACTTACCCCGAGATATATATACTAAGTTACAGTTATAAACCAAGCCCTCACAGTTTCTCAGAGCTTTACTGTACTTAGGGATCTCTGTATAAAAATAACACCTATTACATATGCCATACCCACAACTTAATCGTTTCTATGACAGGAAGCGAAGCTTCTTCTCTTTTATTTCACAATATTTCAAATCCATAGCTTTTCACCTGTGCTCTCATACTTAACAGCCCCAGTTCCTCCAATTTATATTTTATTTTGTCTGATTATTCAGAAGTGCTGCCCTCTGATCAGTCCACATTTTTGTTGATAACAGATTTCCTAGAACCGTCTAGTGAGGCCTTTCCACAGTTTTAAATAGTGAGAGTTACTCCAGGTTCGTTTTATCAACATTCCCACTTACTTATCCCAGTGATTATTTTTTTTATGCAACACAGACTGCAATTTGTAAGACATCCCTTTTTTTCCCCAGAAACTACATTCTGAATATACATAATTGATACCGTATTCAAGCAAATTGTCTTTGGTAGAGTTAATCCTTGAATAGTATCCTACTCAAGTATAATTCTAATTCTGTATTACATTTTCTTTCAACCCTCTTCATGCTGATTTCAAACTTCACAGGCATAGTCACAGGCATATTTCTAGTCAGTGCCCCAAATCACTGCTATAAATACTAACAGCAATATTAGGAAAACTTAAATTACAGCATGCTTTATCTTCTTCCATATTTCAGTGGTTCTACCTGAATCACATTTCTCTAGTTCATCCCATAGTAAGATTATCCTACTAGAAACACCTAAAAGTTTTTAAATCAATATAGAAGATGCCTGCAATTTCTCCATTAATAGGTTTATTTATCTGTTTTAGAAAGAAAGTAAGTGTCTTTAACACAATCCTTTTGACGGATCCATGCTGTATAGAATTTTTAAGCACACAATCAATCAGGTTTGGCTTCCCCCCTCCTCTGTCCCAGGTTCCACTCCCACTCCAAACCGAAATTAAAGATCTATAACACCCCAAATAGTCCTCCTCCCAGTTTTTAAACATATACATTACATCTGTTCCCTCCTACAACCACACACGCCTTAGCCTTTTGGAATCTCACCAGTTTTCTGCGGGTTTTCGAAGACAAGTGATGACGACTCCAAGACTGCATTAAATCACTTTTAAGTACCAAGAGTAAGGTTAGTCAGAACCAGATTAATTCAAACATCTAACTTTGTGCAATCATTTCTACTTTGAATTCTTGCTGCATTTTTCACTGTGAGCTGTGTAGACTAACAGATGTAATTGACCCTTGAACTGAACATGAAAAATCTAAAACTTCACAGGAAAAATCTCTACTGAAAATACTTACTTGCTGACGCATCCCAAAACTTGATTGATCCATCAGCATGCCTATGAAATATTAAAAAATTAATAAGAGCATGCAATGATTAGTTGGAGTGCTAGACCTCTGTTACACATGGGGTAGTATACAGTTAACATTCTATTTTCATTTGTCTTCTTAGTGACACTTTATATTGACAATGTATTAAAAGCTGATATTTTACCAACATGTGCTCCAATTAATTTGGACAGAAGAGACTAGAAAAACATTTGGAGGATAACTCCCTGATGATCCCACTGTACTTCATTAATTTACCATTCTAAATACTGAGGCATACCTTGCCATGCACTGTTTCTTAAAAGATGCCCTATATTAGGAGCAACACTTGTAAAGAAGATGCCTAAATATACAGTGTCCCACTGTTAATGAGTCACCTTACTTGTTTATTCAGCCTTGACTTTGAGAATCAGATGACTATATTTTTTCAGGACTGTCTCAAAGTCTCTTCAATGTGTAGTATAATGTGACAGTAATCCTGATTAGGGCTAATGGGCTGTTCTAAAAAACTTTAGTAGTGCTCTCACTTTCAGTGATGCACTGCTCAGCTATAAATTAAATTTTACTTAAGTTCCTTACAGTAGTATTAGAAAGATCTGTCTCAAAATGATCAGATTTAAGTATTTGGTTGTCTTTTTCGAGATAAATAATTGGCTTCCCTTTGAGAACTGAACTCCAGATGCATTTAATGGACTTACCATGCTTTAAAACAGTACTCAGCTATTTTGCAAAAATTAAAGAATAAAAGGTAATTTTGATTCAAGATACTTTTATAACAAGCACAAGTAATCAGAATACCACATCATAATAATAATAATACTTCTAAAACACCTGCTATCATTTTGTTTCTACCTTCCCTTCCACATTCTGCTTTATTGTCTCAGTAACACCTCAAAGAGATTATGTCAAGGACTTGTCTGGTGATCATAATTTCATTAATCACTCAAACCATTCATACAAAACAATGTTCTAAAAGAGAAAAAAATCTCACATATACCTAATCAGCTAAGAAAGTTATTACTAGACTATAGTATGACTTACCCTGTAATAATTATCTCTGGATAGCTCTGAGTGATCAAACCCCAGTTGCCTCCACTGATAGGCCATTCCTGGAAGATTAACAAATACACAGAGGAAGAAAGTATCATACAGTGCCAAGTCAAGGCAAATTACTACAGACACTGCAGAATCCAGCACAGTATTTCACATGACTTTAAGAAGTAATTAGACATAGCCACTGAAGAGAAAATAAGTTTAGGAAAAAAAAAATAAAGGAAAAAAAAAAAGAAAAAAGATAAAAAAGAAAAGAAGAAAAGCATGAAAAGAACCCCTTTATTCCATGAAAAATCTGATAAAAATTGNAAGAAAGGAAAGAAAGGAAAGAAAGGAAAGAAAGGAAAGAAAGGAAAGAAAGGAACAAAAGGAACAAAAGGAACAAAAGAAAAAAAAGAAAAAAAGAAAGACTCAACAAGGACTACAAACACTACTCTTGCTCCACGAATTCCTTTAGCTTCCAGTGATATGGCAATTGATGGGAAAACATAACCTCCCCAGACATCAGCTATTAGCCATGTCAAAGGTATGATGTGTCATGTGAAGCTTTGGTCTTAGTATGCCCACTCACATTATTTAGAGCTTCTAATTCTCATGATTTTAAAAACAAAAGTGTGCAGTAGATGTTGTACCTTCTTACTGTAACCTTGACGTTTCTGCCGAGCACCAACTGAATAGAGTGCAGGTATGAGATCCACAGGACAATCAGCAAAATACTCACAGCAGGTAACCGGAGATTCATGAATAGTCAAAGGATAGGGATTCTCAAATATAGGATACCTTTAATGGGAGAAAGAGGATAACTGTTAATCTAGGGAAAACATTTTTTAAGTGCAGAACACAAGTTAAATGCTAAGGACTATGCTGACATTCTTTTTGTACAGAGAAAAAGAAATGCATATCAAATTAGACTATGAACAAATACACAGCTTTACTGCTCCTCTCGTACACTATAAAGATAGTGCAGTACTGTAGATGGAATCTAAAGTTTGTACAGTTTTTAGAGTACTTCTAGAACACTACTATTCCAGTTTTATATATGATTCTTACCCATTTTGTGCAAGGTCAATCAATACTAAGTCCTTTTCTAGGAGAACAACTACAGCATATGGTTCCTGAAAGTCTGAAAACAACAACAAAAAGTTACCCATTGGTAAATGGAGCTCATCCATGTACAGCCTCAAGAACTTAATCAGTTCTTGCACTCTGGCAGTTGAGATTAGAAAGCCACTTAGATCACTATAGTTTTTGAAGGTATTTTATACACTTAAACTCCTGAATACTCCAAGTTAAGTTTGAAAAAGTCATACTCTTCCTTCCATTCAATATTCTCAACAGCTCAAATAACAGAAAATGGAACATGTGGAGTAACTCGTATAAGCAGGTTGTATGAAAGAGCCAATTTCTGAATAATAACATCCTCCCACCTCTAAACTATTTTTCCTCATATTCAGTGGGGTTTAAGTTCTAATCGCTTACAAAATGGATCAAAAGACAGCTGACTTGACAGTAAAATGACAAATTTGAAAAAGTTTTTGTAGTTTATATCACTGTCGTTCAGGCAGACCTCTAATTCCAAGTTACACAGTTTTATATGCTCTGATGGAAGTTGACAGCTAAAACCATTGGAATCGTCAGCAATATAATACCATTCATGTGAGATAACTACCTATACTATGGTAAGAAATCCCCTGCTGCAGAAGAGAGATTACAGGTTAGTGATGAAATCCAGGCAAGTATTGGAATGAATAAAGCCATGAAAAGTTAAAAATAATACATAAATGCTCCTCATGGTTTAGCACTGACTGGAAAGGTCTTATGTGCTCAAATGCACACAGATGAACACATCTGCTGCAGTAACTACAGCTTAAAGTTGTAATGCTTTTTGTCTGCACATGCTTTTGGGATTATAAAGAAAAAACATTGTAATTGTAATTGGCTTTTTTCTAGAAGCAAAATAGGCTTTATAAGAAACTATTCTATTATGATGTTTTGGCACGTAAACAACACTTCAGACAAGAGGGATAACAGATGTTGCCACTGCAATCTGATCCCCAGAGATAAAACAAAAAGACAATAGCAAAGAATACTCTGACGGGATAAAACTCCCAAGATAAGAAGTCAAGGTACTGAGAAAAATCTTTTCACAGCCTACCATTAGGATATGGTGTTTCACACAGGGTTAGAAAATCAACAATAGAATAATCCATTTCTAGCACAGCAGTACTTTTCCCATGCATGACTGTTAAGCAGGGTCTTCTTCCTACAGTGTCATATGACAAGCCTCCTGAGAGAATGATGAAAGGCTCCCTGGAATAAAGCAGAGGCATTTAGGATCAAGTCAGGATAACATGCTAAAAGAGACTGGGCAGATTTTACAGCCTTATAATAAAGTGCAATGAGATATCATTAAGCCGAGATATTGAGTAAAAATAATGCAAACCAGCTCTCCATGAAATATACAGCTTGGGTATGAACTTCAAATCTTGTTCTGACTCTTGTTTAAGTCAGACATCTCCAAACATTTTGTTCTATACTGCTTATTTATCCAATCTTTGTAACTGCTTGGCAAGAGGAAATTTTTTTTTAATAACTTTAGAGTTGTTTCTTTTCTACTGAACTGCAGATTCAGATTTGCCAACAGTCCCATTTATCCATAACAAAAAACAGCCTAGCAGAATCAGGAAGAAATAGTCCCATTTACTTGCTGCACAGTAATATGACTGCCTTGGAGATGCAACCAACTACTTGAAAAGCTTCAAGGACACAACATCTTTTAAGTAGCATCACACATTTTCTCTAAATGTTTTATCCATTTCCCCCCCCTACCACCATGCACAAAATTCAAGAAACTACTTTGTCATACACTACTCCTACTGCAAAATCAAATAGCTGAGTAGAGCAAAGCAAAGATATTTTTTCTTGAGACAAGATTAGAGGCTTCCCTTGAATTCTTTTTCAAAAGCCTTTGCAGAAACATACTTTTAAATACATTAATATATTTCCAATATGCACATACAATACAGTTTACAATCTCCTTTACTGAAAAACAAGATTAAGTAAATATGTTTATTTTACCAGGTAACTTCTTATTTCCTGATTATCAAGAATCCTTCATTTTAATGCTGCTTATGTTTGAAACAGGACATTATCCTTTTTAAGGAGCACACTGCCTGCTTGTAAGTATATCGCTCAAGAACTACTTTACATTTTTATCAGTTGTAAAGGCACTTTACATATCGATCAGTTGCCTCTATCTACTTTTATGCTCACTTTAGGTAAAAATCATACCCTTCATTTGCATCTTTCTTGGAAGCAGATAGTATGTCAGTACCTGGAGAAAATTTCTATGGAAAGAAACCCCATCCCAATATATTGTAAAAAAAGAGGCTGAAAAGATTTTTTTTTTTAAATCCTCACCAATAATACTATATTTTCCATACTGTCTAGATGGCTTTCACTAGCTGGCATTTGAAACACAAATGTGAGACTAGATACATCTTTATTCTTGAAAACTGTACATTAAGGGTTTGGTTTATGCACACACTGCAATTCATGAGTTTAAGACTTGGCTGAAATGCTCTGTGTTTGCAGCATGGAAGGCAAAGCAGACCGAGCTTCTACAACTATTTCACAATCTGCTTGACCTTCCAGAACGACCTCTGACCAAAGATTTGATAGGATCAAAGAGTACTGCTGGCTGAGGAAGAGGCCTCAAAGGAATGGCCATAAATCAGACCATAGCTCCATCAAGTTGAATATCCTGCCTCCAAAAGTAGCCCAGAGTGTATTTCTAGAAAAGGATTACGTTTTCTCTGAGTCTTCATTTAATCTCAGCTTTTTGTAATGAAACTTCACACAGTCTTTTATGGTCAGGTCCATGAAGTAATTTCAAGAAAGTTACAAACTCGAATTTAGTCTGATATTTTTTAGGATGTCAGTGAAGAGAAAAATAGTGGTGTGGTCTCATTGTGTTGGAATGATTTATTGCAGTATTTTTTTGTCCATTGAAATCATCAGGTTTTTTTAAGCAATAATGCTGCCAGGAAAATTTGTAGTAATTTTAAGACTTGCAGATTCACTGAGATTAACCGACAATAGCAAAGTAACAAATTTCAGTTTTTAATTTTCATACATCACAGTGACAATTGTATGTTGGTTTCGCCTGGTTTTATTTCTCAAGGTAATCAAACTGCTTTGGGCAGGCCTGCTGGAGACCAAATCCTTTAGAAGCAAGGAATGGAAGAGCTAACAGAGTACACTAGTCTGTCACACAGATTTCTCACAAATGACTCACACATTAAAGCTGACTTGAGTCTACCAGAAAGACCACTACAAGTCTGTGCATTAATTTTTCATATTTACATGAAACCATGGATTTACCATGAAGACAGACTGTGCATTTTCTAACTGAAGTGTTTTCCTTCAGTTGTGATACATATTAAAAGGTTAGGGCACATCAATCTTATTAGAAATACATAATTTAAAAGAAAAATTTAAAATACTTGCAATTTTTAAAAATATTTAAAGTATCTCTTTACTGAAATGGATACTTTACATAATAGATGAGACCGATTTAACTTCGGCAATTACATTTTACCTACCTGAAACAGTGGAAGACAATTAACAAAAAACAGGGCTTAGATCTTAAGAGAATTGCTATGTAGCATTTTTAGGAGCTGCCCATACAGCGATTCTGTGAAACAGTTCTGCTGCAGCAGGTTTGCAACTAATCCCCTTACATGAATTTCCTCATCAGTTAAATATGTTAAATCACTTGGAGAATACTGTAAGATATTCGCAATAAAAGGGGGCAATGGGTCATTGAAAAAAGTTCCAGAAAACACAGGATTAGGCCTTGCAGTGTATGAAAACATAACACAATTGAGAGTTGAGTGGCTCACAACGCAGGAGGATGTTTCTGCTCAATTTTAGAAGTAAACTGTCAAATGTGAGCCAGCTTCTGACAATACAGATATGTGAAAGAACAGTATATACAGAAATCAGGCCATTGGGACCATCTGGCTTACTTTTCAAACCATGAGTAAATTTGTCAAGCAGTTAATCTCAGTATAAATACAGAAAAGACTTCAAGAGTTAGTTTACCTTAATACAAGAAGTTCTGAAGTAGTACTGAAAATAAAACTACAAATTCATTTTGGGAAGTGTGGTTTTAAACCAACAAGCTCACACAAGAAAACAGTACTATTCAAGCAAAATCATCAGATCAAGAACTTTTATTTAATGGGAGACTTCATCATTAACATAATCTCTGGGTCCCAATTCCACACAACCATCTTGCAAAGGGGACAATGACAGCTGCATCAGCTACCAAGACCAAACCCTTCTGGGATTATGTTTTACATGGAAACTTTTGAGCTCTAATTTCTATTAAACAAGGGCAGTTTTACCAAAATGCTAATATCAACCAGAGTAAATATTGTGAAGTACTGAACCTGCAGGGGTGAAAGTGGTGTTAGGAAGGACTGAATCTGGAGGGGGAGGGAGTGGCGCTAGGAAGCTCAAGAGCTTCTCTGGATTCACTTTAGACAGAAAAAGTATGCATAAAAGGCAATATGGGAACCATTTCAGAAAGCTCAGAAGGTAAGCTACCTTTGAAATTGAGTGCTTCACAAAAAGATGGAGTATTTTAGATGCAAAAATGGCTACAGTGCAATGACATCACGCTCCAGGATTGCAAAATTATGCCAGTTTGTACAAGGAATACACCAAGAATGTACCTTTCTCATCCCTTATTCATCAGTAGTAACCCTTCCATATATATTCCCCCAGTAATAAAGCTACAGACACACTCTTGTTGTAGGGCAAATTACTTTGGGTCTGGACACTTCACTTTTTGCACTATTTGCAGTAGGCTTAAAAACCAAACCGACCAGACGATAAAACAACAGAAAACCCCACAAAATTGGAAAATAAATTTGTAGCCCATAAAAACCAGAAAAGGCCTCATGACCTCCTGTTGTCCCCACTCCAATTTTACAATATGGAAAACATAATGCAGAAAAAAAGAAAAAGTGAGAAGGAATGAATAAGAGCTGCAACAATAAAAAGAACAGTGTCTCCAGCCCTTAACACAGGTTGCCATCAGTTATGTTCCTTCTTTCTGGGTGGTTCTGAACTCCTTTTCTCCAAAAACAGTTTATTAGAATTAGAAGTAGTAAAGAAAACAGTTAAAATCATATCAATGCAATATTTTCCACTGGAGGAGATACTGAAACAGACCTAGATCTTTGATCACTCCAGAGAGATAAGGGAGAAACAAAAAAAGGGGTGATAGATGTTCAAAACAGAGTATGGAAATAGTGAACATTTATTTTCATAATAAGACTTGAAATACATATGCCTTACATAATATCTCCTAAATATAAGCTTTTTTGCTTTGTTTTGTTTTGGGTTTTTTTGATTTGAAGAACAGCATAATAAACTGCTATAAAAAAAAGTTTATTTAATATGTTTCTTACATTGTTTCAGTAGCCTGAAAAATTTTGTCCTGCCCAGAAATGATTCTCCTTTGTGCTACAGAAATTAAACCATGAATAAGAAATGTCAGCACTTTAGATAAAAGTTAAAATCTTATCTTGCTCATACTTAACCAACCCCAAATGGTAAATGGAAAATCTATCAAAATTTTAGGTACTGAAATGTAGTTGTCTTGCTTTAAAATTCTTATGAGATTACAAGAGAAACTGAAAATTGAAGTCCATGTAGCAGTAAACGAATGGAGATTTTCAGTGCACTGCTTCACCACTGCAAATTGGTGGAGTTTTGTTTGTTGTGGGGTCCCCCTCCTTAATTAAAGTTCAGGAAGACTTATCAATAATTATAGATTTAACAGTATACTGAAGATAGAAAAAATTAGAGAGTAGTAAATTGACATGTATCAAAACATTGTGTTTCAATAAACACCAGAAAATGAAAGGTGTAACAGAAAAAAAAAAAAAAGCCCAACACTAGGAAAAAGCAGCCTCCCTAAACCCCATGAATTCCTAGAGATTATACTAGAATAAACTGCTTTTTAAACTGTGTGAAAAGTCAAGTAGTTTTCACATTGTAATACTATAATGTCACAGAACAAGCTCCAAACTAATCTTCTCCTTCAGAATGACTATTCACAAAAGAAGGCTTTTGATTGCAGAAATTGTAACTTGCTGAAGCTGAGATTTTTTGATTATCTCTTTAGATCAGCTTTTGATACTTCAGTTGAGAAAGGATTATGCAGACAGATGTAGACTTCTCCTAGTAAAACATGGCTTTCCAGCTGATGATAGATTTTTATAAACATGGGAGCTAGCCACAGTTTTAAATTTCTATTTACCTCACTTTTAGCAAAAAAACAAAAATACCTAAAACCATGATACTATGAGTATATCAATACATATTATATTGCATCATTTAAGTAACCATCTTCTACAGATTTGAATGCCTGGAAAGCAAATGAAAATGGTACACAAACCCCCCAAGCACAAAAGAAAAAAACAAAACAAAACAAACATGTAGAAGAAAAAATCAGCTTTTGCAAATAGCTGAGTAGATTTCCATGAATATTTCATCTTTATATTGCACTTTTTACTCAAACACTTTAAAGCACTTTACAACCACAAATAAAAGAAATTCCACACAGTTCATGAAATCCATCAGTCCTAATTGCAGCCTTGGTAACAAAACATGCTACTCTAGATAGTGTAATTCCATCTGAGCATCTTGTTGCAATTACTGCTTTGTTACATTCTCAATGTGCATAATTAGGCACATCTCACTGCATAAATTACTGCACTCCACTAGAAAATATTCTGTTAATAACATTTCAGGGGGGAGGAACATGATTTCAAAATTTAGAATATTCGATCTGGGCTACTATTTGTAAAAGTTCAATTTACCATGTCTGTGTTTTGGTGTCTTCTGTGCTTTATCAGCCTTTTTTTTGTTAGAACTCTCAAAAAATTGAGCAAAATGCACACAAGTTTTAGTAGCATGAAAGAAGTGTGTAGATAACGCATTAGCAGCATCGTTGGTTTGTATACAGTAATTCATGCATACAAGTTTTTGTAGTTTATTCATTAATATCTGATCTATCAAAACTAAAACAAAGTTGTACCATCAGAATAAGTGGCCCAACAACTGGGAAACAAAATCCATTCCCAGAGTGTTTCACTATTACATATGTTCATTTTACATTCGAAACAAGTCTTACCCAGCTCTAGTTGTTTTATATTCCACCTTAAGGATAGGTTTGCAGGGTTCTGGCTTCTTTCCATCCTTCAGCTGCTTTCCTAAAGTAAATGATTTTCCTGTGTTAATCTTACAATCCCGTAACATTATGGCAAGTAATGAAATTCACTGTGCAGCTTGAGAAGTACAACATTCATGCAAACATATATCCAACAACTTTGACAGTTATAGAGTATGCCTCGGAATAATATAATCAAAAATTTGTTAAAGCTCTCAATACAGCAACATAGAATGTTTAGGAAAAAAAACAATGCTAAACCTGGCTGCTGTAGAATAATTGTTTTCAAACATATAATCTTCCCCTAAAGTGTTGTTTCAAGTAGCACTAGGAGATTTAAAACTTATGTTGTGTCTACAATTTTGCAATTAAAATTGGTCAGCTTACAAGTAAAGTGAGGTTTATCCTGAGTATTATCCTTCAGGGCTAAGACTTCAGTTGAGCACAAAAAGCCTGCTCCTCCTCAACTGTGCAATTATCCTCACTGATACATTCACACTTAATAATCTAAAGTAAATAAGTTGCTAAGACATGACACAGAGACATGCACATCATGTAAGCCTGGCATTTGTGCAGAACTTATTTGAAGAGCAGCAGCCTATTTCACAGAAGAACAACATGTAATGCTAATTTCCTAGATGAACATTAATGCAAGACCTCTCAGAAATGAGAACATCTTACCAGATGCTCGTCTTATTCTGTTACAAGCCTTTCTGAGAATTTGTGTGGTAATCTACACATTTATACATACAACAGATGCTCACTTATACGTATTTTAAACAACACATGGGATTCCAATGTCAAGCCAAAAGCAGGCCCTGCAAAATATGCAATAGCTAACTTTGAGGTCAGTGCCATTGTGTAAAAGGCAAGCTTAAAGTTTTGAGATTTAGACAAAGTTGCACTGATTTGTATTCTTATTTCATAAAGATTTTTTAAATTAAATCTATGAGAATCTGGTATGACAGAGAAAGGTTTCTTCCTTGCATTGCAACTGCGATTTTAACACCTGTTTTTTGCAAGCCACACTCCTATTAAAAACAAGCTCTCTGTGTTTTAAAATCTGTCAAGTGCAGTCGGTATCCATTTTTATCTTACCGTGTGGAGTGATTGTCTGGAATGGTTTGGTAGGAGATTTTACATTCCATATGGTCAAGGTACCATCTGAGTGACTACAAATAAATTGTTTTCCTTCATGATGCCAAGCCACAGAGTGGATAGCCTATGCAAGAGAAAACAGAACAGAGTAAGTTGTGTATCTTATTATTACTTTATTCTTACACCTTCCTCAATGACATTAAACAGCATAAGCCAATTAGAGAAATTACTAATTAAATAATACCTATCTTATTATGCCCCCATTTCCCCATGGAAAGCTTTCTGTCTGTAACAAGTACTTTCAGACACACTTTATCCATCAAAAATACTGTCTTTGTTGTAGTATTGAAGTAGTATTGAAGCACAGCATTGAAGCATTTTTCCATGAAGTGTAGCATGAAGAGAATAACAGTGAGCACTTATTTAAGCTTTGCTAACCAATATTTTCCACTATTGGGAAAAACATAGTGTCCATACAAAAAACTTGGGATGAGATTATTAAGTTCAAGTACATGTCATTTTGAGATGTCTGTGTGGATATGCATAAGAGGCAAACCATTGCTCAAAACTTCCATAAAAGGAGAATTGAAATAACAATTTTTTGACATTATGATGATGAAAGTAAAGTATTAGTTCTAATATTGCAATGGCAGCTTTGAGGTGCAAGAAATCACAGGAATCTACTAGTAAATCTTTCCATAAATACAAAATCATCTCTACATTTCTAAAATTAGGAATGGAACGATTACACCACACCACATGAAATCTGCAGAAAACAGCTAAACAAATAAAATCTAGTTGCTGCCTTCAGGCAAGAGGAAAGTAAACAATGATGTAAAGAATACAAATAAGGCAAAAATATTAACTAGCAAGAAAAGATTGGTGCCATTTCTGTTTTTAGTATCTCTATTACTACATGGAGACATTATGAAACCATTAGGTAATGTTCAAGGGAATTTCAGTTATAGCATGAAAGTATCAGTAAACAATGAAACCTCAAAATATTTCTCTACCACCCAGAAGGTGCAAAAGGAACTATTAACTGCAAGAAATATGGAATGCTGGTATTACTGAAAAGGTAGATTTTATGATAAACACATTGCTCTCAGTAAACTAGAAAAGCAGGTGCTGAATAACTGAAAACTGATGGGCTTTACAACACCATCTTTTGATGATTCTGTCAGTGATTCTGTCTGTAAGCAGGCCTTACACTCACTCCAACTCCTCAGGCACCCAGGGATTTCCTCTGTGAGGAAACCTGAGTGTGTGAGCAGTAGAGAATTGTAACTGGAAATGAAAACTTGAGCAGTAATTCCTGGAGGAAGAGCACATCTCACAACAGATCCAAGCTGGCTTTGCTCAAACTGATTATACACAGATCATGTCTTCATATTTCATGAAGTTATATAAAGAGACAAGACAGTTCTCAGCAAAATGACTGGGAGAATCCAGAGCTTAAATGACAGAGGAAAATGGCTACACTACATGAGCCTAGAGTCTCCAATAATAATTTCTCCAATTTAAATTAATAGAAGATCTGGATATATGTAATCCACAGATTAAGTTTAGCATTTCTTAGTGAAATTTAATATTGTTCCCTATGTATTGTGGAATCACTATAGATTTTCTTAGAAGACAGATTCTCTGTACCAATATCACATCTATACATGTAGCTCAGAAACCTAGATGCCTCACATGATGTCTCCCAGTGTCAAAGTGAAACAGCCTTGCTCATTCTGTCAAATAACATTTTATTGCGCCAAATATGTTATTTTAAAAGAAATCTTGCATAAATACTGAAAAATTGTTTTTATTTACCAACATTATACCAAATAAAGCAAGGGATCAATAAGTTTGAGAGTGCAGACTCAGTGAAGAGAAGGTTGCACTTTAAAAAACTCTTGCCACTGAGAAAATAAATGTCTACAGTACGCTTAGCAATGCGATATAATCAGTACATTTTACATAATCTCCCATATGAAGTCTAACCTGACAAAAGTAGGCAGCCATAGTGTAAATGGAACAGTTTGATCCACATTTATGTAGAAATATATGTCTTAAGAATCAGTAAGAAAGCAAGGTTTATAGAAGGAAGGAATGATAGATCTGAGAAATGATCAATTCTTCCTTTTCTTTCTTTCTGAAAAAGAATGTCCAAGAGGAGGGAAATGCAACAACCTATTATCACTGCAACAGCAATAATGCTTAAGAAGATAAAAAGATCTGATACACTATACACAAAGAAGAAGGATGACTGCTCTCAGTTTCTGCAAGGAACATGGAGGGATGAAAAATAAAACACTCTGAAAGAGAACAATGAGCCTTTAGGCTTTATGGATATTTACTGCTTGGTTTTATAGAGTCTCTTGTTATATTTAATAATGCAGCTAAATATTTTTTAAAATATAATGAAAATACACCCTTTTTTTTTTAAAGTAACCCAACTAACAATTCCGTGGGCTGGGTACGATAAACTTTTGTATAGAGCAATAATATCCTTTGCTATCACACAATTCAGAAATCCTTGTAATCCTAAAAATAAAACCAACTCTGTAAGTGGCTCCAGCATTATCTCAAGGTACACAACAAGCTGCCCTACCTACAGTGACAAGACAGTTATAATGAAAAAAGTACAATAACCTTAAGAAGTACCAGCTGGCTGACAGCACTAGTTGTTGACTAGTAACAGCCTCAATCACCAAAACAAAACTGATATCTGAAAAATCATCTCAATACACAACAGCAAAAAAGTTTTGACATTTTTTCCAGGGTTAATATTAGTGCTGGAATTTGAAGGAAAGTATAAAATAGAAAAATCAAGCAGAATCCACTGAGACTGCAAATCTACACTAATATTCTAAGAAACTAAAGAGCTCCTAGGAGTAGCAAATTTTTATTCCAATATTTTACACAAAACTTACTGATGCAGAATAAAACTCTCAATTTTAAACTTAATTCTCATTGTGATTAAAAACTTCCTGTTATCTTTTTGGTACCATAATGCAGCAGTACGCGTATATCAGCTGGCGCAGATTTAACTGTCTCTCAAATATTTTCTGGTCATATGGGACCAGAAAGTAACCCCTTATAACAATCTCATACCCAAGTATCACACAGGACTGTTGCTATATTTAAGGCACGGGGCATTTGTATCCTTTAGTGGAGCTGTTTGCACAGGTAAACCCAGTCCTGACCCTCACTACCATTCTGAGTCCTTCCATTTACAAACACAAACCAAATACAGGGAATCTTTACAGGAACTTACACAGAGAGAACGCTACCAACAAAGCAACCAACTTTGTCTAAATAAACACTGATATTTAACTAATTACAACTAAAGATTTCTTATTAGAATTATTTGTACTATCCCCTTCACTTTAATTCAAATTTAAGGTACCTGTTTTGGACTCTAAGGAAGTTTGTTTCAAAACTTCTGAAACAGTTATGTATTTTTGGGAGGGACGAGGAATTGAATCTTACTTTTTTGAATAACAGCACAATTGACCATGCTGTTGTACGTATGCCCAAACTTGATCAAAAATTGGAGAAACTATCCCTGAGTTTTATGTGGAGACAGGCTGTACACAAACACAGTCTCAATTCACCATCTGTTCCAGAAAGATTATCCCATGTGGAAAAATTACTGCTATGCTGCCTGCAAAGAAGGCGAATATACCTGATTTCAAGAAGGAAACCTTCTTGCAGCAACTGCAGCAGTTAACTGAGAGAGACTTACATAGGACTGTGAAATACAATCACAAATAAACTGAAAAAGTCTGAGGAACAAAATCAAAACCATTTATATGCAAGTCTCCTATAGAAATACCTTAAGTAGATCACTAGCTTTTCAAAAGATTAATGTATATTTAAAAATATTTTATGAAATTTATTTTTGCTTCTACAATAGCTTGTCAATATCCCTAGAAATCACTATTAGTTATTGGTTCTTTTAAGAGGTACAAAAATTACTAATTTAAATGCAACCTTATAATTTAAGAGACAAGGTCATCAATAATGACTCAAGTTTTGATAGTATTTTTCCACTAAGGGAATTTAATTTCAATTTATTAAATACTGATACAAATACCCCCATTCTTTTAAATGTCTACAGGCTTATTTCAGCCCTACAACTGATTCCATGTATACGATTTTGGAACAGTTTGAGACCGCTCTTCTCATCTGTCATAGTTTAACCCCAGCCAGCAGCCAGACACTACATAGCTGCTCACTCACGAGCAGGATGGGAAGGAAAACCAGAAAAAATCTACAACTCATAGGTTGAGGTAAGAACAGTTTAATAATTGCAATAAGAAGTACTCAGCATGACTAAAACATCAATGTGGTATCAAAGTTTTTCATAGTGAATCCATACACACAGCACTGTGTCAGAAAAAAAATTAAACCCATCGCAGCCAAAACCAGGAGAGGACATGGAGAATTTCATTGATGTAAATACCAAAGTTATTCATTTAAGCAATTTACCCTGTTTTCAAAAGATTTTTTTTAATCCATTTTTCTAACACCAAATTTAGACTACAGCAAATACAGTTGCTCCAACTCAGGGAAAAAAAAACCCTCTAAGTAAACTGTCTTTTTTTAAAGCAATATGCATCTCTGCTTACTTTTCAAGTATAACACAATATTTGGGAAAATGTTTCCGCATACTTTCCCAGAGGAATGCACCAGAGGCATTGATAAGTCCTTTTGTAATTCTTTGGATCTTGCCATGATCCTTTGCTCTCTTGTGACATTAACTGAGCTTGAAATATACTGTCAGTGACTGGCAAATTCCATAGTTAGTCTGCAAACCAGACCAGTTATTTACCATATCCTATCCAGATTTCACTGGATTATGATGGTGACATTATTATGACAGTCCTTTAATTTCCATGGACAGGGACAATATTTTCAGATGGATTATGATACTGACTCCTTTTCTACAGGTTCACCAAAATATACAAAGAAAGTATTTTAAAACTTGGGAGCACCTATGCTAATTCTCTTGTCAACAACCTAAGGACAGGAAAAAAAAATGCTGCAAAAGGAAGAAAACAAAAAACATGTAGCTACTGAGACTTAAATGACAACACATCATGAAGATTGTTTCGATGAAATGCAATACATTGACACACTTTGGTTTCTGGCAAGTCACATACCAGGGTTGTTTCTCTTTCCCCTGTCCTCTTAATTCCACAGACTACTTTGACATGTTTTTAATGCTCTAAAATAATCTCTTACGCTCAAGCCATGTACCAGAACACTGAGTCTAAAAATAGTAATCTATAGTGCATTATAGTTAATGCTATCAAAGCTTACTTGACATCAGAACAAACAAAATATTACTTGAAGAAGGCACTTGATTATAAAACAAGCTTTAGTTTTCAGAAGTTACAGTGGGGAGATTTGGGGTTTTCTTTTTAGGAAAAAAACTAATAGTTGAGAAATTTATTTTATTTCTTTCATTAACATACATGTTGGGAAATGACTGTAAACATAAACTGTATTTCAACAAACTGTATTTAACAAATTCACAGCTTACTTTCCTTAAATCCCCAATGTCTGAATATGAAAGCCTTAAGAATGGTGCAGAAAGAATTTAGTGTTACTTTTTCATTGAGCCTGCCCAATACAAAAAGGATGTTTTGAGTAAATGGTTTCAAAGAAATTTTCTAAACAAAAATTCAGCGCTAAAAGTTAAAGCTGCAGTTCCACTACATACAAATAATTTCCTCCAAATTCCCTGAAAAAGAATGTTACATTTGTGCATTATTCGAATACTAAATATTAAAAATATTACTGTTATAATAAAAAATATACAATACTTTAAGTTGGGGGTTTCATTCATAATATAGCAAGATCAAGAACAAATTATAGCTAAATTCTCTGAATTTTCCCTTAACTGCAACATTATGGAGTGAAGAACATGCCAGCAATCAGCACTAACCCTGATCACGACCTAGAGATCCGTCCCCCAGCCATGGTTAATGTTACCCAACTGCTCCTGTCCTTGGGATGAGTGTCCAAGTGTTGTTGTGCTGCAGCTATTAGACCAGGGTGCTGGGAAAGCACACGTGTTCAGACAGGAAGAAAATGTGGACAGTGTTCCATTAACCCAGCTTTCAGGCAACAAATGAGACTGCCCTAGCACAACACGGGAATTTGCTTCAAGAGAGCCTCCTAAAGGTCAGGCCTCATTTGAAATGAAACAAAGCAGGAAGCTACAAACCATATAATTGGATTCAACTTCTTCCCTCAGGAAATAACAGGTCTCTTTCCACAAACCTGTGGACACATGAGGATTTTGACCCTCATTATGATCTTGCTCTGCTAAAGAACAAAGGATGACATTTGGATTCCTGCACACATCCAAAGTTTTGAGTTGAGAAAGTTGCATCAAATGATGGTGATAGACTGCACAGACCTTCAAGTTACGTGCTTTAATTACAAACTACAAAGTGATGAGAGAGGAGGAAACCAATCCAATGGCAAAGTTTCTAGCAAACTCTATAATATCAATGTCCTGGCCACCCTGCTCTTGATGCCTGAGGAAGCCTAGCCACCCACTAAGACGGCAAGTGTGACAAGATTGGACTAAGTAGCTCTCTACTTACTGGCTGTCAACTCCACACTCTGAAGAGCTCTCATCAAGAACAAGTGGAGAACCAAGGGTATAAATCCTGAGGCTTAAAATGCTGCTCCTGCTACGGGGCAGAATGTCACATTCATTACCCTCCGTGAGAGAAGAGGCGAAGCACGTTGTGACATTAGGTGCTTCCTGTCCCTTAAGGGTAGGTCGGCACACATGTTCGTGGATGGAATACAGCCCTTACAGTCAGGGCATGAAAGAAGCTCTCTGACAACGCCACGAAACCAGGGAGTCAACAGGAAACTAGCTAGAAAGATGCTGTGAACAGAACTGTCCAATTTTACGCAGTTTGTGAGCAGGAAACGAAATGGCTGAGAACTTTCTTTGCTCTGTGTCACGCTAACCAGAGACACAGGAGAACTCCTGAGACAGCACACTGCTCCTCCGATCCACACTGAGTCTTCTGTGTGTGCACTCTTCTGAGCAAGGAAAACACTACATTACCAGATCTTTTTTTTTTTTTCTCTTCCCTTCCTAACCATTCCCAAGTTATGATAAGCACATTTCTTTACCAAGTGCCTGACCTGAGGTATTTTGTTACTTCTTCTGCAATCACAAAACCCAAACTGAACACCTTGATGCATTCACTTATAAATCCTAAAGAAAATCAAAGATATAACATCTGAATTATTCACGAATCTCTGCAGCCTCTCAAGTCAGGATTGCTTCCAAAAATAGTGAGACAGCTATTTAGTTAATTTTTAAATAAATGGACCACAAAATCCAAAGAAAACCAGAATAAGCAGCATGGTATCTAGCTTAGTTAAGTTTCTAGAAACTGCAACCATATTTTAAGAACTGAGTTAATTTTTATACATACATATATATATATATATATGGAGGGGTAGTTATAGTCAAACAAACTTCCAAGAATGGTGAAAGGCATGCAGGCTCATGGAAACACCACTTAAGCTGTCTACAAAATTTTCAAAGTCCTTCAACAAGGTATCTCGAAGCTAAAACTAAACAGACTAGATATTTTTGAACAAATAAATAACCTGGCACTAATTGATAAGTTTGTGGATAAAGCTAAATGGTAGAGACCTTCAGGGATCTATACTGCTCAGTTTATTCATAAGCAACTTGGAAAATTAGAACAACCATATTAAGATGGTAGAGCCTGCTGACCACATTCAAAGCAGAAATCAGGATTTCAGTGAAAAACTGCAAAAAGACTTAAATTTTTATTGTCAAACTACATCAATGCAAAATGATGCCTAAATGTTAGGACTTTTACCCAAGAAGTAACACTGAAGAATGAGTGTCTAGGTTTTAGTAGGTTGTTCCAAGGAAGCATCTGCTTTTGTGTTTGCAGCATGAAAAGGCTAATTCAATATCAAGATAAAAAGAAAACAACTTAAAAAATAATTATTCCACATGATAAATCCAGTGTGCCTACATCTTCATATATACTATGTTGCTATGTTTCTAGTTTTCTAAAATAGAATGGTTAAAAAAGTTAGAGAAGAACACAAAGAATAAGAGGTACAGAAAGAGTTTAACGCTAGGAAAAGACTACACGAGTAAGTTTACGAAAAGAAAATGATAAAGGGAATGAATTAGGTTCATGCAGTGAAAATGGAAAAGAGAAAAATTCCTCTTTGCATAACATACTTTGGGGTTTATAGGGACATTTCTGATGATCTAAGGCTTAGACTACTTCAGAGACTCTCCCTACAAGCAAACTCTTGATGGGTAGAATGCACACAAGTACTGAACCAGAACTGCCACAAAGAAAACCCAACAACCCTGACTCCCTTACCCCTCCAAAAAACTCTAAAGCTGGTACTGAACAATGACACAGCTATTTTACAATCAATAAAATGTAATTGAGACCAATTTTAGATTATTTTAAATGAAATACATCAACTCGCATATTACACCAAAAGATTTTTTTAATCTCAATCTTTAAAAAAGTCTGTTCTCTCAAGAATCAAGTTTTTAAAAAATGGATGCCACTTAATGCCATTGTTTTTTTAACCTCTCCCAGTCTTATACCAAAGAATTGATCTTGATCTTATTCTACTGAGAAAAGGTGTTCAGAGAAATGTTGTAGTGAGACTAGTGGTTTCTTCCCCTGTCCTTTCCTCTCTCAATTTTCAGAGTATGTGAGAGATTCCAAATTACAGAAATTGCTAAACTACCTTGTTCCAACTTAAGCCCTTAACAGAGGTGAAAGCCACATGACTCACAAAAAAGATCTAAAAGCTTCACCCACAAAAAATTAGTGAAGAAATCAAATCCATGCCTCCATTCAGTACTTCACAAACTCAGTGAAGTTATTTGGTCTGAAGTTTATTATCCAAGCCATACTGCTCTTTTGGAGAAAATTTCCAGCACTTGCAATTTCAGAGAGGCCTACTTATTGATCCACTGGTGACAGAAGCAGGAGATTAAAAAATAATAAAAGTCACTATTAAAGTAGTGAATTATATCCTCAGAGTAAGCAATGCAGAAGAAAAATGTTACCTCATCATGTGTATATCTGTAATCCGCCTTCTTTGACTTGAGGTCCCATAATACCACCGTTCCAGATTCAAAGCCAATCAGAAGCTGCATTAATAAAAACATACATTAATTCTTTTAAAGGAAAAGCAAAATGATACCATTTGCAATGCCTGTAGTTCCTGTCCCAAAGATATGCAGCATAATACTACATGTAGTAACAGCAAGTAGTTATAAAAACAAAAATTAAAGAGGTGAAGGCATCATTGTTAGAAAGGTTTACTCTGTACTTATCCTTCCCCTAAAGTTCCAGCAAATACAATGGACATTCACGTAAAATTAGAAAAAAATGAAAGCATCCTTCTGAAGATTCCTTGGAAATTGTTTTCAGTTCCAGAAGGGTCAACATTAAACCTTGCTATGTGAACTCCATCCTGAGTGAAAATGGCAGTGTTGGAAAAGACAACTTTATTGTGCATTTTCCTCACTGGAATTTATTCTACTTAAATTTGCTGGAAGAATATAATATCTCCCTGAAGTTCTCAATAAGAGTTCACTGCCTATAAAGAAACTATGAACTATGAGCTTTCTCCAGATGTTAATCACAATTGAGATAAATGGCTGAAGGAACAACAAAAACATTATTTGCTCATAGGAGGAAAGCTAGATAACTTCAACTAGATAATTTCCCAAATAATCTTTTTGCAAGAAGCAACATTAAACTTTTTCTGCAGGGAGTGAAGACTCAAATTGCTCATAATGGCTTGTCTAACACATTGCTGAGTATCAAAGTGTTTTATTCTCCTATCTTAAGTGCTACTTCTCTTAATGGTAAAAAAAAACCCAAGGCCAACATAAGGTAGTAGTAACAATCTATTGCCATACCTACAGGTTTTGCCTGGACAGTCTGTTCAGCACATTAAGATTTTCAAGGTGTACAATTGTTTCCAGTACAAAAAAGTAACAGATCTCCTACCAGCTTACAAATAAAATATTTCATCTCTTTCACTGCTATACAGCACTAAAATACCATAAATGAGACATGTTTGACCTAATAAAAGTGAATATTCAATTTTTTCCATTAATATTAAGTATACTATGACTTTAAATTATCTTGACTATCATATGCCATATTTTATAATTTTTCTATTTTAATTTAAAACATTAGAAAAACAACTGTATTTAGATAGCTAAAGCATGAACAAATTTTAAAAGTGAGTACTTGGAGGGTTTTTGCAACTGCACAGGTGTTTCTTCAGTAATGTTTTTTTTATGAGAAATAAGAAAAGTGTAAGGTCAGATTTCAAAAAACTGATTGATAGCCTGATCAATAAAACCAGTAATTTTTAAACTTTAATTGACAATAATTAGATATGGGGTGGAGTAGATAAAAAGAGATAGATCCTTTGTGTTTTCTGGAATTACAACAGCTTTATTGCATTCATGTTCTAACACCCGTAAGCCTGGAATGTGATTCAGACCTAATTCTACAGAGAAACCCATCAGTTATGCCCTTACTGCAGTGAGCTTCACACTAATGAAATAAAGTCTACCCACTAAATTCTCTGCTGGACTGGAATCTCAGGTGTTCAGGATACAAGCTGATAAGTAGCTAAAACTTTCAAGCCACTGTTAAGACAACAGTCTCGTTCCCTCTCTCCAATTTAATCTACTGACATGAAAAACACAAAGTAGACAAAAAAATATTTCTCCTGCATATGTAGAACACTAGTAAGCAAAATGGAATGCCACAGGACAAAAACTCCTGTCTTGCAAGGGAAGGGCTTCAAGAATGTGTACTGTAAAACCTTTTGTCAAGGTGAACAGGTGATTATGTTAATACTGTTTCATAGGAATGAAAAGACAAGTCTAATACATAGATCTTTCTCACATATTTTGGTTGAGTTTACTTTTCTGAAATATCTTCTTGTTCTTTAGGCCAGTTTCATTAGCAGACAGCACCTAGTGATTATAATAAATTGCCTAAAATGTGAGTATGAGTTAGATGTCAAATTCCACAAAATCCCTGCCTCAGATTAGTTAATCTAAAGACAAAGTACATGGTTTTCTATATAAATATGCCATATAAATAAGCATTTTAAAATTCTGGAATAACACCCAAGAGCATGATAAAGTGGAATTAATTTCCATCACACGCTCAGCACTCCAGTTATGTTTGGTGCCTTTTTTGCAGCATCTTAATTTTTATCACCATAAGTAAAATTCTTTGCTATTATTTCCAAAAGTTTTGCAGCTAAGCGTTTTCATCTGTGTTTTCAAATGTTTCCGATTACAAGGTGAATTTTTCCAATAATCTGTTCTACAGTCATGTCTGTACCTTGCTTTGTATTACTTTCAGGGCTTAAAACCTTCATTGCCCTCATATACTTAATCCTTCCTTAAATAGCAGTGGTATCTACACTTTTAAAAAGTCACACTTTGAAAATAATGTATTGGAGAGTCTTTAAACATATCCTACCTTTCCTTCATCCATTGGATTGTCACTAATGTGGACAACAGGTCCTGGGTGAGATTTGGATGACCTAAAAAAGAAATATTTCCATTTTAAAAAATTGTCCCCTGCCCTAAACAGCATCCCAAAATGACTGGAAGTAATACAGATTCTGCAGACTCAGACTCCATGTAAGCAAGTTGTGACATTTCAAAATGGAGTTACTTTTATCTTTAAGCCCATAACTACTCTGCGTATTTGTAAGCACTTAGTTTCTGTCTTAAGGAAAGACTTATTTACTGCCTATTAACAAAAGGGTTACCATTAGCTTTAAAAATTTCATCTCAACATCTGTTGTTACAGAATTGACACGGTTAGATAAAACGTTTACTTTTAGACCAGAAAACAGGTTTTGCCATTATTCATACACTGCCCAAGATGGCCACTGCCACAACAATGCAGAATTAACACTTTTTGTTGACTTCTTGCTGTTGAAGAAGATGGACTAATAAAGAGCTGTGTTTGCTTGAACACCCTTTGGGCAAGTGATGGACTTCATGTCTTTTTGAAAGTAGACATACTGGGAACAAAACACCAGCACAGAACAGCAGCACACAACTACATCTTCTCTCCCACAAACCGCTATATTTGTACACACAATTTTAACATTAAAAAAGGAGGTGAAGTGGCAATAGCTAAATAATGTATTTTGCTCTTGGAATAGACTTATTTAAATCTGCATTTCAGGAAGGTAATTTTCAACTCAGAATACATCAGCCCTTAAAAAATGCATATCTTTACAATTCAGTCCTCGACCCCAAACTGTATAACTGACATATCTGTCCAAGTACCAGCCACACCATATTTTAATATATATTACTTTTTCTTCTCTTTTATCTCCACATAGAATGATTTTTACACCTACTTCTATACTGTCTATTTTGTCTATTTCCATGTGCATCCCAGGAACTATGACAAAATATTGCTAATAGGCAGAAACTTATATTAACATTAACACTTCACATTCATGCAAATAAAAAGCATTTGCATGACTATGTACTTGGATAGTGTATTTAGTGCACTAAACTCTGGAGAATAATAACATTCCTGCAATTGATGTTAACAACAACTGGGACACTCCTATTTCGTCCCCTCCACAGACAACACTTGGTTAAACTCACAGTTCAATGGCTTTATTCCACATGATGACATAGCCTGAGAGAGTAAATGATTCCACATTGACAATGTGAATATTTCCTCTTTCGGTGCCCACATACAGCCATTTGCTTTGGAAAGGCAGATGACAAAAAGTTATCCTGAAAGAGAAAGCCACCAAAAGGGAATTAAATAAATGTCTTTTTGATACCCTATGCTGCAAGGTCTATGCTGCCAAAAGGTAGAAATAAGGTAACAGGCAAACAGGAAGACATAAGAAAAGTTTGAGGTAAAGTAGAAAAGTCAATACATAACCAAAGTAAGAGATAAGCAGACAATTTAGAACCTTAGGCTAAACAAAAAAACCCAGAAACCAAGGTATTATAAAACTCATAAATCGTTCAAATAAAATAAAAAAATGCAGTCACCTTTGAAAATTATAATATTGAATGTATTTGATCAAGATTGCCATCACGTCAAACTTAAAATACAATACTCCTATAGTCTATAAATCTCCCCTTGGAATATATCTACCCCCAAGTTCAAAAGAACAAAGGATTTTAGAAGTTGTCATATGCAGATTAAGGTAGTTTCAAGTAAGGAGACAAAGACAAAAGATTAAACTCAAGAAAAGTAAGTTTACACAGAATCCAAATTAACCCCTAAAGAGCAAACCTCAGAAAAATCCTAAACAATCATAAAACTAATTTTGAAAGTAATTTAAATTTCAGGCTGTTACTTTAATTCAATGATGTTTTAATTTTCTGCCTTACAGTTTTTATTTCTGCTAGAAGAGAGTACCTGCACAAAACTCAACAGCTAACAACTGTAGGTGCCAGAAGAGAATTCCTCTTTGACTGTAGCTTCAGCACAAATACTAGTATTTGAAAACCTGATTATTTCTGCCCCCTTGGGTCCTGATTATTGTTGACTATTTCTTCAAGATAAGGGAATAATGTCATTATGAACTGACAGAAGGCTAACTAGAAATTGGAGTCTAGAAACTTTGTGGAAACTCTAAACCATTTTAATCTGACAGAGTCTCACATTGAAGGAAATTGCCAAATTACTTAGCCATCAAACTTGGGCTTTCAGAAATGCTTCAGTGATAAGGTAAAACAATTATTCAACGAGAATTTGTTCTGTCGGCTCTAATCCTTAGCTTTACAATTTTTTTTGTTCTTGTTTTCTCCCAGTTGGGTTGCTTATTGCCAAATCCATGCATCACTTCACAAGCCTGTTAAGTATTTATGCAAAGAACAGCTTTAGATCCTTTGCATTAGATGCTGTATATGCACACCAACTTGAGCTGAAAGGCTAACAGCAGCAATGAAAGAAATGGCTGTAGCTGAAGAGATGTAGGTTTCAAAAGTTAAGGCTTCTGTAGTGATACTACCTGGATTCAGAAGTGTACCATTTTGGGGTTTTTTCACTTATTTTTTCCTAATTAGGAAATGCTGTTTGCTCAAGCAAATACTTTATCTGCTCTCCAACTCAGTTTCTTGTCCTTGAATATTTATGCCAGAAGGCTGCACTAACTTATTGCATTGACATTTGACAGAAAAAGGGTACTACATAGATGACTTAAAGTGCTCTTCCAACTCACTGAACTTAAAAGAGGTAACACATTTAACTAAGCACACCAATCTGCAAACACCACAGGTTGAAGACTTGTGTTTCCCCAACATCTTTGAAAAAATGTTTTAATGGAAGCTAAATCACATCCATTGGTACACACATACATCAGGCAGGCAGTTACAGAATACAAAGAGACAGCATAATCATAAACCTTCAGCACTCTGCAACACCACAGCTGCTTTTTCGTGCCAGCACTAGACATGCCAGAAGCAGCTGGCAACCAGATCAGTTGGATCCAAAATCATGGCCTAGCAGCCAGAAAAAATAATCAGGAGCAGGGCTGTAGGCTTGCCTTGATTAGCAAGTTAATGTTGTTAATTATAATTGTCCTACACTTTCGTTATGAAAACAAAATCTATTTCGCATCATTTGAAGTGGACAAAAATAAGAGTTGGGACTTCAGCTTTGACTGCTATAGCACAAGGGTAACATTTAAAGAAGTGCCCAGCTCCTCAATATTCTTGAGACTCTTTTTGAATATTCAGGCATATTGAATTTATTGTCTCCCTTGTGCAACTGAGATTAATTTTGTCAAGAGTTAGCAAACAATGAAGTGATTCCATGTCAACAGTAAAAGAACAGAACAAGCAGCTTCACAAAATATTTCCAAACTCTCAAAGGCAGGAGGTTGAAAAGACTTCAAAATTGTAAAGTATAGGCACATAACAGGGTTCTTAAAACTTATTCTTCAAATTATTTTACCGTTCTTCTACTATCAGTCTTGTATGACTTTTCTCTAAACTAAAAAATATTCCCAGAGCCTTTATTTCACAGAACAACTAGTTAAATCCTATAGGAATGGCAGGCTGATCCTGCTATAAGAACAAATATTTCTCTCTGAATGTAGTAAATGTTACTCTACTTGCAAATAAAAATATAGGTATTATTTTATTTTCTTAATAGAAAAATGACATCTTCCAACTTTCAGAAACTCAGCTGTATTCTGGCTGAATGACTCATTTCAGATAATGGCATTTGTTTTAGCAATTTAGAGAATAATATTTCCAACATTAAAGTTCATGCACTGAGCTCCTCTCCTCTGATTGAGGCTTCACCTGTGTATATTTTGAACAACTTTGGAAGTGTTACAGCCCTCTTAAAAACTAAAAATCAGTGAAGCTATGACCATCTGAATGGCCAGCAGCCTTGTTTGCTCTGTTGACAACTGCAGTGATGATGGAAGGGATTCAAACTCCTTTTGGAGAATGGAAACAAAAGCTTAAGAGTCTTCTTGGTAGTGAAGCAGTACTTGCTTATTTGACACTTGGCCATGGAGAGCACAGGGGTTTTTTTCTGAAAAATGCAGATTTTTCTTTCAGAAACCTATCTTTTTGCCACAAGATTAGACTATACTTCATCCATAATGTATTTTAAGATCAACTGAATCAGAATTGGCCATATAATGCTCTAGCCATTTCTACAACTCAAGCACCCTTCCCACTCTCTCCCTACCCACAAATGGATATATACATAAAAGCGGAAAATATAATCAATTGTTGGGAACAAATCAGAAAGACTACAGATGAAAAGATTTTGAACTCGTCTTTCTTGCACACAAACCCCAACTGCCTGAAAACAATGCCGCAGTCAAAAGCAGACTACCATACTTTTCTCCTGTAGCAAGACATTCTGCCCAAAAATACTAAAATAGAAGCATCTGTGATTTAAAATAGTCCAGTTTTGTGCATCTAAAGAGACAGCCTGGGATCGTCCAAGCCTGCAATCACAGAAAGCAGGCTTTTGCAGGCAGCTCTTTCATGGCACAACAGATTCCTCATGTTGTCTCCAAGGCAATTTCAGCTCCCTCAGTAAGAGTAGTACATTTTGTGAAACAGACCAAACTTTTAACATAAACCAGTATTGGGCACAGCATGTCATTTCAAATATTTCACTTTCCCATATCTTCACAAAGAGAAAGATCCCTTTATAGAAAAAAAATGCTTTAAGGAGATTTATTTTTTTCAATATGAAATCTACAGTAAGATTTTAGTATAAACTAACATCACCACTAAAATGAGGTACTGTTATACAATCCCAAAGCAGTCAGGGTAGTTTTAAATTCTAATGTAGCTGTAATTTACTGTAAGCACAAAATCCTTCTCTTCACCGCATACATATTTGCAAAGCCACTACTTCCTCAACTCCCCCACCAAGAAAACAAGCCCAAAATTTTTCTTTCTTGTAAAATGAATTTGTAAGAGTTCAACCAATAGTTCAAGAAAACAAGATTTTATACAGAAAACCAAGTGACACACCCACAGGGAAAAAAAAAAGATAAAAAATTTACTCTTTGTATGCTAATTAAAATATAATTTAGGATATTGCTTGTGGGAGAGTCTTAACAATGACAGGAGAATCTTCAGTAAGTTGTTTGTAAACCTGCTGAAAGGATTCCCTTTCTTAACTGCAGACCATGTATCTTTTCTGATAATCTGACAAAGTAATTTAAAAAAAAAAAAATCTTATGTGTTGCTCTTTTACAACATACATCAAAACAATTAATATAGCAAGTGATAATATTCCCTACAGGAATCTAATTACAGAAATATTAAAGAACACAACTTATTAAATTAATACATAAGTCAAAGAATTAGTTTTTAAAGAGGAAATATTAAGGAAAACTGGCAGGCTGTTAACTTGACTATATTATCATGACAGCAGAAATCCTTCTAAATTAATCTTTACCTTTTCCTAGTCTACTGCATTATGAAGCATTATACATTCTTCAGAATTTTTCACTGCTTTAACAAAGCACAGTGACAAATACTTTGAAGTATGACAAACACTGATAACAGGTTTTATTGTTAAGTCACTAAAATATTTCTAGTGCCTCAGGCTATCATTATAGGTCTGCACTTACTGTAAGTACACCAGCTGCTCAGATCATTATTGTATAGGCAAAATAAAAGCAAAAGATTAAGCTATCAAAGCTGTATTCTGCACACCTTCATCCTCAACCTTTCATGCATGAGATAGCACCATGTAAAACTCAGAAGCTTAGAAGTTTAATTTTAATGTTAGTGTAGACTCCACATCCATGGACTCTTGTCAAAGTCTTCCATGGGCTTGAAAAGTCAAAAGCCAGTGTCAAAATGACAAACTGATGGAAGCAAGCAGTGGCTTTGATACTGCCTGACTGCAGCAAAAAGGTCTTTTTCCACATCTGATGACTTCAATAAGCTTAAAACACCCACCTGTACAAAAAAGGCCTCAAAGACCAGAAGGCATATGCAGAGGAAGAAATCCTCTTCAATGCATCCCAAAGCTGTCCACCAAAAGACCATGTGGGTAAATGCAATACATCATAGGAACTGAACCAGGTACTTCAACACCATTTATATCCCATAGCAGCATTCTAAATGGCGCTTCCTCAAATATATTCACTTGAGCAGCTGCCTCTTAAGGCAGCTGAGAACCACCCATGTTCAGTATCTGAGCTGTGGTAGACACCAGAGGTGCCAAGATGGAGCAAGCAGATATGTCAGAGCAAGATATTCAACTAGCTTGGGCTGACACAAAATGTAACCAGACCATTGGCATGTCAGACACACCAAGAGGAGTTCACATATATGTAGTGCAAGGCATTTCATCAGCAGTAAAAAAGTCTCAGATTTTTGGGGTGTTTTGCGTGAATTCCTTCCCTTCTGAAAAATCCTCTCAGTTGCCTCAAAAAGCATGCAGGAAGTCACAAACTCTAACTGAAGGGAAAAAAAAACATGGCCACAGGAGACAGAAAAATTATGCTTATCACTGATGGAGAAGTCTGTCATTTAGTCAGAACTTAAAGACTAGAGGTCAAATTCTACCCAAGAATGTGGCAGTTGGACACTGTATGCTGCATCCCACTGTGAGAGGCAGTGGGAAAAAATATATAGCTAAGAGGGAAACTGAGGCAATTTAAAAACCAGTTCTCAGAAATTTGAAATTTCTGAGTGATAGGACTTAGCATTTTTGTTCTGCCTCAGTGCTAAAAGCAGCAGAAGACAACTGATGCAACTGCAGTTCCATCAACCACACTGACATGTGGAACTCCGCATGCAAGCATGGCCTCAAGGAAACATTTTTCAAATTAATCTGATCCTTGTGAAAGAAACATTCACATATATGGCAAATCCAGACAGTCAATACATCCATTTTCTTCTGCTAGTTTTTTGAAACGAGATCAATTTCCTAATTATATCCCCTAGTGAATCACCACTGAGCTAAAATTTTAAGCTCACTAGGTAAAAGGCTTTACATGACACCATCAAGGCAAGCAGACTCAGCGATCATTTCTTCTCACTCTGAAGAAAGTAACTTTAAAAAGTGCAAAAAAAAAGAAAACAAACCTCAAACTAGAAACTTAGTTATGTGGGAAAAATGAACCAAAACCCCATAAACAAAGTCTATCATCACCTGCTCTCATAGGCATGAAAACCTGTATGTCCTTCTGCCATCCACAAAGTGGCAGAATTGGTCAGTTTATAAATTCAAGGTGAAAGAAAATTCCCAAGTCTGCTAAGGCACAGGCTGAGCACAAAGTTACAGTATCTAACAAGGTAACATATGTGCCAATAGAAGTTTAAAACCTTATTATTTAGAAGTAAATACAAGTGGGATTTTCCACTCTCTGTAGACAGTATTCTAAACATAATGCTAAAGTTGCTGTTTACAGCAGGATACAAAGCCAAAGATATTTTAAGCATAATTTTGTAACTCTGAATTATGCAGTTTCATGTTGAGGAAAACTATTTAAATCCCACAGCACAGAAGTTGACATATTAAAAATTAAACTGCTATCAATGCATTCAGAGATCGATATGCAGAGCACTTGCACAAAACACTCTATTCTATTTTTATCCCATTCTTGCTTTGTGACTTACCATAAAGAAAAACTTTCTTTTGGTATTAGAACAGGGAATGTCAGCTCAGAAAGGATTTGAGTCTTGGACAATGAAACAAATTTTTCATACTTGTGTACAAAACTGGTTTGCTTTGGCTGGCAAAGGGGCCTCAAATTTGTCATCCCATGCTACTTGTTCTTTTTTTCTTCTTTTTTTTAAACTTTTTTCAGTCAAGTTAGTCTGTCACTCCACCCTCTCAAAGAGGCTTTGTCAAAGTCCCTGGCTGCTTAGTGATGCATGTTTGACCTTTCACACCTTAGACCAGCACCAAGTTTAACAGCTCCTGCATGGCAGGAAACTAAAGCCAGATTAGGTGTGTCTGTCTCTCTGTCTATCTCACAACATGCTTTCAATATTTACTCTATTAAGATCTGTTAACTACACTTATTTCAGAGCTAACCTAGTATAGCATTTATATTTGCTACAAGTTAAAGCAAATTTTAAGTGAATCTTGCATTACTTGTTAGCCAGACCTGTTAAAAGGCTGTGCCGGAAGACTACAGAATTCATTAATAAGTCATAGCCTTATCTCTTGATTTTTTTAATTAATTTTTTTAAAACATGGTTAAAGAACAGTTTTCAAGACTGAGAAAATCCTTTCATCTGGGTAGCTAACTGCTACAGTTAGCTTTCTACACTACAGACAGCTTTTTAGTTCAATTCTAAAGCTTACATATAAAACTGTTATTTAGAAACAAAATCTGAATAAAATTTGCCTGTGACATGTTAAAGTTCAGCTCCTGTTAAACAGGACACAAATACTGCTATTCTGCAATGTCAACACGCTTCTAGGTAAACCAAATCAGTTACATAATTTTAAACCTTAGCCTCTGCAGAGTCCTAGAGTAAATACTGATGCCACTAGAATCATTGCTTCACTCATATAATAAGAGTTCCAAGATATTTAATCTCCCTTCACAAGCTGACAAATTACCATAGAAAAGACAGTTATATGGCTGTGTTGTAGTATACAAAGTATTTTAAATAAGTCCTGTTTGAGAAGTTATCATTATGAACAGATCTTAATCCCACAACATAAAATACTTAAAAATTTTTATTGATTCGGTTTATAACAACTTCATGCTTGTGACTTGTGAACGTAGAGGCTGAGAGAAGCTGACTTTAGACATGATATGGATTATGGTGCTGCATGCCCCAGGACACTGATTTCTCTGATCAGAGAAACACTCAAACACTCATCATGCCCCAGCCTTGATGACCCGCACTTGGACTAAACTCCCTTTGAGCTTATCAGAAACACTGTCTGTTCCCAGGAACTAACAGGTGTCTAATGAACACCTGTTTTTAACGAACAGCCTTGGAAATTTATTTTTCTCATCTGAATAACAACCCAAGTGGAATAATATTTTTGTTCTTGAACATTGGAAGAAAGTTACCAACTCAAATCAGCCAGGATGGAAAATTACAACTAAAGCCCACTCTCTTGCTACCCTATAAACCCTGGTCCAAAGTGAGACCCTTTTGATCTGATTATAAGAGGCCACTGTGTATTAAAACCCACTGTCTAACAACCCTATAAACAGCAGTCCACAGTGAGATCCTCTGAGCTCTCGATTCCCAGAAGATAAGGGGCCAAGGTGTACGTCACAAACACGGATAACTGGATGGCTGTGGAGACAGCCAAGGACTGCTATTACTAGCACACAAGACTTGTTGGTAAAACCAAGGACTATGGGTATTAACACACCATGAGAAAGAACAAGTTTTGGCTGAAGAAGGGGGTCCTGGCAGAAATAGAGAAACACTTTTCCTTCAGGGAGAACACAACACAGTACAATGCAAGTGCAGGAATGAGTGGCAGGAAGTGGACATGGACTATAGGGTGGGATTAAAACCACCAAGGACCCCCAAAGCCCTCTGACCCATTTCCAGAAAGGTCTGAAAGAACAGACTTTGCACAACTATTTTACATGGAAAGCAAGAAACCAATTTTGGGGTGGGGAAGCCTGCCCATGAAAAGGTGTTCCCCCAAGCCTGGGCAGTGCACCCAGGATCCTGGACATCTCATCAGCCAGACCAAGGCAGGTGGATCAATGCTGAAACCAGGACTGACATTCCGTCAGCTAGATAAACAGGGATCAGCAGTTGTCATTCCAGCATCCTTCTTTTCTCCTTACTTTTCTTTTCCCTCTCTTTTTTTTTTTCCTTTAATTCATCCCCCTCTTTAATTTTTCTCTCCCTTTTTCATTCACTCTTTTTTTTTTTAGTTCATCTCTCCCCCTTTAACTCCTCTCTTCCCTTTCACCCTACCCCTTTATTCCAAAACCCACTGCCATATAGGTCAGGGACTAATATGCCCATTCCCATGCCAAGGGTGTAATTCAATCAACAAAATTTGACTGTTTGTGGATCCTCTGACTTTTGCAATTCCTTTCAACCAATGAGCACTTATGAATCTTAGGTACATCCTTCCCCTTAAGGGCAAGTTGTCACACAGAAGATCCAATTTTATTCATGAGCATTCTTCTCAATAAGCTTAGTTGCTAATATATAGAATAAAACTCAACTAAAAAAAGCCCATTTACTTCAGATTCATATAGCATATTGAAACTACTACGTATAATGAATTACCTAGAACCAAGTGCTATAAAGGCCCCTATTTGGAATTATTCAACAGTGAATTTTTTGCAGTATGAGTTCAAATCAAAATATTTACCTGATAGTGAAATTACGTGTTATTTTATAAGCTAGTCAAAATAAAAACACAATATTTGAAAACAGTTAACAGTCATCCAGCATGACCTAAGTGGCTATGACAAACAGGAATCTTACGTGTTCTGGCTACTTTTGTATGTTATTATAATAGACATTTTAAAATTTAAATTGCTAGAAAAATAAGCCCTTGTGTCAAACTGTGCTTACACCACTCATGGTAACTGTGGTGCTCTCATTACCTATTTTAGCAAGACAGGGTTAGTAACTAATTCAGCCTCTAAAGCAACATCAGTGACTGAGACCCCTTTCTACCCCCGCTGAACTCCCTGTGACGGGTTTTGCTACTGACATCATCGCATTTACAGAAAAAGGCTCGTTTAAACCTTTCCCTTGGCTTAAACAAAGATACCCATACATCTAAAAGTCTAAGCCACCTTACAACAGATTTGCACCCAATCAGAATCCCCTCCTCAGATGCCTGTTTTAAAGCATTCGTTGGAAGGCCATGTTGAAGTGTGGTTTCAGGAAACAAACCCTAATTTTACATTCACACTTAAGCAGACACTACAAGCAAAAAAAAAGTCACTGAAAACAAAAAAGGAAGGGAGAGGTAGAAAATTCAGTTTGGGTACACAACTGTATCTCCTACATTTGGACAATCCTCATTAAACTAGTGGTTATAAACTGTATTTCTCTCCATTTGACTTTTAGGCTGCATAAAGGAACACTGCCACTCTTTGGGGTAAAGAATTTGCCTCACTTACCAAAACTTTCTGTTTTCTGTATAACAGTTCAGAATCACAGAATTGTCTGGGCCTGAAGGGGCCTTTATAGATCATCTAGTCCAACCCACCTGTTGTGGGCAGGGACATCTTTCAGTAGATAGTTGATCAAAGCCCCACCCAAGCTCTTCTTGAACACTTCCAGGGATGAGGCATCCACTACTTTTCTGGGCAAGCAGTTACAGCGTCTCACCACCCTCACAGTGAATAACTTCTTTCAATACCCAATCTAAACCTACCCTCTTTCAATTTAATGTCATTACCCCTTCTCCTGTCCCTACAGGCCTTGGTTAGATTTTATGCACGCTGATCATAGAAATAATTTCAAAAGGGACTTAGAATCACTTAGTTATCTACACAAAAAACCTCCAGTAATCTGTATTTATGTTGTTCCTGATGAATTTGCTCATAACCTGCCCTTTACAACAAGGTCACCATTTAACCCACCCAACAGTTTGTTTAGCACTTTGCATGACACTACATTAGAAGGTATTACATAAATATTTAACTTACCTCTTTCTATTGCTACCCACTACTTAAAGCTTATTATCTCCTGCCCTATTCAAAAGAGATACAAGTCACAGATTATTCTGTGTTCTTGCTAGTATCCTTTGAGCTCCCCAAGTAGTCTATCTCTAATGCATACTGTTCAAAAGCAAACACAGCATTCCAGCTGAGATGTTACATATACTGGAAAAGAAGGGATACTTCCTAAAAGGGAAGGACTACAATACTATTAAAAAAAGGACGTATTTTTCAGAAATTAAGTCACTTGACTTCTGCAAATTTAATCTTAAATGTCTCCCTAGCTTCCTTACAATGCTATTACTTGAGTACGAAAATTTTTAGTCAAAATGCAAGTTGTTTTCAGCTACTCTGATACACACAGAAGCTCTAACACTGCAAAATTCTGCTTTGTCATCAAGAGAGAAAAAATTCCAGGTAAAAAATTGAACTAGTTTTCCTGTTGTCTTGGTGCACACACTTCCTCTTGTTCCAAAATTCCTCTGAAGACATACATTTGAAATATGCTATCACTCCACATTTTAAAGGTATGAAAACTGATGTTCAGCAATGCGATACATAAAGGGATAGAAAAGTTAACCCAGCTTAGGTCACTAGTGTGTCTATTCACAAATACTTTGGGCGCTAACAAACTGAAATTCAAACCCAGTGTATACCCAGTTTAATTATGACTTGGACTGCATTAATAAAATCTGATCTTACAATAGCACACAATCCAATGCTAAGGGGCACTGCAATAAAAACCCAAGCCCTACCGTTCCCGGTTAAATTTGAGGGAATGAAGTATAGCAGGTCTCTTCTGGCGCAGGTTCCACAGGTGTAAGGTGTCATCAGCCAAGGCACTCACAAGGGCTCCCTATGAGAAAGAAAAGGTTTTAGTCAACTTGTGTGCGTAACACTAGTAACATTGGAAATACATTACATATTTATTACCAGGATGAAAAAAATGTATAAGCATGTACATCAACACCATAGCATGGATAAGCTCTAAGCAGTAGGAATGAGATAACTGATGTGATCACATGCTGTTCAGCTCACTCATATTTGGTTCAGTGCTGTACTGAGAGGTGGTGGGGAAGGAGCTTTTTCCAGTGTGTGTTCATCAGTTTCCTCATGCCCATCACTGCAGAGGAATCACGCAATGAACTCAGCTGCTAATACCTACGTGCTGACAAAGATAGTGAGGTCTCTCTAAAAACCTGTCCCCAGCTAGCTCAAGAACAGCACTGCTGTCAGATCTCAGCTGCTACATCCCTGGAAACAGACATCTGAAACAAGTGACATTATTCAGTTCACGTCTAGGACTGTAATTCTTTCAAAATAAAATTAACTACCTCCTGAAACTGGGAGTACTATTGAAAAAGTACTTCACCACTTTGAGAGATAACTTGCAATGTTCAATGGCACAAAAAGATATTCCTAGTTCTTGCTTATAGCAAAAGAGTACTCTAGAGACAAAAATATTTTCAGCATTAGTCAAGCATTTTCCAAAACTAAAAAATTTATTGATAATTGTTATTACTGTTTGCTATTTGTGTTACATCCCTTACATTAGCTCATTTTAACACTTGCCTAATGAGAAATTAAAGAAAATATGCTCCATATCTTCTCTGAATTACACATAAATCATTTTACTAACCTCATTAATCAGGAACTGAAGTTGGATTACTGCAGCTCCACTGTCATGTTGACAGTAGCATTCAACTCCTGGCCGACCAAAGCTGTAATTGGTACCATTAAGGAATAATTGTTGTATGTAACAAACAAAACACACACCATAACCAACATTTTCACTTTCACTAATACCACACTCACACAGGCTAACATCCTGCTTCTAGCTAGTGCACTCAACATATCTAACCACACAGAGCTGAGTGATTACCAAAACAGTAATTTATAAATGCCACAAAGTTAACACAAAGAAATTAAAAGGCCTACCTTGGAAAAAAAAATTACGTATAAAACTGCTTCACTTACAGTGATTTAAGGGATTCTTCATCATGTAGAACTTGAAGAATGATGAAGCAGTTATTTTAACAATGTTAAATATCAGGTCTAGAAGAAAACGTAGTTTATCTAAATAAGCATTATAAACAAATGATTACATTTTTCAAATGCCAAAGGATGTTTCTCTCCATTTAAAACATTATTTAAGGATGAAAAGAGCTGGTTAATACAAGGCACATTAAAAAAAAAAATCTGCTGTGACAGAGAGGAGAGGATCAGTAGTCAAAATATGGAGGAGTCAATGGGAAATTATGTATAATGTAAATTTGCAGGATCTCTGTATCAAGACTTCCTGGATTCACACCAGCTATGAGATAGCAAAAGCTTGCTCATTTTCACTCACCCATAAACCAGTCCTATCCTTCCATAATGAATATTGATAAAAGCAGCAGCAAAACAGATTCTTTCACTTCTCCATACTTAACTCATTTATTAGTTGCAAACATTCCGTATTTTAAATGTGGTTATGCAGTTGCTTCTAATACAAAATTAAGTTCTCCAGTGTCTGGGAGATCAAGCAGAAATAACAGAAGAATTAAGCAAACTGGTCCATATTTCATCATCATTGTATGCCCAGGGTTTCTGGAGCATAATTTGTCAGGGCTGAACACCTCTTGTTTTAAAGAAGCACCTTAGCTTTTAAAAGAAAGGAAATCATTCCAAAGCTGGATGCAAAACAGGAATATAGGTACAATTTTTTCTCTCAGTATATGCTAGAAATTAATAAAACCATACAATTCCCACCCATTCTGCAAGCTTTCAATTTACAGAGAAATTGCTGAACAACACCAAAGTGGATAATACGTGCATTCTTAAAAAATACGCGCATTCATGCTACAGACAGCTGAAAGGCTGAAAAGACTATCAGGCTGCATGCAAATCAAAATTCAAACACATCTCCTGCTCAGCCTCTAAGCTGGTGAAATAAAATGTAAGTGGAACAACAGCAGGGAAAATCCTGCTTCAACACACTGTAATATTTTAAACTTTTAAACTTGAGTGACATTCTTCTAGACTGATGAATCTTCATAACATACAGCTAGGTGATGAGATATACACTAAACAGATGTTGAATAATCCAGAAAACTTAATACCTGCTTTTTTCCCTTAAACAGAATTAGTAATTTATTTTTGTTCTGCCATGGAAGCACTTAAAGTGTCAGCAAGCCTCACCTGGTTTTTGTTTTTATTTTACATTCTTATCAATATGGTATTTTACAAAGAAGTCACCTGTATTCCAGTCACAGTTTACAGTTAAAAAAAAAAAGAGCAGAGGGGGTATTGTCTCCACAAACAGTATGTTCCTACACAAACTCAGAATACTTTCAATGTAAAATCATTGCTTTTACATTAACTATGGATTGACTAGACAAATTGCCACATTTAAAAAACCAACAAGGAATACCATAAGTTTCAGAGCTGATTGCCTTTGGCCATGCTCATGCATCTGCATTCACTTGAATTAATAATTATTTTCAGAAATAGACAAAAACAATTTCCAAATGTGAAATTCAGATGCTTACAGGAATTGAATTTTAAAACTTGTTTATCCACACTGACACAGGTAGTTTTCTAATAAAAAGATTTTCCCAGCCCCTCCCTGAGCATCCGTTTACAACATAATTAAATGCAAACCTTGTTTGCAAACTCAGAGTTTTTTTGGAACTGAGATTATACAGCTACCCTGTCTCAAAAAAGGAGGAATATGACCCAGAAAAACAGAAGTCAATAGATTGCTCAAGTTACTTCTTCCTTCAAATTCTATTCGTCAGATGCCTTCTGCAAGCACTTCTGATGCTAATATTTCTGGAAGCACGGTTATAACTAGTCAGTAAAAATTTCATTATTAAGAATATTTCAATGTCTCCTTAAAAAAAAAAAATCTTCCACATTTTCCAGGACACCAGAATCATTTTTCCAGAAATTGGTAAATATGCAGCACTGGGAGTAAGATTACACAAGTTTTAAATATTCAGAACAAATCTCTTTGACAAATTAGTGGAAACCTCACATCCAGATGTGAAAATAGAGCTTGACCTCTTCTATAGCGCTTGCTGTCATTTTAAAAAAAACAAATAGTCCTTGCAGTTAGTCTTATTTAGTTCCTTTACTCAAGGATTATGTCATCTTCACTTTTTCACCCAGTAACTAAAATTATTTTTCCCATCTCAAATTAATATCATCCTCCTAACCAGCATTAATCTTCTTTTCTAAAGCAATGCAAAGCCTCCCAGTTTTGCAGGGTACGCTGAATTGAAAAAGCACGTCACCAAGACTGACTGTGGAAGGATAATACATGCCCGTTTCGGTACATGTGAAGCATTTCTCAACCACACAAAACAGGCAGCAGCCCAGGGAATGCAGTTTGCCCAAATCCACTACACTTGTGTATGTGTGCTTTAGGCAAGGGGAGCTCACTGTACTAAGCAGTGATCATGTACTACATAGTCATTCCCAAAACTGGCAAAAATTATAATGAATAATGACAAGATGAGCAAAGCATTTTAATTTTGTAGACAGGAAAAACTCTCTGCCAAAGACCTAGGGTAGCTCTAGAGGAAACACTCTGCTCTGAGCAGTTTTCTAATCAAAGACCCATCCCTGCTCCTTCAATTCCAAGCAGTTCATTCTACTATTCCTGCTTCACCCCCTATTCCAAATATTAACAAATCGAATAAATTAGTAGCTTCTCAGCTGTACGTCTGAATATTGCTTCCGTGTTCCCCACTGTCATTTGGAAATTAACCCTGGAAAACACTAGTATTTCACTGTCATCACTGCATATTTTTTGGAAAATGAGACAACAAGCTGTGTCTGAGAGAAGAAAGAGAGAACATACTCATGTCCTAGCATCAGTGTTCATTTTCATAACTCCTAGAAGTGCAGGTAATACACAAGAAAATCACAGTATTACCTTAATTTAATATCACATAATAACACTGATTTTACTATAACTTATTAGAAAAGGCAACATTTCCAAAAGATGTTTTTTCAAACAAGCTTCAGACCTAAGCCCACATTTCAAGCATTTCATCTAGCAATATGCAAGTTGTCTCTGCAAAAGACTTTTTAAAAGTTATTACTATTATTTACAGCTTAGCTGCACAGTGGCAACTCAGTGCCCATCTGCCCTTAGAAACCACATTAATTCCAAAATATTTATGAAAGTCACAGAAGACCAGTCTTTTTTTTTTTTTTCTTCATTCTTTAGTTACTCTAAGTAGACCTAGGAAATACTGAGATATTCTTCACCTGTGGTTGACCCCTCTGACTTAGAAGACAGTTGCAAAAACTGTAGCTATCAATTCCACCGTTAGCATAAGGCAGTCATCACAGAATCATTTAGATTGAAAAAGACCTCCAAATTCATCAAGCCCAACCTTTGACGAATCACCACCTTATCAACTAGACTATGGCACTAAGTGACACATCCAGTCTTTTCTTAACACCTCCAGGGACAGGGATGGTGACTCCACCACCTCCCCGGGCAGTCCATTCCAATGTTGAACAACCTTTTCCGTGATGAAAGTCCTCCTGAAATCCAACTCAAACCTCCCCTGGCACAGCTTGAGGCTATGTTCTCTTGTCTTCTCATCAGTTGCCTGGGAGAAGAGACCAACCCCCAGTTGGCAACATCATCCTTTCAGGCTGTTGTAGAGAGTGGGAGGGTTTCCCCTGAGCCTCCTCCGGGCTAAACACTCCCAGCTCCCTCAGCCATTCCTAACAAGACTTGTACTCCAGACCCATCACCAGCTCTGTTGCCCTTTTCTGGACACACTCCAGCACCCCAATGTCCTTCTTCCTCTGAGAGGCCCAGCACTGGACACAGCACTCGAGGTGCGGCCCCACCGGGGCTAAGTACAGGGGGACAACCCCTGCCCTGGTCCTGCTGGCCCCACCATTGCTCATACAGGTCAGGGTGCCATTGGCCACATGCTGGATCATGTTCAGTCAGCTGACAAAAAGCACCCCCGGGTCCTTTTCCATTGGGCAGCTTTCCAGCCACTTCTCTTTCCCCAAGCCTTTGGGGCTGCACGGGGCTGCTGTGAGTGGTGTGAGACCTGGCACCTGGCCCTGTTGAACCTCACAGCACTGGCCCCAGCACACTGATCCAACCTGTCCACATCTCACTGCAGAGCCTTCCTACCATCCACCAGATCAACATTCCCATCCAACTTCATGTCATTTCTGACCTTACTGAGGGTGTACTTGATCCCCTCATGCAGATCACGAGTAAAGATATCAAACAGAACCAGCCCCAACACTGTGCCCTGGGGAACGCCGCTTGTGACCGGACACCAACTGGACACAACACCATTGAGCACCATGCTCTGCTCTGGCCTGGGCACCCAGACAGGTTTTACCCCAGCAAAGAGCACACCTGTCCAACCCACAAGTAGGCACTTTCTCCAGAAGAATGCTGTGGAAAACAGAGTCAAAGGCTTTACTAAAGCCCAGGCAGACAACACCCACAGCCTCGCCCCTCGTGCATGAGGTGGGTCACCTGGCTTCCTAAACCCATGCTGGCTGGGCCTGACCCCTTGGCTGTCCTGTATGTGCCATGGGATCCCACTCAAGATAATCTGTTCCATAGCCTTCCTGGACACCACGGTCCAAGGCTGACAGGTCCCTAGTGCCCGAGATCCTTTGTCCGGCCCTTCCTGTGGATGGGTGCCACATTGGCCAACTGCCAGCTGACCTCCCTGGGTAGCCAGGACTGATAAATGATGGGGAGCAGCAGCTTAGCAAGCTCTTCCACCAGCTCCCTCAGCACACTTGGATGAATCACACCGGTCCCATAGACTTACGAGTGCCTCAATGGCTCGGCAGGTCACTAACTACTTCCTCCTGGACTACAGGGGGTCCATTCTGCTTCCTGTCCCTGTCTATCAGCTCAGGGGGCTGGTTACCCTGAACTATACAAAGACATTTATAATTTAAATTATCTTCCAAACTATCACCACACACATATTGGCATCTTTATTTTATCACACTATTTAAGACTGATGAAGTCTTGCTAGTACAGCAAAGACAGACTAGGTATCAGATTTGCCACTGTTACAATAGCTCAAGAGCTTTAAGACAAATCTGAAACTGTAGCAGCTTTTAATATTCATTCCTAGATACTTCTCAAAACTGTAGCTATACTTAAACATTTGACAATTTTGAAAAAAAAAAAAATAATTGGCTAGAGAAAGACACAAACCACTGATTTGAACTGCATACAAAACAATAAAAACAGATTACTCACTCTATTCTTATGTATACCAGTCCATAGCAAACAGCTTTCCAGGACTGCATAATATACCTACATATTTTACTACAGTCATGTATGTGTGGCAGTTTTACACTTAATCAGACCCTGAATCATTTTTTAAAAATAGGCACCACTGTATCTCATCAAATCTAATGAGTACTAATGAGTACTATTACTTTCACATACACAATCTACAGCAACCATCTCAAAGAACAATCTGTCAAGACACAGTTACTTAACAAGAGAGAGTTATTCAAAAAGTCAGAAAGTAGTACAGTCAAACACTGTCTGCAACATATACTTTGACCTTTCATATCCATGTACTACCAAACAAGACAAAATATAATTTGTCCTTTTGCGGGAAGGGAGGGGAGGATAAGGAAGAAGGCCAATGATGTTTGTTCTTGTGTAAGTGCAGATCAGCTTCCCTAAGTATTCACTTTGTTTATAGAAAAATGCTCAGCTCCTTTAAACACCAGAAGCCAAATGATTCAATGCTAACTTAAAAAATAATCTCAGACTGAGAGAGTAAAAAGGAGCTCTGTTTTGAAAAATACCGAAGTCTATAGATCTCAGTTAAAGTTTGTTAACTGGTTTTTGTATAAAGGACGTTGCAGCAATTCTAAAGCACAAACCAACCTTTTCTTCCCTCAATTTGCATGAGTTTTATATTTTAAAATTAAACAATGATTGAACTAGTTTGCATGTAAACTGATAGGGAACAGGTAGAGAGCAGTAACTTAAATAAAATTCATTTTTTAACAACAACAGACAGGGGTCAAAGCACTTCTCAAACTTTGAAGTTGCTTACATAAATATGACCAAATACAGCATTTCTCAAATAGCTATGAAAAGCACCAGCAAATTTTCTGTAAAGGCTGTATTTGGCAGAATTTTCTCAGAGCTTCCAGTGAGAGGCAATCATTCATTGGAACAAGATGTAATCGAGCAGTACAAATGCAAACAGGATAAAAAAAACCCCATGATTTAAAATTAAACAAGAAACAAAATTGGTTTTAATGATAAGTTTCTATATGCACAATTCACAGACAGCAAAGCATTCTGTTAAATGAAGAGGTAAAAACATCAATTTTGACCAAACATGAAAAAAACTAAAAAGGCTACAGGTTTTGCTTGATTTTACTCACTTTGCTTTCTGATACAGGTTGTACTCCTTTAGTCTTAAGAGCTGTATTTCAGCACTAACCATGCAAAGAAGGTGACAAATTCAGTACTTTTTTTTGGGTGGGATGGAAGAGGAGAATAGTAGAACACAAGGGTAGGAAACTCTTACAAATACTGGTTCCTATGACTACATAAGATGCAGTAAAATGGGTGGTAACTACTAATTCACTAAGGTTTTTCCAAAGACTGCATTCAGAAGAATAAATACAGGAAATAATTATGTGTTTTTGAAGAACTTCATCAAAACTCAGAGGTAAAACCTTTGTATTCTGTTGCATGCTTCCAAGTCCTGCTCACCTGTTATCCATTTAATTCAGTTTAGTTTTCAAGTCAAATTTCAATGTTATTACATACTATATCACAACATTAATAATTAACCAGGCTTTTCCTTTTTACATCCATAGCTTCTCAGCCAAGGGTAAAGGCAGGGGTATTCTACACTCCTAGAACTGAGGTATACTTGGAATAAGAATGATGTCTCTTCCCAGAGTCCAGATATTTTGTATAGACACTGCCAAGAGCAGCATTACCAAGTGTAATGTTCTAGAACTAGATGCTAAGTGAACTTATACTTATTTAATTTAGTTTATGAAAGCATAAATAACCATGGATATTATCTAATAAAAAGACACTTTACATTTTCGAATAACATAGCCAATCCTTGCCCAATCAATTATTGTCTGTCAACACCTATTTCTGACTGCAAAGCATTTTGCTAGGTCCAGAAATCTCTTTTCATTCACACAGCATGGTCTAAAATACTTCCCTTAACTCTTGTCTGACAAGTAAATTCTCAGAGTTATTTCCAAGTCACCATCCACTGGACAGCAGTGACAGAAAACTAACTGTAGTCACCAGTCATTCCATCTCAGCTTTGCTCACACACAAGCCCATTCTCCAATCCCCCTCCCACAAACTTCACAGTGGCAAGTGTAGTCTTCCAAGAAAATTTTATTTGTACCTCTTTAACCCTTTACATCATTACAGGGTTATATAGAATAAGACTACAGGTACTATTATAACTTATGTAAAATACATTGTTTTGTGTGTCCCCCTTGTGTTATCACTCAGCAGCAATTTATGGTTATTGTCACATCTTTCCTTTTGGCACCAATGCCTTATTTCTCAAATTAATTATTAATCCCTTTTAAATTTACTACTACCTCAAGCCAGGTTTTGCCCCATCCTTTGCTATTCAATTTATCACTCTTCATAACCACTTTCACTCACTTGTTTTGATAAAGGCAGCAGAAAAAGCAGGTGACTTAGGCATAGGAAGAAGTCTTGAAGATCTCAAATTGAACTGGAAGTTGGTCATGTGTATAGATTTCTTCCCCAGACTTTGCTGTAGTTTCTCTCTCAGTACTGATATCAGTTCCTTCCTTTGGACTTCCTTTAGCCCTTGACTTGTGGATGAGGCTGACATCTACCCTTCTATTTCCCACACCACTTTGCATCCTACTAATGATGGAAATAACTTCCTCTTCCAAACATCCTTCTGAAGAAAGTTTAATCACTGAAAGTTTTATCAGTACAGTGACGCAGGTATACCACGTTTCTGCTTACACAGCTTTTTGAAGTAGTTACCAGCAAAGTCACTTGTTGAAGCACTAAGCAGGTCGTGGATTAGAAGCACCAACACTTCCATGGCATAGGCAAGAAGGAGAAACTGAGATCCTAAATCCAGGTAGCAGGTACAAGTTTACCTCTTCTGTCTACACCAACATGATACAACAATCTGCCCCCAGACTCACAGCCATCACAAACTATAAGATCTTCCAAATACCACAAGAGCTGTTCACAGGCAGTACTGCTGCTTCTGCTTTTCAAATATTTCAGCTAGCAGTGTCTAAACACTAGTAATTCAAACATAATGGAATAAATGAGTCTTGGGACAAAGTGTCCCTTGTCTGCTCAAAGGCGGTAGAGACTTCTTAAATATTCTCATTCAAAATGACACTAAAAATTGTTAAAATTAGCCTCAAGTGTGAGCAATCAACAGCTATCCTTTAATTGCTACTTTAAGTATTTTCGAACACTAAGACAGTGTTTTTCACTTTATCTTATCTTAAGCCTCCTCAAGTTCTGCTACAGCATAATTTTTAGTTATGAACTGAGAAACTTACTATTTCATTACTATCAAAATACTAGTGACCATTTATAGGTTTGCTCAAAATTACCACCACAAATGAAAAACCAAGGTACAATTCCAACAATTCAGTAGATGGCACTATTCCACAAAAATCAAAAGAGGAAACTATGTCCTCATATAAACAAGGGCTACCATGGAGCTAGAACTGTTCTTTCAAATATGCAAAACCAATGCCCACTCATAAGAGTGCCTTGCACATTTTTGTGTTTTTCACAGAATATGGAAAAATACATGCCAAAACATTAAAAGCAATTACTGTTTTGTGGAAATGCCTGTAATTTTACTTAGCTATTTTGTCCAGGCATTTGTGCTATTACATACAGCTCCACTTCACACCACAAAAATAGCTGCATACCAGCACTGCATAAAGTAATATTTTTATGGTTTGTGTTTACCAGAAATCTAACTTGACACAGACTATTAAAAGGTTGACATTGTCCCTAGAAGTTGCTTATGCAACCTTAATTCACATCTCCTCAAATGCATGATGGTAATTTATTTGTAAAAGTTAAGGCACTAGCTCAACATCAATTGTAAATGTTTTGCATTATTCAGCTTAATTCGTTTTTAAGTGCCAAAAAGATAAGTGGTCACTGACAAAACCTACATTGCCAGATTTTTAAATTTGGCATTAAAACATGTATCTTCAATAATATTGAGCTGTAAAGCATAGCCTTAAAAATAACACTACCCATTCCATCTTAACTCTTCTTTCAAAATTGATTGCAGGTGCCACACTAGATCCTGTCGTTTGCTCTCTTTCTCAGTGTACTTGAGGACTTCAGATGGGTCCTTTTCTTAGCCCCAAGAAATGCACCATTGGATAGAGCTAAAGAGTTCCCACAGGAGTATAAACACAGAGCTACTGTTTTGTACAAGCTGTGGATGTCAGAAACCCAAGGGTTTTTCTTAGCACTGGGAAGGGAATGATTCAAACAGTGTTATGAGATTTCCAAGTACCCACAGCCCAGTTTAAGACTACAAGAAGATGGAAAACAGATCAACAGAAAAAGCACGGTCCAAGGTAGCTCTCCTATGCATCCTTCCTGCAGTTTTTCCTAGTAGGTACTTTAACTACTAGATGGAGGGAAAATATTACCTTGCAACTGTAGCCTCTGATTTTTTTTAATATATTTTAGAAAATTTCCCCATCTCTTATTCTCTTTACTTCCAGCTCCTGTCACATTCCAAGTGATGTCTGATACGTCAGGCAGGGCTCACCTGCCCTGCTATTACAAGAAGGTTTGGTTTACCAGCAGAACAAAAAATAATCTAAGTCTGAAGAGCTATTTCAGTCAACTTTGACTGAAGACAGGAAGTCTACAGATAATACTTTGCCATAAATTTTATGAAAATAGGAAGCTGGAAAGAAGGGACTAAGGAAGCTGGAAAGAGGGGAAAAACTTCAGATTAGGCCCACGTCCCATCCAGAGCATCAGCTCAACATCCTAAAATACAGGCTGTGTGTAGCCACAGGAAGCATTTCAAGAGTTACAACACACATGTAACAGTACTACAAGATTGAGTCATACGGTAGCAAGATTCACAGTGAAAACATCTGTCCTTCCTCTAGATAAAAGTATTCAAAACAATAGATATCCATATATTACAACTCACTTCACATAACTGAATCTGTTCCAGTTCCAAGGGAATTTGAACTGCAAATCGTTGCTTCAAGACCCTCAAAGACACAGAGCTATACCTGCTTGTGCTGCTCAGAACTTCTGGGTTTCTTCCACAATCCTGTACCTTAACAGAAATACGAAGCAGTATTTCCTCATGAATAAGATGGTCTTAAGAAAACATACAAGCAATGAAAGTTAAAGGATCTCTGATTTAGGAGCAAGGAAAGGTTCAGGCGGTTGGGTTTGTAAAGAAATTTGAGCATTTGTGTTTCATTTCAATGTGAAACACTTCCTGGACAGTCAAGGAAAGGCTGCAAAAACAGTTGAGGTTTTCCTTTCCACACAGCACTTCCATCTCCTTCACTCCCACCCACCTCCCCAAATGCCAAGAGAACACACTCACATTTCCACTGTTCCTCTCACTTTTTTTACCATGGTAAAGAGAAGGCAATGTGAAGAGCAGGTCTGCACAAAGATATGCTTGAAGGAAAATACAGCAAGATTTCTCAAAATTATTACCTTCAAAGTGACTGTTGTTAAAGTACAAAACTAAGGAAGTTTGAACCCTTCTTTTAAAGCAATTTGGTTCTCACTGGAATCTTCAGCAACTTATTTACACTAGAACCACTTACAAGAAAGTGAAATGGCTGCTGTTTGGTTAAAACCTAGCAATCATGCATATTCCAAAAAAGTATCCTCAATCATCACCACGAGACACAGTACTATCCCAAAAAGAAAATTTAAAAAGAAAAAAATAAAAATCACTTGCTGTTTGAGGCAGACTATCACCACAGTCCAGAGTTTTACTGAGGTTTTAATGTTTAAAGCCTGAAGTTACAGATGTCAAATAGACAGGGTTTCCTACCTTCTCTAGGGAAGCTTCCAGCTGTGGAAAAGAGCACTTCAGAAATGCCATAACATGAAAATATCCAAGGGCTCAGACAAAAGAAAAGCATTGTCTGAAACAGGACTCTTCATCCAACCTCAAGATAGTATCTAAGCACAAAATCCAGATCATTAAAAAAAATGTGGCATTGTAGCCCCATCAGTTCAGACCTGCTTTGAGTCAGAATCTGCATTTATGCAGTGTAATTTAGTGCTTAATGTGTTTTGATTAAGTATTTGGTTTAATGATTTGAGTGCCAGATAGCTTTTTCTACTCAGCAATAGAGAAAGTGAAATTAATTAGTTTTGGAAGTTCACTTCTGTAACACTTTCCCTCAAAAATCCAAGAGGAAAACAGACGTAATTGTCAGCCAGCTATGACAATGCACTAGAAGCTGTATCCTGGGGAAGTTTTATGTATGCTTTGCATGGTGAGGAATAAAAAACATGAGCTGGAATAGTAAGCATTTCAGTTGATATGTGTCAGACAAGTCACCTGTGGCACTCCTCAAACATTTACTAGGGAAAAAAAACCAACCAAACAAACCATGGGGGAAAACTATTGTTTCCAAAATTTCACTAGAAAAGTTTGAAGAGAATAAATACCACCTTTACATGGTACTGTTCAAAGTTTATTTCTTCTTTCAAATGTTAGCACAGCAGAATGGCAATGGAACAGGAACAAATAATCCCGTTGTATATTTACAGTGGCAAATAGCGCTGTGTGAATTTAAAAATCAAGCAAAGCATTAGACTTCCTGACGGTAAAGAATTCCACCAGAACAAAATTCAAGTTAGATACGTATAAAGAGATAAAAACTAAGGAACCTTTTCTGGATAACTGCATGGAGATTCACTTTGAAGCATTACAAATCTGAAAGTGTTTTGCCTGCAAAGAATCCCTACTTCTTTTGCAACAGAAGACCATAAAAGTTCCCAACTGATACATTAAGCACTGCAACCTGAAGTCTGATTACTACTCATTTTTCCCTATGATGACCCAGGTTCCAAACTTCAGTGTCCACGAACAGCTGAAAGAAACAAGATCACCCACAATTTCCCTCTCACCCTCAGTCTGCTCGACTCCCTAAACTTGGTGAGTCTGTGGAGAACTGGCAGTCTTCAAATTCACTGTCAGGTAACAAGACCTCCGAGTCAGGACAAAAACATTTTGACAGAATCAAGCCTTACCCCTCCTCACAAACCACATGCATGCACAAACTTAATCCACTTGAAGCACAGGAGAAAGAGGAAAGAGTTAAATAATCCACCCTAGATCACCAGAGACTTAGGATAGTCACACTCCTGGAAACTATTCATGGACAAGGGCTACAATTAACTCTACCAGAAAAAGCACTATACTATAAAGCACACCTGAAAAACTGAGGTAGTATTTTTTAAGAATTATTTTTTGAGAGAGGAAACCAGTCACATAAAGATGCTGAAAAATTTAAAGACTAAATTTCAAAAGAAAAGTAGAAATTATTTCTATTAACCAATAATTTCTAATAAGGCAAAACAACTATAAAAGAAAATATCTTCATATGATCTGCTCAAATAAAACTGAAATAAGGAACATTAATTAGTGGCCTGTTGCAAAAATCCAGGATGAAATCTATTTTACTAAAAACCACTGTGATAAACTGATACATGTATTCCAGTCAAGCATCAAGAAAATTAGTACACTGAATGGCATTTATTAGTAGTCAAAAAAATAAAAAAAAAAAAAGGAAGACAACCTGAGATCTAATCTAACAAACAATACCTGCGAGCAGCACTGAGCTACTAAGGCACTTTAGACTACTAAATATTTTTTAAAGTTCTTGCTAGGAGCTGAAAATTATATATTTATAGTGGTTCAGTATCATTCATACAGAATGAACTTACACTGATCATCTTTACAGATTCTTCACTAAAACACTAAGATAACACTAATAACAAGCAGCCACAACTGAGTTTAATTTCATCAGAAGTGAACTTTCCCCAAATTAACAACAGTTGTATAATTTACAGTTGTTGTCTATACTATAGCAAATAAAGACCGAAATTTCTAGGGTGGTATTTGTGTAGAATGAACTATGTGGATAAAGTTTTCAAACTATGCTTTTAAATATTTTACCTGTATTGTAATCAAAATCTGCTAAAGTCAAGTTTGAGAATAAATATAATTTCAGAAATATTTTGCAAGAATAGTCTCGTTGTATGAGCTTTTCTACAGCAAGAGAGATTATACTTGTAGAAATGCCAGTCTGTTACTCTGATTTTTTTTACTGATTAAAACAGCAAGCATTAGTAGTAGCTGCTTTGTCAAATTGGTTACAATTATTCTAGTAGCACACTAGGACCTCTGAAGAATGGCACAAAGTAACATTTCTCCCTTAAAACCTACTCAAGGGCATTGTTTCCTGTACTTGCCCAGCACTGTTCACATTGCAACAGTAACTTCTGCTGCACGCAAAAAAGTGAAGAAAGAGAACATTATCAGATCACACTGCGATCATCACGCTCCCGTTTGCACAACGGCTTCCTTGATAAACTCACCACTACACTACACTTCAGCAGCCTTGGCCTTTTAGTTTTTACCATACCATAAATACATTTTATTCAACGGTTCAGGCATCTCAAATTTTGTTTTAGTAGCAAAGATGTTTCCTTGCTAACAAACCAGAAAAGCTAAGAAAATTTTAAGTTGTATCCAAAAAATTATAACAATATGAAGTACTAAGTTGAAATGAAGAAGTGTTTCTGGTTATATGCTAAGATATAACTCTGCAGTTTCTAAATATTTTTAAACCAAATTTCACTGTTAGCATTATCTGATGTGCTGCTTCTCTCGCTGGGAATTGCCAGCAGAAAGAACAGATCATCAAAAGTAAATACAGTTCATTCAGAAAATGCCACCTCCTCCCTGCTTTTTTTCTTTTTTTTTGTAGTCCAGAACAGCATTTATTTTATCTGGAAATTATTGGCAGAGTATTCATAAGGGAAAACAACTGCCAGAGTTCAAAAGTAGTTTTTGTCCTTTGCTACTCAGGTAAGAAAAGAAACAGTATTATAAAAGTTAACTCCTGCTGCCTCTCCTGTAACATATGTATGAATCCAATGCTCTCCTTTTTTTTACTAAACCTTTGACTATTAACATAACTGGGATATATTCACAATACTTCCAGGGGCCATGTCTGTAAGAAAACAAGTATAACAGTCACATCCTAGGCAGCCACATATACTGGGGGTAATTGAAAAAAAAATTGGACCTATACCTTTGTTTGGGGTTTTTTGTTTGTTTGTTGGTTTTTTTTCCACTAAAAGATAGAGAAGTAATTACAAAACTTTAAGGAAACGGTAGTATTCTTTGTCAGTGGTTGCTACTTGAACACTATTTCCTTTGACCAAAAGCCCTTATGAAAACATGGGGAAATTACTAACACATCTGTGCTTTTAAGACATCGACTACCTGATCTCTCTTTCCAGGTTAATAACTCACCAGGATTCCTTTCTAAAATGTTATGTTTCCCATCTAATTATTTAAAAGAATGAGGGGATATTCATGCCAGCTTTTTTTTTTTTTTCTAAGTTTCCTCTATCTCTGACATTTAGGGGTGCCTCCGAAGGGAATCTCACTGCATCAGTTTACTATAAAAGTTTGGAACACATATAAAAGGGAATGCCAAGCAAGTTACTGTTTTGCAACCCATTCTCCATATTAATAACCATCACTGAAGCTTAGTAACCGTACCTCTAACACCAACATTACAAAGTTCAGTTAAGAACATTTTTCAGCTAGGAAGATGAACATCTGCTCTGTTTAACAAGGTAATATGACTGGATAGAGCATATGCTAAAAAATTAAGACAGCCATGTTAATACTATCAATTGAACATCAAGTGATCGCAAAAAAAATTAGTGTTCTATCTTTTTCCGTAATGAGCAAGCTGGAAAATGCAAATAGGTTTTGTCCATCTGCTGCTACTCACTACGAATCATTGTTATTAGCTGGGAAAGAGGGAGGGCCTAGAGTAGAAACTGTTATCAAAAACATTGGACACCAGCTGGATTACCTCTTTAGCTGGCTACTCTTGAAGTGTTAAATTTATCATCATTATGTGAACCAAAAATCTAATTACATTAATTGTACACATACAGAGTACAAGCTGGGCAGCAGCTTCAAGAGGCTACACAATACAAATCGCTGCTTGAAATAACATGAATCACAAAAACAAACTAATAGCTCACTAAGTAGAAGTACAAAGGTCTTGCTTCCTTTGGATCTGCATCCTTTCTTTAGTTCCCCAGCTTACAAAGCACCAAAATTAAACTCCTGCGAAGTTTACACAAGAACACAGAAGCAGGAAATGGCAATTAATTCTTGGAGAATCCATGGGAGATGCTTCATGAAACAGTGAGTTCGATCTATGGCCTTCTCGGTGGAGAACCTAACCTCCTCTCTCCACCAGCACTGCTTGTAAGAGCACTGTGTGGTTTGAGTAGGACAGGCTACAGTGGCCACTGCAATTGTATTACCTGAACCTCAGAAGGAAATTAAGCTTCAGGTTTTCCCAAACATAAATCAGCTTTTATTACTACCTTTTTAAGGTGTTTGTAAAACAAAATCCCATTATATTTAGCAAAACAGGCAAATAAAGTAGCCTTGAATTATTTCTATCAAGCTATAAACTTCTCTTTGTTCAACAGCAATCAAGTAATTGATTTGGTCAAGTGTGACACTTCAGACTGCCATTTTTCAAGTCTTACAAGATCAGCATCACTGTTATTACAAAAACTTTTGTTTTCATGTTTTAACAAAGCCATCTGGACACAATCCTGAGTAATGTTCTCCAGTGGGCCCTTTTTGAGCAGAGGGGTTGCACTAGATGACCTCCAGTGGTCACATCCAACTTTACCCATTCTGTGGTTCTGTGAACCTAGCATTTTCTATACTAGCAGACACACATTTCAAGCTTCACATACTTTCACTAGTCTTGACACTCAAAATAAAATTCAAAGCAAAGGAAAATCTCTAAGTAATTGAAAGCAAATGAAAAATCTCAGATCTCTCAAGTAAAAATCTGTAAGATTAGAACTATTGTGAACAGAAGACTATGAAGGACCTACTCCTGAACATCAATAAAAAATTTTTACTAATACAGTTCTAAAATCAATCTTATTTCAGCAATTGATATAGCTGTCTCAATACAAGCACTATCAATAACTAGATTTTTTGTTTAAGCAAAGCTCAGGGATTCAAAATATACTGAATCCTTGCACAAAGTGATTAAGTTAAAATAAGCAGTACACTGACCAAGGATGTCATCAAGTTGTGCAGATCCCAACACAAAACCAGATTTAGAATTTCTTAACAAAGAGAGATTTTTAAAGGGAATACAAAATGGTTCTCATTTGTGTCAGTCTTAAACTGAACATCAGTGTGCCAGAACTGAAGGACAGCCACAGAAAATGTAATTTCATTAATGCATTGTAAAAATCACAAAGAATCAAGATTCAGTATGAGTCCCCAGAGGCTGACAGAACTGCTACATATTTTAGAAATTTACTAAATAAGGCATTATACCACTCTACCAGACCTCTCTTCTGAAATATTTCAATTTCATCTGTTTCAAAGACCTTCATTATTTTAATGTGTTTCAATTCAGTGACACAAATATCACAGAGAGATTTAAATTATGTCACCTCTGTTTGCACTGAAAGTCAACAGTGGTAGTAACTTAGTGCTTCCTTTGATAAACATGTGAGCCGTGCAATTATCAAGTGCCTACGATAGATGTGTTGGCATGAACAGGGTCGCTAAGTTATCATCAATGCTATGAGGCCACACTTGACTGACGTTCAAGTACCAACTACAATACCACAATTGAAACTTATGGGTCAGCAAAATAAGGTAACTTCAAAAGCTGCTGGCAGCCAGCACACTGGCAGTGGGTAAGCAATGCAGTTTTGCCTCAAAAGTAACACAAACTTATTCCTCATACTGGCAAACAAATCATGTCAAAGAATTAGATCTCTGGGAAAGCAGAGTCTTGTCTACTTAATGAGAAGTACTTTGCAGGATTAAGAATCAGCATTTTTCAAAAAAATTATGATCAGTTTGATAGTACATTTCAAGATAGGCACATTGAGAGCAGCAAGAGGAAAAGGAAAGACCCAAAAGATTAAAGAAAAAGACCTACCACAATATTAACTCTCTCAAAACTACTAAGAACTCTAATTTTTTTCAAAATTTAAAACCATTACCAGATAGATAAAATCAAGGATTAAGTGAACTGTTCCCAAAATCCACATCCTGCAATTTTGTTTATCTCCATATTTAATGTAATATTTTGCAAGTTTTATTGTTTTTTGCTGAAGTTTTACATAGATAAACCAACTCCTAGTCACCTTAAAGTTATTGTGTAAGAACGCTTATCTTTACCTTTTGAAACCTTTGTACGACAAAGGCACCTGGACACTTAGAAGTCTAATGCAGTTACAAAATTTCTGTCAAAGTTTTGTTAGGAAGGGTTTGCAACCTTGATTTGTACCTTACCTTTAAGCTTTCTTTATCACATCTCAAATCTTAAGCTGCTTCTACTTTTCCAGACATGACTTTACTAGAACGGCTCATGTCATCTCCTGCAGCAATAATGCTACTTCAGTTCTAAAAGCCCTTCCACAGTGATCGAGAGAGATCAAATATAGTAAAATGCTGAATTAAGAGCCTAGTGAATTGAGCAGTGTACCACAAATCTGAAAGCCTAAGCTGGATCCCAGCCATCCAATTTCCTGTTACAGTTTAGGCTAACCTCATCAGATCATACAATCCATATACCACCAAATAGCTAAGTGGTACAAGGAAACAAACTATGCTAGTGCTACAGTAACACACACTTTCCAAATATTTCCTTCCCCAGCCTCACCATGACCCAGCAAGTTTGAAGCTGCAAGGCTATATTCATTAACTTTCTGCTCTGTCAGTAAAATACCTACATGGAAGTTTTCATTGCAAAGTTCGCTTTTGTAAATTATGAGTTTCAATTCAGTTATACTTCAGGTATTTTTGAACAAAGGCAATTACTACTAAAAGTTGCATTAGTAGAATTAAAGTATATGCAGTCACGCTTCAAACATGCTGCAGTATAGACGTCCCCACAGCCACAGTTGCTCCAGCATGGCCTTACCACAGTCCCTTCAGAAATAAACCTGCTAACATGGCTTTACCCATGACTGCAGTCCTGCATGGGGAATACCTGTTCTGTCGGGGGCTTATCCACGGCCACACCCTTTCAGGTGCTCCTGCATGGACTTATCCACAGCCACTGATGGTTCAATATGTACTGCTGCAGCACAGATTTATCCCCGGACCTCAATCCCTTCAGAGGTGTTCTTGCTGCTGCGCTGACAGAACCACAGCCACTTCGAGACCTCCCTGCTCCCACGTGGCCTCAGCCACAGGTCCCGCTCCCTTTGACTGACGCTCCCACTGGAGCCCCAGCCAGCCCAGGCCAGCAGCAGACACACAGCGAGTCCCTGGCCACCTGCCATCCCAGGGCATCGCCACTGCTGCTATCACAATGTTCCCAGGCACAGCACAGGGAGGTGACAGAGCAGCACAGCAGCAGCGAAAGCAAAAACCAGCCCCTAATGAGCACTAGGCTCTAATGTACAGTCAGGCAAGCGAGGCTCCTGACAAGCACCTGCCAATTAATAGCTAATCAGCAACTACAGCTATAAAGTCAATCTAGCACATTCCAGTCAAACCTGTCATTATCTCAAATCCTTCGAGCTGCACATTGGGTATCACAAAGGATTGTTGCAGTTTAACCCCAGCTGGCAACTAGGCTCCACATAGACACTTGCTCCCTCCCTCTGGTGAGATGGGGGAGAAAAATTGGAAAAGAGAGGAAATTCATGGTTTGAGATAAAAAATGTTTAAAGGATAAGGCAAAAGCCACCATGCACACAAGCAAGGCAAAACAAGGAATTCATTCACTGTTTCCCGTGGGTGGGCAGGAGCCACCTCCAGGAAAGCAGGGCTCCATCACGTGTAACTGTGATTTGGAAAGACAGTCGCCATCATTTCAAACATCCTCCCTTCCCTCTTTTTTCTCCCAGCTTTATATCCTGAGCATGACACCATATGGTGTCGAATATCCCCTGGGTCAGCTCTCCTGGGCTGTGTCCCCTCCCAACTCCTTGTGCACACCCAGACTGCTCATTGGTGGGGTGGGGTGAAAGGCAGAAAAGGCCTTGGCTCTGTGTAAACCCTGTTCAGCGATAAGGAAAACATCACTGTATTATCAAGACTGTTTCCAGCACAAATCCAAAACACAGCCTCATACCAGCTACTGTGAAGAAGACTTACTCCAGCCAAAACCAGCTGACTAACTTTCCTAACAAGTAAAACCACAGATTTAAAAAGAACACCATCCTATTTATTATGAAGAATTTAGTCAAAGGTTTCTCCGTGTAGGACTCAGCTGTTTTAATTCCATACACTTTTAAGAGATGCATGCTTCACCATGCCATTTTGGCCCTATTTCATTTCAGAATACCCAAAAGTAGCTGATTTTCTTCATTTAGAGGATGGGAATTTTTCACTGAGATAACAATAGGCACGTGAACAAAGTGCTGGATGATATGACAAGAAATGCAGTAGTGTTAAAAGAAATAGAAATGTGACAAGATTAACATACGCTTTAAGCAAAGTAGTTTCCCTATTTAAACTACTCTACATTAACTGAGTGGCAATGTAGACAATAAATATTTTCTCATTAATTAATTATCACAGTGTCTCTCTGGCATGACACTACTGTGATATTTTTAACAGCTTTACCCAAGTGCTCTTCCCAAAACAGGGATATTTGTTCAAAGTCCAGAACGCTACTGACAAAGCTGAGACCATTTTCTTCAGTGTACAAATGCCAAAAGACTCTGACCATCCACAAAGGAGTAGCTCAGTTCAACTTTGGTGTATTCACAGAATCAACAGAATTACAGAATAATTTAGGTTGGAAAGGATCACACAAGTTCATCTGATCCAGCACCCCACTTGAAGATGTGCCAGCTTCAGCTGGATGCTCTGTTTGGAAAAAAGAAGTCTTTGCATACTCTAAACAACTCCAGCCACTGTCCTACTGCCAGTGTAGACCTACTACAGGGAAAGAGCAGGTGTAGAACTACTTCAATTAAGAAACAAACCAACAAACACAAAGCAAAAAACCCAACACACAATATCTCAAGCTGATGTTTCCATAAGGAGAAAAACCAGTCAGACCGCTTAGCAAAGTCTGAATGATTCAAAGGAGAAGTAATTTTAATGGATATAATCGCATCACAACTTGGAAATGGTACTTTGTTACAGCTTCAGAGAATTTACTAAATTGCTTGAATTTTGTAGTATACATCTACAGCAAAGCTACCCAGATGCTGCAACAAACACTTCATCAGAAACTGACTGCATGGAACCACATACCCAGCCTTTTGAGCTATTTTGATTTTTAAAAAGTGAGTTCTCAAAAAGACTGGAGAATGGAAATCACAGAAAATTAGTTTTATACACCCCAAATACATAAAAACTTCAGCCATTTGCTTGCATAAGTCATCTTTTAGTGTTGAAAAGACTGTGGGGAAATTAACAGATACTGACATTCTGAACAATTGAAATCTTCAGATTGTTAATGACAGAATGATGAACAATCTAATTTTTCTCCTTCCTGTGAACTTGGTTTTCAAGAGGAAAAAAAAATACAAACTTTAATTAAATAGCTTATTCTGCTTGGGAATAAAGAGTCTGAGGAACAATTCAGTCTGTCTGGAAGGTACAACACTTATTCTACAAGTATCCCCTTCATTCTCAAGAATTTCTAGTGAAAATGGCTGAATTTCATGCTGCAAGTGTATATTTTTAAGGCATGAAGTGACAGTAAAGATATTGTATTCATGTTGGGAGATAATCACAAAACATCGAATTTGATATACTGTTGTAGTTTTCCTACAGAGAAATTCAAGAGCAGAAAAACAAAGAAACTTGTTTAAGACAGAGCAGTTAAACAGCAGGGAGCAGGAGAATTCCTGCAATATTTCTGCTTTAGCTTCACAGTTTATTCTACCTTATAAAAGCAAACAAAAAAGCTCAGCTGACTATTATTATTAATTATACAGGGCCCTGGACTTAAAACTTCTGAGGAAGCACAATGCTAAAGGCAAAAAAAAAAATCCTGAAAAAGTCCATTTCATCTTTCTCTAGCCTCTTCAGACTTTACACACCACCTTATTCAGATCACATCAGACTTCCAGACAGACTTCTAAGTAGAAGAGCAAAAGTGCAGGAGCAGGGCTATTACTTATGACACTGAACACTGTCAGGACGTCACAGGGTAAAGTCTAACCGATCACACCAAGTTAAACCTTGAGCAGATAAACGAAACTCTAACTCATTAGAAGGTTTTGATATCTGCTGGGAAAACAAAGCACAGCCCATTATGCACAAAACTTCCTACAGACCAAGGACTACACGTCCTACCATAAAGGTTCAGGTATGCACAGAAAAGAAGCAATGCACAGATGGATTTTCAACTACTTGGTATCTCACACGTTGAGACAGAAGACCGAGAGGTGAAAGCCACCCTGGTAACAGCAGCTAAATCCCTTCAAGTATGGAGAAAACCAAAGATACTGACCTGCAGTGACAAATGAGGCCATCAGCAGCTTACACTGACCATAGCACTTTGAAATCAATAGTGAGCGTAACTGCTCCCTGCGGGGATCACATCCACAAAAATCCAGCACAGAGGAGGGGGAGCCTGGGGCAGAATTAGCACACAAGAGCCAGGCCACCAGCCAAGACTCAAACACCTCAAACAGCTGGACCAAGGATCCTGCAATCAGCACCACAAACTCAGAGGAACAACAGCACGTCCAGCTGAGTGCAACTACTTGCAAGATTTTACATCACTTGGTATAAAATCTCATTTGAGATTTTACGTCACTTGGCCCAGTGTTTCTGTCCTTATGTCTATCTCATCTCTCAATTTCCCTTGCAACAGAGAAAACAGAATCAAACAGCCTAACTATTTTCAACAGATCCTAGTGTCAGGGAGAGGGTCACATCAGCAGGCTGTTCATGTTTTCTACTCTACTAAGCTACCCACTTCGTAATTTTTCCTCATACACAATAAAGGAACCAAGCTGTTTCATAGCTGAAAACAGAACAGAACCTTTGTTATTAATTGCTAAAAATATTCCTTTCTATGGTGGGGAAAAATATTTCTCTAAGGATCTGTCTGCCTCAGAAACACTTTCTCTTAAGTCTCCTAGCTAAGCAAGAGTTAGAAATATTTCTTAGTAACTCTGGAAACAGAATAAACCTTTGTAAAATGAATACAGGGTATATAATGCTCAAGCTACAGCGGTTAATAATCCCAAACTAGCTTCCATGACTCAAAGGATTCAAGTTTTACACTAAAAGCAGTCTCTTCCTAGAATTTTTATGGACTTCTCTCCCTCTTAAAACTGCAAGACCTAGAACCAACTGCTGCTTGTGGGTATAGAATGGCAAAGTTGCCCCTCTGGCACACTATGTTACCAACTATATCCGTCAATCCTAGAGGCAAAAAGTATTAATCGAGTCGTAATTCTACTTCTAATCCAATTAGTGCAACATGACACCTATAATTTAGGTATTTCCACTTGTACATTTACTTTGTGGATTTAGAAAATTCAATACAGTGTTGATGTTTAGTATATTTATCTATTAGAGATAAAGAAAGAGAAAGTCAGTGAACTGACAGTATATTTGGATCTGCAGATTTTGGTTCTTCAGAAAAAGCTTTAGTTCTGTTTTTACACATCACTTTAACAGTAGTAGAGAAAACATTTAGTATTTGTGTATCAGAACTCTCTCTGTTCTTCCAGTAGTTATTACAGGGTCCTCAAAAAGAAGAATGAGATGAGTGTGATTTAGGAAACTCCTTCTCACATTAACCTGTTCTGATCAATACTGGTTCTGAATTTAAAATACCCAATTTAAAGACTGACCAAATACAGAGAACCTCTGTAAAGAGGTTAACTGACAAACCGCCCAAAGCCAAATCAGGACTGTAACATTATTTTCCTTACATGTTACTGAAATCTCAAACAGGTTCTCAGTCCTTGATTTAAGAATATTTTATCTTTAATACTCTTTCCAAAAACAAAAAACCCAAACTTGTTTCTCAGTTCATCAGACAACTTACTTGCAATAGAAAGCTTAAAAATATGTACCTATACTTGAAGACACAAGGAAAACATGAATAGTCAGTTCGAATTTGCTGGTAGGCAACGAAAGAAAAATTATCATTCCTTTACTTCTATACTCTCACATGAACACAGAAGAAAATGACGATTGACTTCTATCACACTTTTATGATTTCTCAACAAATAACACTTTAATGACACTAAATCTTTCTAGTCCATACGTTGTTTCAATTAAAAACACTTTTCCAGCTTTAAAGTGTAAGTGGCTCCCACTTTAATGAACCCTTGCACATAATTCACTATTCATAAAAACCTTAACAGACAAAGCATCTCGATGGCTGGCTCTATCTTTGAGCAATAGAATGAAATAGGCACTTCTTGCAAGCCTCTCTCCTACCCAGTGAGTGATTTTTCAAACAGCAGAAAGCAAGAGGCTGCTTTTACACCGGGAATATGTCTGAGTCTATTCCTTCTGCCTGCATTCCTCCATCACAAAGAGGAGGTAATGACAGGAGATGCAAATTCTGCAGTGTTGTCTGGTTACAGGGCTACCTGACCAGCTGAGGCTGAGGGCTTTTAACCAGTTCCTCCCAGAATCAAGAGCTGTATCAAATACTAAGAAGCACATTCACCTTCATCAGGTTAAGAGGAGCACTGACGTTTCAGCCTCTGCATGAAACTTCTTCCCTTCCTTTAGAAAATGCATTTTCTGTCATTTTCTCACAGTAACACTTTCTTCCCAAACAAATCTTTCAATACTTCTCTCAATTATTTAGAAAGCAATTCACACTCCAAGAATCCACAGGTGTGTGCAGCCATGGATGAGTGCCCACAAACAGGTTTTGTTGAGTCATCACTATCCAAACTGCAACATCATGTTGCCCAAAATTACATGTGAGTAAGCTCCAAACAGGTACATTTTGATCTCTCCTTTTCCCCCAAACCAAGTTCTTACTTTTATGTCTCTTTTTGCTTTCTCATCTATTCTACCAATATAGGAGTAATTAACACCACCCACACACAGTTCACTCTTCATTTAAATCAACCCTATGACCTTTTCAAAAAGAAAATTTATGAAGTGTAGTTTCATACAGGGTATTAAGAACATTGCATTATCATCCCTGTTCCTCATGCTTTGAAAAATTCGTAACAGAAATCTAGTTTTTCAACTTTTAAAGTCAACCCTCTTATGGCAATTAACCTTATAGACAGGGTAGCAATATACCAGAAAGAAAAAAAAAAGGTCTACTTGGAGACTAATATAAGCACCAAAGGAAACTATTAGATTTACCAACAGTTTAGAGGATTAAGTCAATTTTTCTAGCAAGATGGCCTAAGCCTTCTCCATAATGTTTAGAATTCAGTCAATTTGAGGACAACAAAGAGTTCAATTCATTCTCTTATGCTGACAAGTAAAGTTTCAGGCAACAGCAGTGTGGATTAAAGAATCTACAGGACATCTTCTTTTAAAAATAAAAGTTTAAACACATATGTTGTTACATGGCTTGGATAGTACCATATGGCTGTGGTACCATATGGCTATAAACATATGGGTAGTTCACTTTTTAGTGAACAAAAAGAAGCAGGGTTACTAGTGCTTTATTTCACATATTCATTCCGCTTATCCCAGTCACTTGGAAGCTTTTACCAAGATACAATTCCTGTACCTTTTACTGTCCCCACTTGAAACCACCATCTGGCAACACAGAATTAGTAGCAAGTCACTACAGCATTATAAAGTTTATCTTAAGAACAAGCCCAACAAAAATAAGCCCACCACCCAAAAAAAAAACCAACCAAAAAAACCCACCAAACCCAAAAAGCAAACCCACCACCTCACCAAGCAGCACAGAGTGTTTCAATCCCAGAGGATAGAGCAGAACAACAAAACAGAGCTCAGCCCACGTCTCCCTTTAGATTTGCAGTCAGCTGCTGTAAATTATCAGCACACTAGTAACCCTCCACAAAATTTATCTATTAACTTGAGATAATGGGGACTGAGCAGCCATGCCTCACATCATTAACAACCTGAACTGACACAAAGAACAACCAGAACAACCAAGCCACCCACCAACAGAAAACAGAGCTTGCTTTTTTCTCCCCTCCTGCATACCTGGTTCCCACCAGACTTCTGAACGTTTCCAGCAGCTGAATCAAGACACCACTTGCATGAGGTGCCCTAACTCCACTTCAGAATACAAAAGGATACAGCCTTAGAGCTCCAGTCTGAGTCCCAATGGCCAGTATTTTCTGAACCGGATCAAATGCCAAGGCCGAAGGTTGATAGGGGAAACCATGGCGTACAGTCTAACAAGTCAGAGCATTGCAGGAACAGTGGGTCAAGCAGGACACCAAAAATAAACAGAATCAAGACTGTATGTTAGAGAACAGGATTCAATGTTAATCACAATTTAAAAAGGAACTATAAAGCAATTTAATCACAGACTGAGAAAATCACCAGCCTTACATGAACCAATTACAAAAGATTTTTTAGTCATAATTACTCATTCATCCTTTAGCATCAAGTGACAGTCAGACTTACTGAAACTTAATTTGAATCTTACATTTCTTCTGTACAAAGACTGTATCAACTCAGCATTTCATTTTTTCATCTACCTCATTCCCTGCGTAATCTTATTTTCAGCTCTAACAAAGACACTCAACTATTAAAATCTGAGATGTTCCTAGCAAGTTTGGCAACAAAGACAGACTTGTCATCAGAACTATTACTTGCTTTTCTGAGAATCACTTCAATTTCAATCCAACAGACCCAACATGACAGTGCAACCTCTCTCAGCACAGTAAGGAAAAGAAAAATAGCAACCTGAGGTTGACAGAACCAATCTCTCACCCTCTTACTTCCCTCAAAGAGAACAGGCAGCCCCAGAATTGACAAAACCAAAAATTACTCCACTGAACAAAAGCAAAAATACTCAGCCAGGGGATTCTTTCTGAATATGGAGCTATTGGCACATTTAGCTTTTTTGGTTAGCCAGGACTAATTTGGTAATTGACCAAGCAAAGACTCCATTAAACTTCTCAGGCTGCAATTAATCAGAACTGAGACCACAATACAAGTGTCACCTACTCTTATTTCCACTATAAATGCACACATCATAAACCATATAAATGCTTGCTTTTCCATTTCTAAGCCTCTAGTTTAAAGCAGAGGTATTTCAAGACGTCATAATCGCACATCAAACTTCTGATATACTCCTTGTACTTCACAGAAGTTGCAGGCATACCCCACAACTCTCCGTGTTTCACAAGTGAATAAAGTCTAACTGGTAACAGCTCTGCTCTTTACCATGTCCTTTGTGACCAACTTGTGAAAGCAGCAGAAACGCCTGCAATACCAGAAAAAAAAAGAGGAGAATCCACAAACAAGCTCATCCATGTCAAGCTAGGCCATGGGAGCACTGCAAAGACAAAAATGGGTACTGATATTCCAATCAGCTTTTATTCCTCTTGATACAGCTGGTGGTTAATTCGCTGCATCATTTTCTGAAGCGTGCAGACACAAACTGCAGTTATGGTATCACACACAAGCAAATAAATAAACAGGAACTTTGTCTCTAAGATAGGATTTGCAAAAGCAGCATCAGCAACTTGGCAACACACTGCAATGAAACCACCACAAACATCGACAGCCTTTTTCATGCGTAAAGGAACGAGATAAATGCATTTCCAAATAATGCAGAGCGACAGACTCCCCTGTCCTTCGGGCCCGTCAGCAGAGGCTTCTACTCAAACGCCGCGATAATCAGATCTGCACTACAGCTAAGTATCACTCCTTTCCCCATCCATCCAACTCTTTCTACGAAGCCTTCGTGAACACTGTCAGTATTACTCGCATGAAAGAGCCTAGAAGACGACAAAGCCTGAAACTCTCCAAGAAAGATGACTACAGAAATCCAGTAAGATCTGTACAGCTACACCCACCGCTTTCTTCCCTTCTTCGCCCCCCGAAACAATCAATCCAAACAAGTAAACAGGAGCGGCGGGCAGGCTCGGCGAGGTCGGCACGGAGGAGCAAAGCCCGCAGCGCCCATCGCGGAGGCGCGCCCCCTTCCCCGGCCGCCCGCCGGCCCGGGGCTGCAGCACTCATTCACCTTGCAGAGCTGGAAGTGCTCGGACTGGAGCGTCTCCTGGATTTCGGTCTCCCGGTTCCCCGCCTGCTGCTGCTGCGCGGCGGACGACGCCGAGGCGACGGCAGAGACCGCCGTCAGGCCGTCCAGCACCTTCCTGATGTTAAATTTCCTCATGGTCCTCGGCGGCGGCGCTCCCGCTCCCCCGGCCTCGCCGCCGCCGCGCTG